>JAPPVO010000031.1:135039476-135535716 GCA_030407325.1 Camellia japonica | reverse complement strand
ATGATGTATTTGGTAGTTTAAATACTTACCTTGAGAATATTGAAATTACATTTATTGTATAGTTATTTCTTGCTTAGAAATAATTGTTTTGGGCTATCGGTGGAGGATAGCCATTGATTGTTGTAGACCTTGCATGCGGCTTAGGTATAACTGAAATTAAGTCATTTATTTGACTGTTGAATTAATACAGAACATTCGTGTATTATTATGTGTTGTATATGGCAATTGTGTGTTTCATTGCATATGCATTTGGTTTGGAGGAGATAGGGGATGAACTCCACGGTTTAGGGGAAGATAGGGGATGGACCTCTAAACCGGATTGTTGGGAGGAGATAGGGGATGGACTCCAGTAGCATCACTTATGTGTGTGCTTATTGATAATAGAAATATTTCTATTATTGTTGATATGATACATCACCAAAATGTGTATCAGTTGGGAAGTATGGAAGTGAATTTGATTGTGATTGATATAATACCAACATGTGTATTCGTTATGTTAGGTTTAACTTGAATTGTTATTCCTGTTGAATTGGAAGTATTGTTAATAAAAGATGAAACCCCAGTTGAGTTATTTGGCCAGGTTCTGAGCCATAAATGGAAGTGAATTATGCCATAGACATTGTGTCATAGGCAATGTAGACATTCGTGTCATGAATTGTAAATTGATTATCCTGTGTTAACCATGTATCAGATGCTACTGCTTTAGTTAATTCTTATGCTTGGTTTAGTATTTCTCTACTGGGCTGTGGCTCACCCTATATGGGAACTTCATTTTCAGGTTCAGGTGGTTCATTACCTCCAAGGACTTAGCTTGTGAGGATTTGGACTCGAAGACTTGTTTTTTTTATTTGTTTTTATTTGATACATGTAAACATTCAAGCCTAGGGCTTTATTTGTTTGAGTTAGAACTCATATTTCTTGTGTCCAAGTGTTGGCTTGGCAAGATGTAAGCCCGTAGGGCATTTATTTTGATGTTACATGTAATGCTTTTATTTAGTAATACTCTGATGATAATAGAATGTTTCGTTTTCTATATTAATGCATGTTAATCTTATATATGATGGTTTTATTTTGAGGGCGTTACAACTTGGTATCAGAGCGTACCGGGTTTGAATACTTTGGGTACGTGGGAAGTGATTAGTATCACAATGGGTTCGTCTCGTTTGATAGAGACTTAGTGTAATGATTCATGCTTATATGATAACATGTTTATGTGATTATGTGGGTATGGAATGTAGTTTCTAGATGTTGATTGGATCCTTGAGTCTCTGAAAGTCTTGTTGGAAAGGCACTTGATCAATGTTGTTTCCAACCGGAACTTTAGTGGCGCTCGGGACTATCATTATCCAGGAATGAAATTCGTAGGTGCTTATGTGATTATGTGCTTACGTGGTGTGATTTATTGTTGTCCAATGTATTAGGACGTGAGTGTTTTAGCTGGCACATTATTTAGAGTGCTAACGTCTTTGTTTCCTTTATTAGGATGTCAGGACGAGGACGAGGTCGTGGTAGGCGTGGTAGGCAGGCCAGGCAGGAAGTGCCTATACCGGAGGAAATTCCGGCAGTTCAGGAGGGTGTTGGCCAGGCCAATGTGGCCGAGCCAGTAGGACAGCAGTTTATGGGCGCTTTGGCCCAAGGGATAGCAGGGGCATTTCAGGCGTCAGTTGACATTCTGAGGGCTGCGAATCCAGCCCAGGCTGTTGTTGCTGCAGATGCAGGACCTTCTTTTCTGAAGAGGGAGTTCTTCCGGTCTCAACCGGACGAATTTTTAGGTGATCCTAGCGAGCCGCTTAAGGCAGATGAATGGCTCGAACAGACAACGAAAACGTTTGAGATGCTAGGCATCGAAGACGAGGTACTGAAGGTGACCTTGGC
This sequence comes from Camellia japonica, assembly GCA_030407325.1. Taxonomy (NCBI): domain Eukaryota; kingdom Viridiplantae; phylum Streptophyta; class Magnoliopsida; order Ericales; family Theaceae; genus Camellia; species Camellia japonica. The sequence continues at coordinate 135,533,841 of JAPPVO010000031.1, read as the reverse complement.
ATCTTTCCAGCTGAAAGGGGATGCGGGTCAGTGGTGGAAGTTCACCAAAGGTCGTATTGGAGGTACTTGGAAGGCTTTTGTTGATGCTTTTCAGGAGAAGTACCTGTCTCCAGCTGTTCAGGAGAAGTTGAGAGATCAGTTCCGCCATCTTGAGCAGAACAGTTTATCAGTGGCCGAGTTTGAGGCTGCATTCACTAGTTTGTCCAGGTTTGCACCTGAGTTGGTGGCGACTGAGGAACGCCGTTGCATTGAGTTTGAGAAGAAGTTGAGGCGTGGCCTCATGCTGAGAGTTGTCGGATCTATGATTAGGGATTTTGGGCGATTGGTTGATGCAGCAGCCCATACCGAGACTATGATGCAGGAGGAGGGAAAGGCAGAAAGGCTCCAAGAGGAGTCAGGATGGCCAGAGTGATGGCAGGAGGCAGAGAGGTTTCACTCCTCAGCAGCCTCAGAGTAGTTTTTCTAGATCCACTTTTCCAGTGCCGAGTGCTAGTTCTGGGAAAGGCAGTCAGGGAGACATACCTGTTTCAAGTGTGGCCAGCTGGGTCACAAGTCTCCAGTTTGTCCTCAGAGGGGAGGAGTTCAGAGAGCAGCATCTTCTTCGGCTCGATCTCAGAGCCAGAGTCAGGGTAGAGGCCAGCCGCTCTCTTGTTTTCAGTGCGGTCAGCCGGGCACATGAAGAGGTTTTGCCCACAGTTGGGTGGCACACCTGGTGCATCTGGTTCGAGGCAGACTCAGAGTCAGCTGCCTGCTCAGTCAGTTCAGGCCTCGAGGGCCAATCAGGGGGCTTCTTCGTCCCAGTCTGTGCAGCAGTCTAGGGGTGAGCAGGTTGATCAGAGGTCGTCTGGGCGCGTGTATGCTGTTACCGCGCAGGATCCTGTACCGGCTCCATCTGTTGTGAGAGGTACCTTCTTGTTTTGCAATTCAGTTGCTAGTGTTTTGATCGATACGGGTGCATCTCATTCCTTTGTGTCTGCTGCATTTGCATCTGTTTTGGAGTTGGAGTTAGCTCAGTTAGCATCTCCTATTTGTGTAGTGTCACCTCTTGGGGGTGAGTTGATTTTGAAACAAGGTGTTAGGGGTTGTGATATAGAGGTCGATGATCATAGAATCCCTTTTTCTTTTGTGGTTATGCCCATGAAGGGCTTTGATGTTATTTTGGGTATGGACTGGTTGTCGTCATACCGGGCAGTTATTGATTGCTACCGTCAGAGGGTCACTTGTTGTACCGTGAACGGGGAGTGTTTTCGTTTTCTGGGGGACCGGGTTGGTAGTGTTTTGCCACCGGGTTATGATCCGCGAGGGCGGAGTGAGCTTAGTGGTCTACTTGCTAGTCTTTCGATTAGTGAGGGTGATGAGACCCAGATTGTGTTGCCGAGGGTGGTTTGTGAGTATTCGGACGTTTTTCCCGAGGATCTTGTTAGTTTGCCACCTCAGCGAGAGATTGAGTTCTCTATTGATTTAGTGCCCGGCACGGCGCCGATTTCTATGGCACCTTACCGTTTTGCCCCAGCCGAGTTAGTTGAGTTGAAGGTTCAACTCCAGGAGTTGTTAGATAAGGGCTATATCCGTCCTAGTGTTTCGCCGTGGGGAGCACCGGCCCTCTTTGCTAAGAAGAAAGGTGGTGCTTTGAGATTGTGTATTGATTACAGGAAATTGAATCGGGCTACGGTTAAGAATAAGTATCCTATGCCCCGTATTGATGATTTGTTTGACCAGTTGAAGGGTTCCCGTTGTTTCTCTAAGATAGATTTGAGATCGGGTTATCATCAGTTGAGAGTCAGGGAGGAGGATATTCCTAAGACGGCATTCCGTACGCGGTATGGCCATTATGAGTTTCTGGTGATGCCGTTTGGGCTCACCAATGCACCGGCAGTGTTTATGGATTTGATGAACCGGATCTTCCGGGAATTCTTGGATCGTTTTGTGGTCGTCTTCGTGGACGACATTCTGATTTATTCACCTTCGAGGGAGGAGCACGAGGAACACTTGAGAGTGGTGCTTGAGTTACTTAGAGCCCATAAGCTTTATGCTAAGTTCGGGAAGTGTGAGTTCTGGCTAGAAGAGGTGAAGTTCTTAGGCCATGTAGTTTCTGGGGAAGGGGTGTCTGTTGATACATCCAAGACTGAGGCAGTGCAAGATTGGGCACAGCCTAAGAGTGTGTTTGAGATCCGCAGTTTTCTGGGATTAGCTGGGTATTACCGTCGGTTTGTGAAAGATTTCTCCAGGTTAGCTTCACCGTTGACTAGATTGACTCGGAAGGGAGTCAAATTTGTATGGAGTGAGACTTGTGAAAAGTCGTTTCAGGAGTTGAAGGTTAGACTGACCACCGCTCCAGTCTTGATTATTCCGGAGAGAGGGTTGGGTTATGCAGTCTATTGTGATGCCTCACGAGAGGGTCTGGGTTGTGTGTTGATGCAAGAGGGGAAAGTGGTTGCCTATGGCTCACGTCAGTTGAAAATTCATGAGAAGAATTACCCTACGCATGATTTAGAATTAGCAGCTGTGATTTTTGCCTTGAAGATTTGGAGGCATTATCTTTATGGTGAGAGGTTCGAGGTATTCTCGGATCATAAGAGTCTGAAATATCTGTTTACACAGAAAGACTTGAATTTGAGGCAGAGGAGGTGGATGGAGTTCATTGAGGATTATGACTTCGAGTTGCACTATCATCCGGGGAAGGCCAATGTTGTGGCCGATGCCCTTAGTAGGAAATCTGTTGGTGACTTAGCTAGTATAGCCATCCGGGAGTGGGAGATGTTGGGTGCAGTTGGGGAGTTTGATTTGCATCTGGGCGAATCCGTAGAGGCTGCGGCCTTGTTTTCTGTTGTTGCACAGCCTACACTTGTGACTCGAGTGTTAGAGGCTCAGAGGGGTGATCTTGAGGTAGAATCTCTCCGAGAAAAGATTTCCATTGGGAAGGTTGAGAAGGGTTTGACGGTGTATCCCGACCTGAGTGTGAGATACCGAGACCGTCTGTTTGTGCCGGAGTCTTGCCGAGAGGAGGTACTCCGAGAGTTTCATCATTCGCGCCTTGCGGTGCATCCGGGAGGTACTAAGATGTATCAGGATTTGGGTCGCCAGTTTTGGTGGCGGGGTATGAAGAGAGATGTGGCAGCTTTCGTATCTAGGTGCCTTACTTGTCAGCAAGTGAAGGCCGAGCATCAGAGGCCAGCGGGTTTGTTGCAACCCTTGCCTATTGCCGAGTGGAAGTGGGAGCATGTCACTATGGACTTCGTTGTGGGTCTTCCGAGGACTCAGCGGGGTAGTGATGCTATTTGGGTGGTTGTAGACCGGTTGACGAAGTCAGCGCACTTCATTCCTATGCGTGTTAGAGATTCGGTAGATCATCTTGCCGACTTATATATCCGGGACATAGTGAGGTTGCACGGGGTCCCAGTGACGATCGTCTCAGATAGAGATCCTCGTTTTACTGCCAGGTTGTGGCAGAGTTTGCAGAGTGCTTTAGGCACTAAGTTGACCTTTAGCACGCTTATCATCCTCAGACTGACGGGCAGTCCGAGCGTACTATTCAGATCCTTGAGGATATGCTTCGGGGTTGTGTTCTCGACTTTAGTGGGTCGTGGGAGAGGCACTTGCCATTAGTGGAGTTTGCCTACAACAACAGTTTTCAGTCTAGTATTGGTATGGCACCGTTTGAGGCCTTGTATGGCCGACCGTGTAGATCTCCTGTTTGTTGGGCCGAGGTGGGTGATGCACCTCTGTTGGGTCCGGAGTTGGTGAGGGAAACAACGGAGAAAGTTGAGCTTATCCGTAAGAGGCTTGTTACAGCACAGAGTCGTCAGAAATCTTATGCCGACCGTAGGAGGAGACCTTTGGTATTCGAGGTGGGTGATCATGTCTTTTTGAAGATATCACCTAGGCGGGTTAATGAGGTTTGGGAAGAGCGGGAAGTTGTCCCCTCGGTTTATTGGGCCTTTTGAGATCCTTGAGAGGATTGGCGAGGCTGCTATCGTTTAGCTTTGCCACCGCAGTTATCCGGAGTTCATGACGTGTTTCATGTGAGTATGCTTCGGAAGTATGAGCCGGATCCATCGCATGTACTGGATTGGACTGACTTAGTTGTTGATGAGGATGTCTCGTATGAGGAGAGACCGGTTCGGGTCTTGGATAGGCGGGATCAAGTTTTGCGAGGCAAAACCATCCCTTTGGTGAAAGTTTTGTGGAAACATCACGGAGTGGAGGAAGCCACTTGGGAACGTGAGTTGGAAGTCCGTGAGAAATATCCGGATATGTTTATTGAGTTGTAATCTTGTATTTAGATTATATAATATTGTTCAACTTAGAGCTTTATATATATGTCTTAACTTGGAAAACATTGAGAATGTTTTGGGTTTAATGTTAACATTTGCACTTGCCTTTTTATGGAAGTGGAGTATAACATTATATATTGAATGTGTTGTTTATATCATGAACTTGAATAATGATATGGAAATGTTAACATTGAAAGGAATAATGCATAATATTGATGCAAGTTGAATTATGTTGATTTATACATATTGTGAGATGCCTCTTGATAAGAGATGAAGTGACCGGTATTGGGTCAAATGTTGTTTATTGTTTTTTATATATCATGGGAATTGAGAAAACTTGTTTTACAAACTCATGCTTAATTTCGGGGACGAATTCTTTTAAGGGGGGAGGTTATAGCGACCCCGGTCTTTTCCCTTTTGATTATTGTATCCGGACTTATGTTCCGTAGATTCCATTGTTGTATTATTGTTGTTGTCGTCCTTTAATTCCTTAGCTTTGGGTTATAGGATGTGTTGGGCAGATTATGTTACAGGTTGGTTGAGCTTAGGAACCAAAACTAGTTGCCCAGATTTTGGCTTGTCCGCTCGAGCGGGAGTTGACGCTCGAGCGGACTTGTTGTTGCTTGTCCGCTCGAGCGGGGTTTGGCGCTCGAGCGGGAAAAACACCCATCCAGTATTTCTTGTGCAGGGTTGGACGCTCGAGCGGGAGTTGGGCCGCTCGAGCGGGAGTGTGTGAGTGCCGCTCGAGCGGGGATTTGGACGCTCGAGCGGGACCTGGTTTGTCGAGATGCTGGGAGTGTGCATCCGCCGCTCGAGCGTGATTGTCCGCTCGAGCGGGAGTCTGTGAGTGTCCGCTCGAGCGGGAGTTTGTCCGCTCGAGCGGGGCGGCTGAGTATAAAATCGTGTTTTAGTGTTTTAAAACAGTTTTTCAGCCCCTTTCAGTTTATAAACCCTAGGTTACGAGTTCTCTCTCTCCCAACTCATCTTCTCTCTTAGGATTGATCTATTTAGAGTGTGTATCTACCCTAGTTCCTTCATTAAAAAGGTAGAGGAGAGTGAGGGCTACATTTTAATCTGAGAAATTGTTGGTTTGGAGCACTTTGGAGTTTTGGGCATCATCTTCATCTTCTCCTTTTGAGTTATTTCTTCGAGGTAGGGATTTCCTACTCCATTTATACGCTTTAATCCTAAGTGGTGGTATTTTGGTATGTGGGGGTAGTTGGGTAATTTTGGGAGAAACCTTAGGGTTTTGTCATAGATTAATTTATATAATTAATTTAAGGAAGATTGTGATATTGGGTTAAATTCATGAGATTGGGGATTTAGTGGTTTAATGATGTATTTGGTAGTTTAAATACTTACCTTTGAGAATATTGAAATTACATTTATTGTTATAGTTATTTCTTGCTTAGAAATAATTGTTTTGGGCTATCGGTGGAGGATAGCCATTGATTGTTGTAGACCTTGCATGCGGCTTAGGTATAACTGAAATTGAGTCAATTGTTTGACTGTTGAGTTAATACAGAACATTCGTGTATTAATTATGTGTTGTATATGGCAAGTATTGATTTGTTGCATATGCATTTGATTTTGGAGGAGATAGGGGATGAACTCCACGGTTTAGGGGAAGATAGGGGATGGACCTCTAAACCGGACTTGTTGGGAGGAGATAGGGGATGGACTCCAGTAGCATCACTTTTATGTGTGCTTATTGATAATAGAAATATTTCTATTTATTGTTGATATGATATCACCAAAAATGTGTATCAGTTGGGAAGTATGGAAGTGAATTTGATTGTGATTGATATAATACCAACATGTGTATTCGTTATGTTAGGTTTAACTTGAATTGTTATTCCTGTTGAATTGGAAGTATTTTAATAAAAGATGAAACCCAGTTGAGTTATTTGGCCAGGTTCTGAGCCATAAATGGAAAGTGAATTATGCCATAGACATTGTGTCATAGGCAATGTAGACATTCGTGTCATGAATTTGTAAATTGATTATCCGGTGTTAACCATGTATCAGATGCTACTGCTTTAGTTAATTCATATGCTTGGTTTAGTATTTCTCTACTGGGCTGTGGCTCACCCTATATGGGAACTTCATTTTCAGGTTCAGGTGGTTCATTACCTCCAAGGACTTAGCTTGTGAGGATTTGGACTCGAAGACTTGTTTTATTTATTTGTTTTTTATTTGATACATGTAAACATTCAAGCCTAGGGCTTTATTTGTATTGAGTTAGAACTCTTATTTCTTGTGTCCAAGTGTTGGCTTGGCAAGATGTAAGCCCGTAGGGCATTTATTTTGATTTACATGTAATGCTTTTATTTAGTAATACTCTGATGGATAATAGAATGTTTCGTTTTCTATTAATGCATGTTAATCTTATATATGATGGGTTTTATTTTGAGGGCGTTACAACTTGGTATCAGAGCGTACCGGGTTTGAATACTTTGGGTACGTGGGAAGTGATTAGTATCACAATGGGTTCGTCTCGTTTGATAGAGACTTAGTGTAATGATTACATGCTTATATGATAACATGTTTATGTGATTATGTGGGTATGGTAGTTTCCTAGGATGTTGATTGGATCCTTGAGTCTCTGAAAGTCTTGTTGGAAAGGCACTTGATCAATGTTGTTTCCAACCGGAACTTTAGTGGCGCCTCGGGACTATCATTATCCAGGAATGAAATTCGTAGGTGCTTATGTGATTATGTGCTTACGTGGTGTGATTTACTGTTGTCCAATGCATTAAGGACGTGAGTGTTTAGCTTCGGCACATTTATTAATGTGCTAACGTCTTTGTTTCCTTTAATAGGATGTCAGGACGAGGACGAGGTCGTGGTAGGCGTGGTAGGCAGGCCAGGCAGGAAGTGCCTATACCGGAGGAAATTCCGGCAGTTCAGATTCCGGCAGTGCAGGAGGGAGTAGGCCAGGCCAATGTGGCCGAGCCGGTAGGCCAGCAGGCTATGGGCGCTTTGCCCAAGAGATAGCAGGGGCATTTCAGGAGTCTATTGGCATTCTTAGGGCTGCGAATCCAGCCCAGGTTGTTGTTGCTGATGCAGGACCTTCTTTTCTGAAGAGGGAGTTCTTCCGGTCCAATCCGGACGAGTTTTTGGGGATCCTAAAGAGCCGCTTAAGGCAGATGAGTGGCTCGAACAGACAACGAAAACGTTTGAGATGCTTGGCATCGAAGACGAGGGTTGAAGGTGACCTTGGCATCATTCCAGCTGAAAGGGGATGCGGGTCAGTGGTGGAAGTTCACCAAGGGTCGTATTGGAGGTACTTGGAGGCTTTTGTGATGCTTTCCAGGAGAAGTTTTTTCTTCAGCTAGTTAGGAGAAGTTGAGAGAGCAGTTCTGCCAGCTTAAGCAGAACAGTTTATCAGTGGCCGAGTTTGAGGCTCATTTACTAGTTTGTCCAGGTTTGCACCTGAGTTGGTGGCGTCGAGGAACGCCGTTGTATTGAGTTTGAGAAGAAGTTGAGGCGTGGCCTCAAGTTGAGAGTTGTTGGGTCTTGATTCGGGATTTTGGGCGTCTGGTTGATGCTGCAGCCCATACTGAGATTATGATGCAGGAGAGAGGAAAGGCAGAAGGGCTCCAAGAGGAGTCAGGATGGCCAGAGTGATGGCAGGAGACAGAGAGGTTTCACTCCTCAGCAGTCTCAGAGTAGTTTTTCTAGATCCACTTTTCCAGTGCCGAGTGCTAGTTCTGGGAAAGGCAGTCAGGGAGACATTACCTGTTTCAAGTGTGGCCAGCTGGGTCACAAGTCTCCAGTTTGTCCTCAGAGGGGAGGAGTTCAGAGAGCAGCATCTTCTTCGGCTCGATCTCAGAGCCAGAGTCAGGGTAGAGGCCAGCCGCTCTCTTGTTTTCAGTGCGGTCAGCCGGGGCACATGAAGAGGTTTTGCCCGCAGTTGAGTGGCACACCTGGTGCATCTGGTTTGAGGCAGACTCAGGGTCAGCAGCCAGCTCAGTCGGGTCAGGCCTCGAGGGCCAATCAGGGGGCTTCTTCGTCCCAGTCTGTGCAGCAGTCTAGGGGTGAGCAGGTTTGATCAGAGGCCATCTGGGCGCGTGTATGCTGTTTACCGCGCGCAGGACCTTGTGCCGGCCCCATCTGTCGTGAGAGGTACCTTCTGTTTGCAATTCAGGTTGCTAGTGTTTGATCGATACGGGTGCATCTCATTCCTTTGTGTCTGCTGCATTTGCATCCATTTTGGAGTTGGAGTTAGCCTCAGTTAGCATCTCCTATTTGTGTAGTGTCACCTCTTGGGGTGAGTTGATTTGGAAACAAGGTGTTAGGGTTGTGATATAGAGGTCGATGATCATAGAATCCCATTTTCTTTTTGGTTATGGCCTATGAAGGGCTTTGATGTTATTTGGGTATGGACTGTTGTCGTCATACCGGGCAGTTATTGATTGCTATCGCCAGAGGGTACTGGTTGTACCGTAGGCGGAGAGTGTTTTCATTTCTGGGGGACCGGGTGGTAGTGTTTTGCCACGGGGTTATGGTTCGCGAGGGCGGGCGGAGTGAGCTTAGTGGTCTACTTGCTAGTCTTTCGATTAGTGAGGGTGATGAGACCCAGATTGTGTTGCCGAGGGTGGTTTGTGAGTATTCGGACGTTTTTCCCGGGATCTTGTTAGTTTGCCACCTCAGCGAGAGATTGAGTTCTCTATCGATTTAGTGCCCGGCACGGCGCCGATTTCTATGGCACCTTACCGTTTTGCCCCAGCCGAGTTAGTTGAGTTGAAGGTTCACTCCAGGAGTTGTAGTTAAGGGCTATATCCGTCCTAGTGTTTCGCCCGTGGGGAGCACCGGCCTCTTTGCTAAGAAGAAAGGTGGTGCTTTGAGATGGTGTATCGATTACCGGAAGTTGAATCGGGTACAGTTAAGAATAAGTATCCTATGCCCCGTATTGATGATTTGTTTGACCAGTTGAAGGGTTCCCGTTGTTTCTCTAAGATAGATTGAGATCGGGTTACCACCAGTTGAGGGTCAGGGAGGAGGATATTCCGAAGACGGCATTCCGTACGCGGTATGGCCATTATGAGTTTCTGGTGATGCCGTTTGGCTCACCAATGCACCGGCAGTGTTATGGATTTGATGAACCGGATCTTCCGGGAATTCTTGGATCGTTTTTGTGTCGTCTTCTTCGTGGACGACATTCTGATTTATTCACCTTCGAGGGAGGAGCACGAGGAACACTTGAGAGTGGTGCTTGAGTTACTTAGAGCCCATAAGCTTTATGCTAAGTTTGGGAAGTGTGAGTTCTGGCTAGAAGAGGTGAAATCTTAGGCCATGTGGTTTCGGGGGAAGGGGTGTCTGTTGATACATCAAGACACGAGGCAGTGCAAGATTGGGCACAGCCTAAGAGTGTGTTTGAGATCCGCAGTTTTCTGGGATTAGCTGGGTATTATCGCCGTTTGTGAAGGATTTCTCCAGGTTAGCTTCACCTTTGACTAGATTGACTCGGAAGGGAGTCAAATTTGTATGGAGTGAGACTTGTGAAAAGTCGTTTCAGGAGTTGAAAGTTAGACTGACCACCGCTCCAGTCTTGATTATTCGGAGAGAGGGTTGGGTTATGCAGTCTATTGTGACGCCTCACGAGAGGGTCTGGGTTGTGTGTTGATGCAAGAGGGGAAAGTGGTTGCCTATGGTTCACGTCAGTTGAAAATTCATGAGCAGAATTACCCTACGCACGATTTAGAGTTGAGCTGTGATATTTGCCTTAAGATTTGGAGGCATTATCTTTATGGTGAGAAGTTCGAGGTATTCTCGGATCATAAGAGTCTGAAATATCTGTTTACACAGAAAGACTTGAAATGAGGCAGAGGAGGTGGATGGGTTTATTGAGGATTATGACTTTGAATGCATTATCATCCGGGGAAGGCCAATGTGGTGGCCGACGCCCTTAGTAGGAAGCCTGTTGGTGACTTAGCTAGTATAGCCATCCGGGAATGGGAGATGTTGGGTACACTTGGAGAGTTTTGATTTGCCTGGGCGAATCCGTTGAGCTGCGGCCTTGTTTTCTGTTGTTGCGCAGCCTACACTTGTGACTCGAGTGTTAGAGGCTCAGAGGGTGACCTTGAGGTAGAATCTCTTCGAGAGAAGATCTCCAGTGGGAAGGTTGAGAAGGGTTTGACGGGTATCCCGACCTGAGTGTGAGATACCGAGACCGTCTGTTTGTGCCGGAGTCTTGCCGAGAGGAGGTACTCCGAGAGTTTCATCATTCACGCCTTGCGGGCATCCGGGAGGTACTAAGATGTATCGGGATTTGGGTCGCCAGTTTGGTGGCGGGGTATGAAGAGAGATGTGGCAGCGTTCGTGTCTAAGTGCCTTACTTGTCAGCAAGTGAAGGCCGAGCATCAGAGGCCAGCGGGTTTGTTGCAACCTTGCCTATTGTCGAGTGGAAGTGGGAGCATGTCACTATGGACTTCGTTGTGGGTCTTCCGAGGACTCAGCGGGTAGGTGAGTAGTGATTTGGGTGGTTGTAGACCGGTTGACGAAGTCAGCGCACTTCATTCCTATGCGTGTTAGAGATTCGGTAGATCATCTTGCCGACTTATATATCGGGACATAGTGAGGTTGCACGGGGTCCCAGTGACGATCGTCTCAGATAGAGATCCTCGTTTTACTGCCAGGTTGTGGCAGAGTTGCAGAGTGCTTTAGGCACTAAGTTGACCTTTAGCACAGCTTATCATCCTCAGACTGACGGACAGTCCGAGCGTACTATTCAGATCCTTGAGGATATGCTTCGGGGTTGTGTTCTCGACTTTAGTGGTGAGGTCTGGGAGAGGCACTTGCCATTAGTGGAGTTTGCCTACAACAACAGTTTTCAGTCTAGTATTGGTATGGCACCGTTTGAGGCCTTGTATGGCCGACCGTGTAGATCTCCCGTTTGTTGGGCCGAGGTGGGTGATGCACCTCTGTTGGGTCCGGAGTTGGTGAGGAAACAACGGAGAAAGTTGAGCTTATCCGTAAGAGGCTTGTTACAGCACAGAGTCGTCAGAAATCTTATGCCGACCGTAGGAGGAGACCTTTGGTATTCGAGGTGGGTGATCATGTCTTTTGAAGATATCACCTAGCGGGGTTTAACGAGGTTTGGGAAGAGCGGGAAGTTGTCCCTCGGTTTATTGGGCCTTTTGAGATCCTTGAGAGGATTGGCGAGGCTGCCTATCGTTTAGCTTTGCCACCGCAGTTATCCGGAGTTCATGACGTGTTTCATGTGAGTATGCTTCGGAAGTATGAGCCGGATCCATCGCATGTACTGGATTGGACTGACTTAGTTGTTGATGAGGATGTCTCGTATGAGGAGAGACCGGTTCGGGTCTTGGATAGGCGGGATCAAGTTTTGCGAGGCAAAACATCCCTTTGTGGAAAGTTTTGTGGAAACATCACAGGTGGAGGAAGCCACTTGGGAACGTGAGTTGGAAGTCCGTGAGAAATATCCGGATATGTTTATTGAGTTGTAATCTTGTATTTAGATTATATAATATTGTTCAACTTAAGAGCTTTATATATATGTCTTAACTTGGAAAACATTGAGAATGTTTTGGGTTTAATGTTAACATTTGCACTGCCTTTTTATGGAAGTGGAGTATAACTTTATATATTGAATGTGTTATTATATCATGAACTTGAATAATGATATGGAAATTGTTAACATTGAAAGGAATAATGCATAATATTGATGCAAGTTGAATATATGTTGATTTTTATAATATTGTGAGATGCCTCTGATAAGAGATGAAGTGACCGGTATTGGGTCAAATGTTGTTTATGTTTTATAATATCATTGGAATTGAGAAAAACTTGTTTTTACAAACTCATGCTTAATTTCGGGGACGAAATTTTTCAAGGGGGGAGGTTATAGCGACCCCGGTCTTTTCCCTTTTGATTATTGTATCCGGACTTATGTTCCGTAGATTCAATTGTTGTATTATTGTTGTTGTCGTCCTTTAATTCCTTAGCTTTGGTTATAGGATGTGTTGGGCAGATTATGTTACAGGTTGGTTGAGCTTAGGAACCAAAACTAGTTGCCCAGATTTTGGCTTGTCCGCTCGAGCGGGGAGCTTTCCGCTCGAGCGCTCGAGCGGGAAAAACACCCATCCAGTATTTCTTGTGCAGGGTTGGACGCTCGAGCGGGAGTTGGCCGCTCGAGCGGGATTTGGACGCTCGAGCGGGACCTGGTTTTTGTGAGTGCTGGAGTGTGATCCGCCGCTCGAGCGTGGGAGGTGTCCGCTCGAGCGGGAGTGAGTGTCCCTCGCGCGGGAGTTTGTCCGCTCGAGCGGGGCGGCTGGTATAAAATCGTGTTTTGTGTTTTAAAACAGTTTTTCAGCCCCTTTCAGTTTATAAAACCCTAGGTTACGAGTTTTCTCTCTCCCAACTCATCTTCTCTCTTAGGATTGATCTATTTAGAGTGTGTATCTACCCTAGTTCCTTCATTAAAAAGGTAGAGGAGAGTGAGGGCTACATTTTAATCTGAGAAATTGTTGGTTTGGAGCACTTTGGAGTTTTGGGCATCATCTTCATCTTCTCCTTTTTGAGTTATTTCTTCGAGGTAGGGATTTCCTACTCCATTTATACGCTTTAATCCTAAGTGGTGGTATTTTGGTATGTGGGGGTAGTTGGTAATCTTGGGAGAAACCTTAGGGTTTTGTCATGGATTAATTTATATAATTAATTTAAGGGAAGATTGTGATATTGGGTTAAATTCATGAGATTGGGGAATTTAGTGGTTTAATGATGTATTTGGTAGTTTAAATACTTACCTTTGAGAATATTGAAATTACATTTATTGTTATGGTTATTTCTTGCTTAGAAATAATTGTTTTGGGCTATCGGTGGAGGATAGCCATTGATTGTTGTAGACCTTGCATGCGGCTTAGGTATAACTGAAATTGAGTCAATTGTTTGACTGTTAAGTTAATACAGAACATTCGTGTATTAATTATGTGTTGTATATGGCAAGTATTGATTATGTTGCATATGCATTTGATTTTGGAGGAGATAGGGGATGAACTCCACGGTTTAGGGGAAGATAAGGGATGGACCTCTAAACCGGAATTGTTGGGAGGAGATAGGGGATGGACTCCATTAGCATCACTTTTACGTGTGCTTATTGATAATAGAAATATTTCTATTTATTGTTGATATGGTACATCACCAAAATGTGTATCAATTGGGGAGTATGGAAGTGAATTTGATTGTGATTGATATAATACCAACATGTGTATTCGTTATGTTAGGTTTAACTTGAATTGTTATTCCTGTTGAATTGGAAGTATTGTTAATAAAAGGTGAAACCCCAGTTGAGTTATTTGGCCAGGTTCTGAGCCATAAATGGAAAGTGAATTACGCCATAGACAATGTGTCATAGGCAATGTAGACATTCGTGTCATGAATTTGTAAATTGAATATCCTGTGTTAACCATGTATCGGGTGCTACTGCTTTAGTTAATTCATATGCTTGGTTTAGTATTTCTCTACTGGGCTGTGGTTCACCCTATATGGGAACTTCATTTTCAGGTTCAGGTGGTTCATTACCTCCAAGGACTTAGCTTGTGAGGATTTGGACTCGAAGACTTGTTTTATTTATTTGTTTTTATTTGATACATGTAAACATTCAAGCCTAGGGCTTTATTTGTATTGAGTTAGAACTCTTATTTCTTTGTGTCCAAGTGTTGGCTTGGCAAGATGTAAGCCCGTAGGGCATTTATTTTGATGTTACATGTAATGCTTTTATTTAGTAATACTCTGATGGATAATAGAATGTTTCGTTTTCTATTAATGCATGTTAATCTTATATATGATGGGTTTTATTTTGAGGGCGTTACAATCACCCCGATTGTTTACTCGATCATCTTTCTCCGTCTCCTTCCTTCTTCTGTTAATTTTTCTTTTTTCTACAATTGGCACTTTTGAAGTCCTCTTCATTGAGACAAAAGAACCATCAACGCAATCGCTTGATAATTGGCTTGAATTCAATCTGTAAGGATTTTTCAATCCTTGTTGGCACGCTCGCATTTATGATATTTTTCTTCGTAGGAAAAATAAGCCAACAATTTTTGGCACACCTAGTGGGACGTCAAGTGTAAGAAATGAAAAATAAATTAGATTCATCCATTTTAAATAGCCTAGATGAAATCTTTTGGCGTAAATAAAAAATTTTAGATCTTCAAGAAGAGATCCATTTTCTTAATGAAACAAACTTTCATCCATTACAATATTGTTTGGTAGAAGAAAAAATACACCATTAATTGGAGTAATTCATCAACTTGATATGCAAATTTGCCAATGGAGGCATGAGTTATCAACCCTTTTTGTCAAGTCTCCAATGACTGAATTTTGTGGGGTTTTACAAAATGTTTTCAAGTCAGTTGTGACTGAAATTAGTGAAAATATAATTTCATCAATGGCTCGGGGGTACAAGAATCCATTTTTAAAGAGCTAAGTTATGAAATTAACATAAACAAATAGTATGTTCTGGAGCCAAACATGGCTAAGAATGATATTCCATATATGGCTCGGAGGGTTCCATCCATTTGCAGAGAGTCAAGCCATGAAAAGCTTGTTGGGGAGCATGTTCTTAAACCAAGTTTGGTTAAAAATAATGAACAACCCACTATTCATGAGTTTAAAATTTTTGACATTGTTCAAAATGTCAAGTTGTTTGAATTTGCAAAGCCTCTCTATACCATGGCCTTTGTTATTCAAAATCTATTTTGGATTTGTGGTTTACATCAAAATTTGATTTTGATGGAATGGGTATAAAAATATTTTGTTATTGCAATATACTAGGCCAAAAATATGGTTATTAATTGATCCATAAGACCATCACCATTTGGTTTTATGCATACTTTTGAAGCTTGTATCAGATTGCATGAAGCACGAAGTATGTGTTTGTTTTTATTGGTTTCAAGTTTATTGAATGAAGTCTACAAATTTAAAAGAAATGGCCAGATGTGCTTGAATAATGAGGCCACCATTCTTGGCTTCTGTCAAGAAATATAATATTAAATGTAACCTTTTGTTTATCTCTTAGTTAATTGGTCAATTTTGGTGACAATCATTAATTCTTTCTGGGGAAGTCCAAGTGCTGGACTTTGTTAAGTCTTAGGGTAATAGATGCATCATGTATGGTGATAGCAGAGAACACAATTAGCCATATCAGTTGCACATCCAAGTTGTGTACTTTTTTTTTGGCTGTAACCACCAGTTGTGCTACTTCGAATGATCAATACAACTACTTTGAAAGTTCTGTTCATCAACCATTGTTTTCTTTGAAGACTCTCTACATCATTGGTTTTGTTCATTAATTGGATATCTTCTTCAGCTTTGCTTCGAAGACGTTTTGTTCGGATATTTGGTGAGATCTATTCCTCTTATTGTTGTGATTAGTTCGAATTCACCTAAAAGTGTTGGTGACACTTTCGTGTTTCTTCATAATCCGTTTAAACAAACTAGTAATAGTGGAATCGGATTTGTCTCATGGATGTACCTCAAATTAAAGGGAACCATGTAAATCAAAACCAACTGTTGGTTTGACAAAAATACTTGCGGGGGGAAAAAAAAAAACCGATTATTGGTTTAGCAAAAATATCTTCGAAATATTATGTGGGTTCATTACGTGTGGTGTGTATTCATATACACTTGGTGTCACACCCCAAACCTGGGTATGACCGGCCGTGACCCACAGGACCTTAGCCCAAGGCACACGTAAGCCTAAACACGAATCCATAAACTCATTCCAGTGATAATTGACCAAAACTCAATCCAGTGGCATGCCACAATTATAAACGGCAAAACCAACCGTAATCAATACCATCCAAACTTATGAGATATTAACAGCCCACATATCAAAATAATCCTAAATGAATCCCAATAAAAATAAAAATAAATATGCACAAACTAGACATAACAATCTAAAACAAAATAAATGAATGTCCTAGAGGTCCATGCAATTGAGTCCCCGCTACACCATGAGTCCACTCTAAGTCCTTCTAACACTTGGAAATGATAAACAACTAAGTCAGCTGATAGCTTAGTGAGTAGCAACATGGATAGTAAATACAGTTTTGAAAACAGGGTTCAATTCCAAAATAAAATATATATCACAGAAACTAGATTAGCATACACTTTTGATAAACATAATTTGTTTCCAAAAGAAGGTTCCACAGTTCAACAGTTAAAATACTCATGTCTCTTCAGAATATGATAAATGACATTTTTCACTTAAAATAGATTACAACATGAACACCAATAATTTTATGGGTACCAAGAATAACAAATAACATGCCACACAGTTCTCAAGGCAATAAGCCCGTTGGATCCAATATCGAACCAAGAGTCATCCTCGGGATGGCAACCCGGGCCTTTTCTCTAAGACGATTCAATTGAAGGTCACCTAGCCCAACAAAGGTCTTTTCCTTACAATCATCGAGCACTAGAATCATCATCGTCCAACCCAGATCTTTTCCTTAGTGGCTAGAGTCACCACACACAGTGGAATAATTTTCCTGGACTAAATATACAGATGGTCCTGATAATCAATACAATTCAGTTTCGCAAAACATGGTAGTTCACCAGTATAAACATGAGACCATAACAAATAGTTTACAGCATGCTAGGTTTACACATGTTTTGGAAATAATTTAATTCCATTGATACTATAATAATTTATCAAAACAGTTTAGTCCTGAAACAACTTTCTAACAATTCAGGGTAGAGGAACATTTATAAAAATATGTAGCATGTAACTACTCACCTGAAAACGGAACAATGTAATCCTCGAATAGAGTATAAAAGTTCAACTAGTGTCCTGAACCAAGTATGAAAACTACACGTCACTACTAATTTAAAAATACTAAAGAATAAGAATTAAGTAATCCCAAACTAAAGTGTACTAACACAGCTCAACCCAACTCACAGTTACTCTTAAATATTACATAAGCTCATGTTCTTCAAGGTCTAAAATTACCCAAGACATGGGTTCAGATCGAAACTTAATTAAAAGTAATTTTAAGATAAAACAGAGTTTTAAGCAAGTTTTCCCAATCTATTTGCTAACTTTGAAAATTACAAAACCCACTCCACACTGTTTGAAAAATTCCAAAACCCTCCAGATATCAACTAATATATCCTAAGTTTCAAACCCAATTGGTTTTACTTGATTTCCTTATCAAAATAATTATTTACAATTAATTATGCCCGAACAGGTTGTTTTCTGCAGCACTTTAAAGAAATTAATGGTTCTCTTAGTATACACGAGCAATCAATGCAAGGCCAAAAATGTAAGAAACTAGACTCATAACTGGTTCTAATGACACCAATTTGATAATTTTCAGATTTATACCCAAAGAGAACGACACTTCCGAAGTTATTATTTTACCCTAGTTTCTGGACATATTTGAACGCACCAGTTAATATAGATTTTGACTTCCAAAAATTATGAGAAAATTCTGATATGCAATTCAATATGTAATTAATCTACTGTAAAAATTTCAGTTCAAAATTCATCTGTTTGATATGATTACTCAATTTTTTAAAGTTTGTGGTTCTGTGCAGAATTCTTATCTAACGACTTTAGCTGCTTAATTCGCTTTAAAATTTTGCATGATAATAATATACACAGAATACTATCCCAATCAGCCAATCCATTCCTTTTTCTTCCAACAACTCACAACACCCACATGCACCATAACTATGTATACAACATACTATAATAGAACAAGAACAGATTTATTGTTACCTTAGAGTTGTTGAGCCATAAAGGTGCTTTCTTTCCCTCTCTCTTTTCTATCTCTTGCTCTCTCTTCCTCTCTCACGTTGCTACTAGCTGCTGCTGCTGCTATAGTGTTGTTGGGAACCCTAGGGTTTTTATATATATATATATCTAAACAAAACTCTAAATAATTATCCTTTGTTTCATATTATTTTTTTTCCTCTCACCATTAATTTAAATAAAATATGACTATTATTATATCAAAATATACTTACTAGCTTGTCCCCTATTTTTTTTAAATAATAAATCTTACCTCTAAATTAAATACTTTCACCATAAATTTATTTTAGGTTTAAAATTAATTAAAAGACCCTCCAACAATATTTAATTTGCACTTAAAGATTCACAAGCAAAATATTTGAGATTGTAAAATAATTATTATTTAATTATTTATTTTATTTGTATATTTGGGTTCTCACACTTGGAGTTGATACAAAGTAGTGTGTCACTAGTGCTATTACTATTAGTAGCTTCAAAGAGATTTTTGCTTCATTACCAACAGCTTCGAAGTATGGATTTGGTTGCTCTCTGTTGCTTCGAAGGTGTTTTACAGTTACTTCAAAGGTTCTTGGTATCATCAATTTGGTCCTTTGGTTAAGTCATTTTGCTTCAAAGGTTATTTGGATGATTATGATTACTTGCTTTCGAAACTCTACAAGGCTTCAAAGCATACCATAGGACAAGAGAAGTTTTGAATATGTGCCACTCTTTGAATATATAACTTGGTAATTAATTAATTACCAAACAAATGCCTATTTTGGCATCATAATTATACAACTCTTAAATAATTCAAGAAGATTCATTCTTAAAGAGTTGCGTTTGGTAATGTTGGCACCATAAAATACTATTATTATTATTATTATTATTATTATTATTAGTAGTAGTAGTAGTATTGTTATTATTTTCAGGACACGTGACATCCTCTTATTCATTTGGAAGTTAAAAGAAGTTATGGAGATGATGGAGAACATGAAGGACAAAGTGGATGAGTGGAAGGACACGTGGCAAGACAAGGATGAAGATAGGAGAAATGTATAGTTACTAAGTAGTTATTGCTGTATTTTTTCCTCTATAAATAGTCATTCATGGCTACATTTTATAGGGCCGGAACTCAAATCAAAGACAATTGATTTATTTTTTTTGTCATTTATATTTCCTATATTTTATTTTATGCACTTCCTTTTCGAAGCATTTATTTTTAGCTCTTCCTTTTCGAAGCATTTTATGCATTTCTTTTTCAAAACATAGGAGTAGAGATAAGTAATTGTTACTTTGATTGTTTATTCAATCACCGGATTGTTCACTCAATCATCTTTCTTCGTCTCCCTCATTTTTTTGTTAATTTTTCTTTTCTCTACACTTGGCAATTTTGAAGTCCTCTTCATTAAGGCAAAAGAACTGTCAACATAATCGCTTGATAATTGGCTTCGCATTTATGATATTTTCCTTCATAGGAAAAATAAGCGAACAGTAATATAGCTATATTTGTTAGGAAAAAAATTGTGAAATGGTGTATTGTTTTTCTATCAACTTATGTTCAATACATATATATACATGTCATACAAATAAGTGTCCACAACAAACATTTTGAATAACAAATCAAGACTTTGCAAAACACCTCCATCACGACAATAATTGTATTTTTTTTTCCACTCACAAAAAAAATCACATTATTGATGGAAAATAGATTTTGAAATTCATAACAATATGACATCGCGTCATACTCTTACTCATCAAAATATTTTTATTACAATGAGTTATAATGGTGGGTAAGAAAAAAAACAAGAAGATGGTGAAACAAAAACTATAGAAGATTTATTGAAACATGCTCTCTAAGCAAAGTTAGACAAGCTGAAACAGGAATTGTTCTATCTGTTGTGAAGTTCAAGAAAAATAATGTACCTCATACATACATTTTTGTCAAATTACAAGGAAAAAAATCAAATGATGCCCAAATATTATCGCAACAACTTAATGATATAGAAAATAAGTACATCAAATAAAAAGTTTCGATCAATTTTTATTATATGCTAATTACTTACAAATGCCATAATAAATTATGTAACTTGACAGTTTCATAAAAGTGATGTTACAAACACTTGTAAGTATGGATCTATAAACATCGTGAAAATAATTATGAAATTTCTATATCGATTGAAATATTAAGTTACAATATCATTCCATTTTCTTAAAAAAACTATTCCACATTTTCTACATAAATGAAAATATATTAATGACTAATATTATATTTTTCATCATGTAAGATATTTATGACACAGTAAACGAGACTTAACAACTCTTGATGTATAATAATATATTACATATTGATATTAATGCATTCTTACACCAATAGTATGCAAATAATATGCAATAGCGAGTTTAATAAATTTGCATTATGAGATAAACTATTAAACAAAATTGTTTAATTGTGCAATTAATGTCATACCTTCAATTGTATTACAAGTACGGATTATGACAAATTGAAGTGGGAAGTTGATAGAAAAAGATTTGTGTAATAGTATATATTTAAATGACCTGCTTATTGTTTATTATTTAAGATAAGATTGTGATCTTAACATTCTAACTACAAAAGTAATATTTTATAAAATTTCTCATTTATCATTTCAATTCTCTAGTTGAGTATGTATTCATTTCTTACTTAGTTATATTTTAGATATAGATCAATTTACCCATACAAGTCTCCATACTTTGTATACATATCACATATCAATTTAAGAGACACGCATAATTATAGTATTAACAGTTGATAAAAAATCACGTATCACGTGCAACGCATGTGCCCAACTACTAGTTTTATATGTGTTATGCTTTTAGGGATAAAATTGTAAAGTTAATCAATTTAGCGAGTTAATTTCAACCACTTGAATGATAATGTTTTTTTGTAACAAAACCTTATTGGCTTTGTGAATTGAACCACATTGACACAAAATCTAAAATTAAGAGTCAAAATTGATTAAATTGAAAGCGAAGAGACCAAAATGACACAAGAAGCAAAATGTATGGACTATTGATTTCATTTGCCCCTATTTTATTAATTTCTTACTCATAATTAAATTTTTTTTTAAATGCCCCTTTTGTCTAGTAGACTTTTTTTTTTCTTTGGGGTGAATAATCTAGTAGACTTTTATATTGGAGGAATTGCATTTCAGTGTAAATATTGAAAAATAATTACAAATTCATGATAAATTTTATCAATATTAATAATTAAAATTATAAACTTCTTCATACATATCTAATAATTTCCCAACTTTCCACTGAAGGGTATAAACAGTTCTTTCATTACCCTTATTCCTAAGAGGGATAATCCAACAGGGCTATCTGACTATAAACCTATAAGCTTGGTGGGCTCAATCTACAACATCATAGCAAAACTGTTGGCAAATAGACTGAAAACTATGATGCCACATATCATAAGTGAGTCTCAGTTTGTGTTCTTAAGTGGAAGAAATATTCTAGATGGGGTGCTAATTGCTAATGAGAATGTTGATGGATGGAAGAAATCCAAAAAGAAGGGAGTGATTATTCAGTTGGATTTTGAAAAGGCATATGATTCCATTAATTGGGGTTTTCTGTTCTCTATGATTTCTAAGTTTGGGTTTGGAGCTAAGTAGACCAATTGGATTAAGGAGTGTGTAACAACTGCAAGGGTCTCAATGCTTGTCAATGGATCTCTTATTGAAGAGTTTAGTCCACAAAGGGGTCTAAGACAAGGAGACTCTTTGTCCCATTTTTTGTTTAATCTAGTAGCAGAAGGTCTACATATGTTATTGAACAAAGCTTTTGAGTTAGGCCTGATTAAAGGTGTAAAGGTAGACTATGATGGTGTGTTGTTAACTCATCTACAATTTGCAGATGACTTATTATTATTCTGTGAAGCTGAGGTGGATGAGGTAAGGAAGTTGAAAAGGGTGCTAAGGTGCTTTGAAATCATGTCTGGCTTGAAAATAAACTTTCATAAGAGTGTTGTATGGGTGTGGGTGTTTCTAAGGAGATGATGAATGGTTTTGTTGCAGCACTGAATTGTAAAATCAAATCATTACCTCTCAGTTATCTAGGGCTGCCATTAGGAGCTAACCCAAGAAGAAAGCTACTTGGAAACTAGTTGTGGATAAAGTCAAAAGCAAACTAGCTGGTTGGAAAAAGGAAGATGTTGTCTTTTGCAGGGAGGCTAACACTTGTTAAAGCAGTAACGTTAGCATTGCTAGTGTTTTATTTGTCATCGTTCAAGATGCCTGAAGGGGTTGCTAGAGAGTTGGAGAAGCTTCAAGCTACATTCTTATGGGGTGGTTCTGAACTGGAAAGGAAAATTCATATGATCAAATGGGTGGACTTGTCTAAAAGAGTGGATCAAGGAGGATTGGGCATTAGAAAAATAAGGGATGTGAACAAGTGTTTGCTAATTAAATGGTGGTGGAGGTTTGGTAGTGAAAAGGATGCTTTGTGGAAAAGAGTAATTTGCAGCAGATATAAGATGGAGGTGGGTGGCTGGATTCCATCTAATAGCCACTCGACAGTCTGGAAAGGGATCATTTCTGTTGCTGAACAGTGCAATAGTCTAAAGGATTTTTATTTGAAGGTTAGGGATGGGAGGAGGATCAGGTTTTGGTCTGATACATGGTGTTAGTTTGCTTGTTTGAAGGATGAATTTCCAACTCTGTATAGGTTGTCTATGGAAAAAAAGGAATCCTTGAGAGTATTGGTTGATAAGAAAATTATAGTTGGTGATTGGTCCCTGGCATTTAGAAGGGAGTTATATGAATGGGAGGACCAGGAGCTAGATAGGCTTCTTAATATCTGTTGGTGGCTCCCACAATGTGTCCAGAGTGTGCTGACCGGCCTCTATGGTCAGCCTCACCTTCTGGGGTTTTAAATGTAGTAGCCACTACAAGAAATTACACATCTGTTGACCACTTTTGCCGACTAAAAAAATTTTGGTCGCAAAAAAATGACATTTGCTCACCAAAATTTTTTTTTGTAGCTAAAAGTTAATACTATTGCTGACTAAAGTAATTTTGTTGCAAAAAATTGATTTTTTGCGACCAATTTAAAATATTAGTCGCTAAAAATATAGGCGGGAGGCAAAAAATTATTTTTTGTCTTTGGCGACCAAACGTTTAGTCGCCAAAAATTTATTTTCAGCGACTAAAAAATATTTTAGTTGTTGTATAGTTAGTTTTGGCTACTAAAATTATTTAGTCGCCGAATGAAAAACAAAAATTTTCTTTTTATCCTTTTGGTCGCCAAAAATTTATTTTTAGTGACTAAAATATCTTTTAGCCGCTGTCTAGTTATTTTTGGCTGCTAAAATTAATTAGTCGCCGAATGAAAAACAAAAATTTACATTTTATCTTTGGTGACTAAAATATGTTTTAGTCGCTGTACAGTTAGTTTTGGCTACTAAAATTATTTAGTCGCTGAATGAAAAATAAAAAATTATATTTTATCTTTGCTGACTAACTTTTTGGTTGTCAAAAATTTATTTTTAACGACGAAACAAAATTTTAGTCGTCAAAGGTGTGAAAATTTTAGAGGGAAATGAGGCCCGCCTATTCTCTGTTTAAACAAAACAGATTGTTCTCTCACACAAATTCACAACCAAACCTTATCTCTCTTTAAACCCATTCCCCTCTGTAGACGCGCCCTTGGGCCTTACTACAGTTCGGACTCAATTGTGTCACGGTTCTTAATCTGAACCAAAGAGTCCAAATCTGGCAAATCGTTTTGAGAAAACAGATTTTTAGAAAAGAAGTGCCAAACATGGATTGTTTTGCCAGATACAGAGTCGCCACCTAAATATTTTTTTTTAATGGGGGAATTTAGGAAACCCTGACTCGTTTGCCTAAGGCCACGTGTCCGTTATCACCAAAGTTGCCTCGGCTCGGGAACTTGGGTACGATTGGGGAAGGTCAGCTATGAGCACCCCCGCTCGCCCAATCCGAAAATCGGCCTCTACTAACCGTGATATCTTGTTTTTGAAAACACATGCGTTCTTATTCCAATTAATTAGCTAGAATTATTATGTGATGCGCACAGCAAAACAAATATAGACTAGATCACCTAATTTGGAACAAAGCATTGCATATCCGTTTCATTTAGGAAATGGTTTGAAATTTGCTACTCGCAAGTAGGCTAAAACACGGATTTCAACGAGTCGTTCCAACTCAAACAATCCGACCTTCACCCATAGGCATTCAGGCAGTTTATATCACATAAGCATCTAGCCGCATGGTAAGCATGTTAACATTCATACTCATGCGAGATGCTAAAGCATAAAAGCTTACCTAGTACTCCAAGCCAAAACAGAAACTAGTTAGTGATCATATGCATGACCCTAGTTCATGTTAAGATGGCTAATGCAACACATGCAAGATGCAACTAAGATAGGCTCGGCTAATCTACAATGACATGTGAAATGTTACAACTAACACGTATTCAATTTAGAATTGAAATACAAGTGCAGTTAGCATGATGTGCCGAGCTCGGTGCATGTAAGACAAATGTATGGATGCACGCATGCATAGCATAAGGTATGCTAATTTAAATATGCCCTAGTCTAACCATCATAAGCGTGTAAATAAAAGGGAAGAAAGACGAGGGATTGGAAGACATGCACACACTCACACACACTTATTACAAATACGCCCTCACTCGGAGGGACCGAAAGAATAATACAGTCCGAATAACAAATCAACTACCCTAGCTAATTAATTATTACAGACCCTTAATTAATGAACAAATTAATTACAAAATAAATGTGAAGCTTAAAGAGACTGCCGCAGCTCTGCCTCGGAATGCGCGAATGATGCATGCTTGACTCGTCTTGCCTGGAAACTCGCTGCCATAGCACTGTTGCCTCTATTTACACTGCCCTGCTTCTCTGAAGATCACACCAATTTCCAGAACTACTTGGAATTATTCCCTGAGTGTTTTGGAATGCCACCGGCCACATTTCAACTCCACCGGCCATGGAAATGTTCTTGTCGGCCAAATGTTGGACCACTGGCCAGCCACAGATGGTCGGTCGGCACTATAAGTGGCCGGCCGGCCATTACTTCCTGCAGGATCCTGCAGTTGACAGCAGCAGAGGGCAAGCAGTGTATGGCATGTAATTTTTAAGCAAATGTGGGCATGGCCATACTCCCTATCATGCAATAGACTTAAGGGAGCATGGCCCTCGACCCTCGGGCCATCAATTGCGCATTTCGATGCATGATGGCCTAAGAGGCCAAGTTTGCAACTTGATGTAAATGCATGCAACAAACAAATGAGTGCCAATACCCTATCATATTGAGATCAAGGACATCGGCGACCGAGGATTGAGACGTGTTTCGTCACTTTAAGTACAAACACTCCTCAATCCTCATGCTTGGTTTGACACCCCAAACCAAGCAAAATGTAATGCAATGTATGCCATATACAATGCAAAGTAGTGCAACTAATGCAATGCAATGCTACCTATTCATGCAAACATTAGTATGCCAAGAGTGCAACAAAATCATATGATGCAATTATCTAAACAATATGCAAACATGCAAACAAGGCATCATGCAAGCATGCAAATAATGGAATGCAACATGCCACATGCTAAGTATGCAACTATGTACAGGGGTGGTCTTAAACTAAAATGGGAGGCCTCAGCCACACCCCAAAACAGTGGCCAAAAGTGTCAAAAATGATGGATGAGTGCTCATGCAAACACGCACACCAATGAGCCAAAAACCCAAGCATGGAATGCTATTCTTAAGAATACTCAAAGGTGATAAACATGGATGTTAAACACTCATGTTAAACTCTGAAACAACATGTGAAGAATGATGCCAAATCATGCTAGAGAATGGGTGTAAGATAGAAGGCTTTCAAGGGTACAAAAGAGGGCATTACTCAACACCTACCCCAAGCAAACATGACATGAAATTTTCAATACAAAACAGAGTTATAATGCACCAAAATAAGTCCCCAAACCCCCTGATATGACAGCCCAAATGACTTAAACAAAAGGCATGCACAAAAAGGCCAAACATGAAGCATAAAACCACCTCTCTTCAAAGCATTGAAAGGATAATGAATGTGAGCATACAAGCATGGATTAGGGACTGAAATGGCATGAGAGGTGACTTCAAATCACTAAAACAACCCAACTCAAACATGCTCATGACTCACACACTAAAGGCTCACAAACCAAAATACAAAGAGGCTATACCAAACATGGCAAATATGATCAAATAAGCTCCCAACAGACCTTAAGCATGGTAAAACATGGCTGAGAACTTCACAAAGTTAGGCCAAAACATGAGGGCATTGTAGGCTAAATGCATGATGTTCTTCTAGGCAAAATGGAGGATTACAAAGCAAGTATATTGAGCATGCAAGGGACCTTTAATCCGACCAAAACAGAGGTAAGATATGCTCAAATAACACCCAAAAAAAACCTAAAATGGAGCCAAGAACAACCAAGCACATATGCTACCCTTATGAGGCCAAAACATACACAAAGGAGAGACCAAGGGAGAGGGGTGTCCCTCCCCTATGCAAGACTTCAAACGCCCTTCTTTACCACTGAAAATCCACTAGATTTCAGTGGTGAGAAGGCCAATACAACAAAGTAACCAAAGCTTAACAAGGAGAGCACCAAAAGGGCCAAACAAGGCCTAAGAGGGGGAGGTTGACCCCCAACACCAAAACAACCTTAATGAAGTATCTTAAGCATGAAAATACAAGACTTTTTTCAGTTACACACAAAGTCCAAAACAGCAAGCAAAGCAGGTCAAAAACTAGTGCAAGATTGGGGAAAATAAAGCAAGATTGTTACCCTTGAAGAACACCCTAAAAATAGCAAGCTCAGGCCCCTTCTTGTGATCAAAATCAGCTCAAAACTTCAAGAACAAACCCTCAAGGCCTCCCAAGTTGAAGTATGGTGTAATAGTGTGTGTCTTAGTGCAATAATAAGAACAAAAACACACTTTTAGGTCTCCAAACACACACAAAAGAAGAGAGAGAGGGAGATATAGAGAGAGAAAGATATATATTAGATATATATGTGTATTAGGTCTGGATTTGCTGAACCAAAAACAAGGAGAGGGTTTGTTGCCTTATATAGACCAAGGGAAGGCTCCAAGCTTCTTAGAGAAGCTAATGCAAAAAGGGTCAAAAGAACCAAGCTTCCAATGGAAGCTACCCCAAAGGTGCAAGCTTCTTGAGGAAGCCAAGACAAGGGGTCAAAGCTTCCTCAAGAAGCTTTGAGCAAAGGGTGCAAAAAAAAGGGTCAAAGGTGCAAAACAACCACATATATGCACGGGGGCAGGTCTTGTGCATTCCAGCTGGCACAGCTGGCATGCACCATGCCTGAAAAAGGTAAAAAGGTGGTACCGGCCAGAAAAGGAGGCCATCGGCCAAATAGATGGCCGGCCGGCCACACTAAAGGCCGACCGGCCAATGGTATATTTCACCAATGGCCGGTAGCAAGAAGACACGGCCGGTGGCCTCAAGCCAGGGCCGGTGGGTGCCAGGGGTAGCTAACAAGCTACTTTCTACCCTCAGAAGCAAAAACACAAGTGTTTGGTGCAAAATCAAACACAAAACAGTCGAATTGAGAGATCATGAGGCAAGGCGCGTAGCCGAGACCTCCGGGAACTCAAAACGAACACGGACATGGGTGATCACCGAGTGTTCAAGCAGTGACGTCCAAGTCTTGAGGACTTCCAAAATCTAAATACAAGATTACAAATCAACAAACATGTCCGGATATTTCTCACGGACTTCCAACTCACGTTCCCAAGTGGCTTCCTCCACCACGTGATGTTTCCACAGAACTTTCACCAAAGGGATGGTTTTGCCTCGCAAAACTTGATCCCGCCTATCCAAAACCTGAATCGGTCTCTCCTCATACGAGACATCCTCGTCAACCACTAAATCAGTCCAATCCAACACATGTGATGGATCCGGCTCATACTTCCGAAGCATACTCACATGAAACACGTCATGTACTCCGGACAACTGCGGTGGCAAAGCTAAACGATAAGCAGCCTCGCCAATCCTCTCAAGGATCTCAAATGGACCTATGAACCGAGGGGACAACTTCCCGCTCTTCCCAAACCTCATCAATCCCCGTCTAGGTGATATCTTCAGAAAGACATGATCACCCACCTCAAACACTAAAGGTCTCCTCCTACGGTCGGCATAAGATTTCTGACGACTCTGGGCTGTAACAAGTCTCTTACGGATAAGCTCAACTTTCTCCGTCGTTTCCCTCACCAATTCCGGACCCAATAGAGGTGCATCACCCACCTCGGCCCAACAAACTAGGGATCTACACGGTCGGCCATACAAGGCCTCAAACGGTGCCATACCAATACTAGACTGGAAACTGTTGTTGTAGGCAAACTCCACCAAAGGCAAGTGCCTCTCCCACGACCCACTGAAATCAAGAACACAACCCCGAAGCATATCCTCAAGGATCTGAATAGTACGCTCGGACTGCCCGTCAGTCTGAGGATGATAAGCCGTGCTAAAGGTCAACTTAGTGCCTAAGGCACTCTGCAAACTCTGCCACAACCTAGCAGTAAAATGAGGATCTCTATCTGAGACGATCGTCACTGGGACCCCGTGCAACCTCACTATGTCCCGAATGTACAAGTCGGCAAGATGGTCTACCGAATCTCTCACGCGTATAGGAATGAAGTGCGCCGACTTAGTCAACCGGTCTACCACCACCCAAATAGCATCACTACCCCGCTGAGTCCTCGGAAGACCCACAACAAAGTCCATAGTGACATGCTCCCACTTCCACTCGGCAATAGGCAAGGGTTGCAACAAACCCGCTGGCCTCTGATGTTCGGCCTTCACTTGCTGACAAGTAAGGCACTTAGACACGAACGCTGCCACATCTCTCTTCATACCCCACCACCAAAACTGGCGACCCAAATCCCGATACATCTTAGTGCCTCCCGGATGCACCGCAAGGCGCGAATGATGAAACTCTCGGAGTACCTCCTCTCGGCAAGACTCCGGCACAAACAGACGGTCTCGGTATCTCACACTCAGGTCGGGATACACCGTCAAACCCTTCTCAACCTTCCCACTGGAGATCTTCTCTCGAAGGGATTCTACCTCAAGGTCACCCCTCTGAGCCTCTAACACTCAAGTCACAAGGGTAGGCGGCGCAACAACAGAAAACAAGGCTGCAGCCTCAACGGATTCGCCCAGAAGCAAATCAAACTCCCCAAGTGCACCCAACATCTCCCACTGCCGAATGGCTATACAAGCTATGTCACCAACAGGTTTCCTGCTAAGGGTGTCGGCCACCACATTGGCCTTCCTCGGATGATAATGCAATTCAAAGTCATAATCCTCAATGAACTCCATCCACCTCCTCTGCCTCAAATTCAAGTCTTTCTGTGTAAACAGATATTTCAGACTCTTATGATCCGAGAATACCTCGAACTTCTCACCATAAAGATAATGCCTCCAAATCTTCAAGGCAAATATCACAGCTGCTAACTCTAAATCGTGCGTAGGGTAATTCTTCTCATGAATTTTCAACTGACGTGAACCATAGGCAACCACTTTCCCTTCTTGCATCAACACACAACCCAGACCCTCTCGTGAGGCGTCACAATAGACTGCATAACCCAACCCTCTCTCCGGAATAATCAAGACTGGAGCGGTGGTCAGTCTAACTTTCAACTCCTGAAACGACTTTTCACAAGTCTCACTCCATACAAATTTGACTCCCTTCCGAGTCAATCTAGTCAAAGGTGAAGCTAACCTGGAGAAATCCTTCACAAATCGGCGATAATACCCAGCTAATCCCAGAAAACTGCGGATCTCAAACACACTCTTAGGCTGTGCCCAATCTTGCACTACCTCTGTCTTGGATGTATCAACAGACACCCCTTCCCCCGAAACCATATGGCCTAAGAATTTCACCTCTTCTAGCCAGAACTCACACTTCCCAAACTTAGCATAAAGCTTATGGGCTCTAAGTAACTCAAGCACCACTCTCAAGTGTTCCTCATGCTCCTCCTCCGAAGGTGAATAAATCAGAATGTCGTCCACGAAGATAACTACAAAACGATCTAAGAATTCCCGGAAGATCCGGTTCATCAAATCCATAAACACTGCCGGTGCATTGGTGAGCCCGAATGGCATCACCAGAAACTCATAGTGGCCATACCGCGTACGGAATGCCGTCTTCGGAATATCCTCCTCCCTGACCCTCAACTGGTGGTAACCCGATCTCAAATCTATCTTAGAGAAACAACGGGAACCCTTCAACTGGTCGAACAGATCATCTATACGAGGCATAGGGTACTTATTCTTAACCGTAGCCTGATTCAATTTCCGGTAATCTATACATAGTCTCAAAGCACCACCTTTCTTTTTAACAACGAGGGCCGGTGCTCCCCACGGCGAAACACTAGGACGGATATAACCCTTATCTAGCAACTCCTGGAGCTGAATCTTCAACTCAACTAACTCGGCTGGGGCAAAACGATAAGGTGCCATAGAAATTGGCGCCGTGCCGGGCACTAGGTCAATAGAGAACTCAATCTCTCGATGCGGTGGCAACCTAACAAGATCCTCGGGAAAGACGTCCGAGTATTCACAAACCACCCTTGGCAACACAATCTGAGTCCCATCAATCTCACTAATCGAAAGATTAGCAAGTAGACCACTAAGCTCACTCCGCCCTCGTGAAACATACCCCGGTGGCAAAACACTACCAACCCGGTCCCCCAGAAAATGAAAACACTCTCCGCCCACGGTACAACAAGTGACCCTCTGGCGATAGCAATCAATAACTGCCCGGTATGACGATAACCAGTCCATACCTAAAATAACATCGAAGCCTTTCATAGGCATAACTACAAAGGAAAATGGAATTCTATGATCATTGACCTCTATATCACAACCCCTAACACCTTGTTTCAAGATCAATTCACCCCCAAGAGGTGACACGACACAAATACGAGATGCTAACTGAGCTAACTCCAACTCCAAAACAGATGCAAATGCAGCAGACACAAAGGAATGAGATGCACCTGTATCGATCAAAACACTAGCAACTGAATTGCAAAACAAGAAGGTACCTCTCACGACAGATGGAGCCGGTACAAGATCCTGCGCGGTAACAGCATACACGCGCCCAGATGGCCTCTGATCAACCTGCTCACCCCTAGACTGCTGCACAGACTGGGACGAAGAAGCCCCCTGATTGGCCCTCGAGGCCTGACCCGACTGAGCTGGCTGCTGACCCTGAGTCTGCCTCAAACCAGATGCACCAGGTGTGCCACTCAACTGCGGGCAATACCTCATCATGTGCCCTGGCTGACCACACTGATAACACGAGAGTGGCTGGCCTCTACCCTGACTCTGGCTCTGAGATCGAGCCGAAGAAGATGCTGCTCTCTGTACTCCTCCCCTCTGAGGACAAACTGGAGACTTGTGGCCCAGCTGACCACACTTGAAACAGGTGATGTCTCCCTGACTGCCTTTCCCAGAACTAGCACTCGGTACTGGAAAAGTCGATCTAGAAAAGCTACCCTGAGACTGCTGAGGAGTGAAACCTCTCTGTCTCTTACCATCACTCTGCCCATCCTGACTCCTCTTGGAGCCTTTCTGCCCTTCCTCCTCCTCCTGCATCATAATCTCAGTATGGGCCGTAGCATCAACCAGACGCCCATAATCCCGAATCAAAGACCCTACTACTCTCAACTTGAGGCCATGCCTCAACTTCTTCTCAAACTCAATACAACGGCGTTCCTCCGACGCCACCAACTCAGGTGCAAACTTGGACAAACTAGTAAATGAGGCCTCAAACTCGGTCACTGATAAACTGTTCTGCTTAAGTTGGCAGAACTGCTCTCTCAACTTCTCCCTAACTGTTGGAGATAAAAACTGCTCCTGGAAAGCATTCACAAAAGCCTCCCAAGTACCTCCGATACGACCCTTGGTGAACTTCCACCACTGACCCGCATCCCCCTTCAGCTGGAACGATGCCAAGGTCACTTTCAACCCCTCGTCTTCATGCCAAGCATCTCAAACATTTTCGTTGTCTGTTCGAGCCATTCATCTGCTTTAAGCGGCTCTTTCGGATCACCCAAAAATTCGTCCAGATTAGACCGGAAGAACTCCCTCTTCAGAAAAGAAGGTCCTGCATCAGCAACATGGACCTGAGCCTGATTCTCAGCTCGAAGAATGCCTACTGACTCCCTAAATGCCCCTGCTATCTCTCGGGCTAAAGCGCCCATAGCCTGCTGGCCTACCGGCTCGGCCACATTGGCCTGGCCTACTCCCTCCTACACTGCCGGAATCTGAACTGCCGGAATCTCCTGTACTACTGGAATCTCCTCTGGCACAGGCACTTCCTGCCTACCCGGCCTACCACGCCTACCGCGACCTCGTCCTCGTCCTGACATCCTAATACAAGAAACAAAGACGTTAGCACATTAATAAATGTGCCGAAGCTAAACACTCGCGTCCTAATGCATTGGACAACAATAATTCATTCCACGTAAGCACATAATCACATAAGCACCTACGAATTTCATTCCTGGATGATAATGGTCCCAAAGCGTTACCATAGTTCCGGTTGGAAGCAGCAGTGATCAATTGCCTTTCCAACAAGACTACTAGCAACTCAAGGGTCCAATCAACATCCTAGAAACTACATTCCATACCCACATAATCACTAAACATGTTATCATGCAAACATATAACACTACACTAAGTCTCTATCAAACGAGACGAACCCATTGTGATACTAATCACTTCCCACGTACCCAAAGTATTCAAACCCGGTACGCTCTGATACCAAGTTGTAACGCCCTCAAAATTAACCCAATATACATATAACAATGACTTGCATTATTAAAAGAAAACATTGCATTATCTCATTCATCAGAGTTTTACGAAATGGAAACATTACATGTAACATCATAATAAATGCCCTACGGGCTTACATCTTGCCAAGCCAACACTTGGACACAAAATTATGAGTTCTAACTCAAATACAAATAAAGCCCTAGGCTTGAATGTTTGCATGTAATTCAAATAAAAACAGATAACTAAAGACAAGGCGTCAAAGTCCAAATCCTTCCAAGCTAAGTCCTTGGAGGTAGCTTATCACCTGAACCTGAAAATGATGTTCCCATATAGGGTGAGCCACAGCCCAGTAGAGACATACTAAACCAAATATAAGCATTGAATAAAGTAATAGCATTTAATAGATGGTTAACACAAAATGTCATTTTCACTTTCCATTATCTATTCAACTTTCCATTATTATCAACATGGCTCAGAACCTGGCCAAACTACAACAGTGAACTATATATCATATTCACATACTTCCAATATCAACAAAACAAATGAGACACAGGCTCATATTGAGACACAGGCTCATATCAAAACACTTCCATACTTCCAATATGATACACATTTTAGTGTTGTATCAATAACATGCAAAAACACTTCAATATCAATAAGCACTCATAATAGTGATGCTAATGGAGTCCATCCCCTATCTCCTCCCAAACAAAATCCGGTTAAGAGGTCCATCCCCTATCTTCCCCTAACCGTGGAGTACATCCCCTATCTTCTCCCACACAATATGCATATGCAATGCTCAACTAATACATGTATGTAAACACATAACATATACATCTCACAATCAATACACATAATGTCCGTATTAATTCAACAGTCAACATTAATGACTTAACCAATGTGATTAGTTTCAGTTATCCCTAATCCACATGCAATGTCTACAACAATCATGACTATCCTCCACCGATAGCCCAAAACAGTTATCTCTAAACAGAAAATAACTAAATCAACAATTCAATAGGCATATGATTTAAATTAACCACTACCCCATTTAATCAATAATTCCTCATATTTCGTGAATTCAACCATTATTCCCAATTTTCCTTAAATTAAACTTACAATTCAATTTAATACAACAACTAGGGTTTTTCCCAAAATTTACCAAAATCCCCCCAACATATTAAAATACCAAAACTTAGAACAAAACGTATACATTGGAGTAGGAAATCCCTACCTCGAAGAAATAACCCAAAAGAGAAGACGAAGATGATGACCCAAACTCCAAAGTGCTCCAAAACCCAAACTGTTCAGATTAAACTGAAGCCCTCGACCCACTCTATCTTTTTTACAAAGGACCTAGGGTAGAAATACACTCTAAGTAGATCAAACCTGAGAGAGAAAGTGTGTAGAGAGAGAGAAAAGACGGTTCTAGGGTTTTAGAATCAAAAGGAGATGAAAAAATGATCCAGAAAGTCGGATCTCGGACTTATATAACAGTTGCCCCGCTCGAGCGTGGAAACCCCCGCTCGAGCGCCACTCACAGACTCCCGCTCGAGCGGCCAAACTCCCGCTCGAGCGGCAGATGCACACTCCCAGAAGTTTCTGCAGACAGGTCCCCGCTCGAGCTCCCAACTACCCGCTCGAGCGTCACTCACAACCTCCCGCTCGAACGGCCAATCCCCCGCTCGAGCGTCCAACATTACACAGGAAATACTGGATGGGTGATATTCCCGCTCGAGCGCCAAAACCCCTGCTCGAGCGGACAAGCAACAAAAGGTTCCCCGCTCGAGCATCAAACTCCCCGCTCGAGCGGACAGGTCAAAATCTGGGCAACTAGTTTTGGCATCTAAACTCAACCGACCTGTCACAAACCTGCCCAACACATCCTATAACTCAAAAATAAGAAATTAAAGGACGATAACAACAATCTGATAACAACAGAGTCTACGGAACATAAGTCCTGATACCACAATCAAAAGGAAAAGACCGGGGTCGCTATAGCTTTTCTTGTTCTTATCATCTCAATAATGTGATGCATGCACATTTGATTTGGGTGATGTTTATCAAGTAGGAGAGTTGCATGATTAACCTAACTTCTGAGCTACTTCTCACTATCATGCTTGCATAGGTCTTTCCTTGATTAGTGGTAATTATGTGTCCTGATGTTTTGGATTTTAGTAAATGGGTGCTAATGTTTACCTAAAAGATAGGGGCTGCATATTTCCTTGGGATGATGCGTCTTCCTTTGCTTTTTAGTCATGTTATGT
The DNA here is from genome assembly GCA_030407325.1 of Camellia japonica. Taxonomy (NCBI): domain Eukaryota; kingdom Viridiplantae; phylum Streptophyta; class Magnoliopsida; order Ericales; family Theaceae; genus Camellia; species Camellia japonica. The sequence continues at coordinate 135,498,673 of JAPPVO010000031.1, read as the reverse complement.
TTCACTGAGATTATGTCATATGTGGATTTTGTTTTGTTTGGCGAAATACAATGCCCATTGGTAGATGTTGCTGATTATTTTCTTTGTTTTTGGGTCCTTTCCCCACTATTTTCTTTTCCTTTTACTTCTACTACTAATTTTATTTTTTGTTGCATGTATGTTTTGCACTGAGACAAATGATACTCAAATTTTGCTCGGCATTTATTTGTTTGACCCTCTTGGGATGATCTTAACTTCAATGGATTCTTAATATTCCTTGTTGTGTGCTTACTAGATATTATCCTTATTTGAGGATTTATTCTTCCTGGTGAAACTTGTTAGTGTTATTAGTTATGTAAGAGGACCCATCATCACATTTTAATTTAACAATCATCACATTTTAACTTCATCTACAAGCTCACTATGGAAATAATGCATCCATGAATTTCTGAACCACCAGGTGTTTTGTCAGGTCGTCAATTTTTAGTTTGAAGTTGTACAACTAGTCATGTTTACCAGTTCCGTTTTATGTTTAGCAGTGTGTAATCATGATCTGAAAGTTGTACTGCTTTGAACTTTAAAATTTTCATATAGTGAATAGAAGAGTATTGTGAATGACACTGATTTGGTGGGTCTTTCAAGCAGATTGCTTGATGTGTTCACATGTCATACCTCGGCCCAGATTAAACAAACTTGTGAGAGCAAGCGGCGCGTTGATAGGACGCACCGTTACATATTTAGACAAAGAAATTGAAAAAAATATTTATTGGATATATACATATGAATGCTGTTGTTTTATTTACAAAATGATAATGATAGTCAATTAATTTGTTCATGTTACCTTTACGTTCAAATGGACAATTTTATTTTTTATCCAATTTTACAATAATGTGACGTGCAAATATTTTCATAAAAAAATTACCTAACATAATTTCTCTTTTTCTTTGGTACAGATGGATGAACTCGTGCACGAAGCTAAATTGTACATAACTAATTGGCACTATAAGCATTTTTGGAAGGATTATATATTTTTAGATAGATGTGTATGAAAAATATTTCGGTAGACTAGTAGTTATATTTTTGGATAGACTAGTTGTTATATTTTTGGATGGGTGTGTATAGAAAATATTTGGTAGACTAGTTATATTTTTTGATTGATGCGCATGGATAAAAATTTATAACATAATTACAAGTACTTGTTATGCTTTAAATTTTAATGCTAGATGGATGTGAATTGGATGATTATATAGATTACAAGCGGATTTTTAATTGAAGGAATATGTAGTTTGGAATTACTTGTGGATGAAAACTTATACTCCTTCCGTCCCAAAATAATGGTCTCTTTTGGGGAATCCAACTTTTTTTGGTAGTACAATTATTGCACTTTAAAAAAAATGGATTTTCCAAAATTACCCTTTGATAGTACATTTTTTGGGGAATATCAATGTCATAATTGTACTTTTTATGTTGTTAATGAATTTAAAAGAAGGGCAAAAAGAGAGATTCATATTATTTTTGTACTTGATTTTTGAAAAGGGACTAATATTTTGGGACAATGAAAAATGGAATAAGGGACTAATATTTTGGGACGGAGGGAGTAATAGTTGCTGACTTTAATTACACAGGTTCAGAATTTGATGATTTATATATTTTGTTGAATCTTCATGATTCAGGTGAATTGTTGGTTTGATTGATTATTACAAATTACAGATTGTATTGAATGGATTGGATAGATTATTATGAATTGCAGGTTTATTTTGTTGCATTTTGGCGCAAACATTTCTTTTGGCGACCAAACTAAGAGGTCATAGAATGTCACAATTGGTGACAAAATTTTTGGTCGTGGAATGTCACAATTGGCGACTAACATGTTTGGTCGGGAATATGTCACTTTTCGCGACTAAAGTGTTTTAGCGACTAAATAGATTAGTCACGGTAATGATATATTTAGTGACCAAAAATTTAGTTAGCAAATCCAACTTTTTCTCGACTAACAAAAGTTTTGGTCGCTAATTACTTTTGCCGACCCTCAATTGGCGACCAAAGTGGTGACCAAAAAAATTGGTCGCGAATAACTTTTGCCGACCAAATTTTTAGTCGGCAAAAGTGCGATTTCGTGTAGTGAGCTTTATATAAGTTTGTTGTGGACAATGTAGGTGCAACCATGAGTATTACCAAATTGATTTGGCTCAATTACATCCCTCCTAAGGTGTAAGTTTTTGGTTGGTTTGCTTGGAAAAGGAGAGTTAAGACAAAGGAGTTTTTACAAAAACTGGGAGTGATTAATCAAAATGCCTCCACAGCTTTACTGTTTTTCAACAGTGGTAGAGAATCAGTGAACCATGTATTAATTTGGTGTCTCTTTGTGTGGAAGATTTGGGCTGAAATGCTGAAGTGGTGGGATGTCCAAGCTGTTATACCAGGCTCTGTGGAGAGTCTTCTTCTGTGGTGGGCAGGGGGGAAGCTAAAGAAGAAAGAAAGAAAGATTTGGAGGGTCATTCCATTGGCTGTGATGTGGTTAATCTGGAAGTGTAGAAATGAATGTGTGTTTAGAGCAACTCTTCCAAACCTGACGGATCTCTGTGATTTAATTAAGTATAGGATTGCTTTTTGGTTAAAACCATTCCTCAGAGACTTCCATTTTTTAGTGCAGGATTTCATTCTTAATTTGAGGCAAATCAGGAAGTGCTCAGGAGGTTCTGTTGTAGATATGTAGTGCTGTTTGGATTGCTGTGTTGTTATGCTGTAAGGAGTTGCCTTTGTGGTGAACTGTTGTTTGGATTGCTGTGCTGTTCTTCTATTTGAGCTTTTGGGTGAAGTTTTGTGATGAAGTTCTGTGTTGTTCTGCTATTTGATTGCAGTGTTGTTCTGTGCTGTTTTGCTGTTTGTGTTGTTGTCTTCAAGTTTGATTATTTGTAAGTCTCTGCTGCTACTCTCTGGTTTTTTTGTGTATTTTTTCATCTAAGTCTGATGTTGTGGCAGCATCTTTTGCTCTCTGGTTTGTTGGTTCCTCACCAACTGGCGCTTGGAGCTTTGTGATAGCTCCAAGCTCCTCTTTATTGATGTAATTTATCATACCTTGTATACGAAATCAAAGATGATTCAAATCATGGAACAGAATTGGAAAGCACTTAAACCAAATTCATTTGAACATAAACATTAAAATTTAAATACGTAAATTAAGTACATACAGAAAATAACTTACAATTACAATTGTAGCAACTGTAAGGATCTTAATTGGGTTACAAACGAGAAGAGGTAATTTTCACTCAGAGCCATGTTGCATTGTATCCTGTTTCTAACTGCTTTGTTTCTTCCAATTAATCCTTTCTATTGTTCACTTGATTAATCTAGTTTTCAGATCGTCTTAATCACCCACGAGATCAGTCTGGGTCTATCCACCAGGTTTCCGTTACCTACTTTCATCTCTTGTCCAGAGTAAGTCCTTAGGGTTAGGCAGTGTTGGACATTTAGAATAGGGTCTGTACTCAAACCTCTTTGGTCTGTGATAACCTGACTAGAATCGGGTCTGTATTAAGATACCTGTAAAAACTGATTAATTAACAAGAACAATGAATCGATTATTTAGAAGTAACTCATCAGTCAGTTCTAGGTCAACCACTTTGCCCTCAATACCTAATCAATGATTAGTAATAAATAAAGAAGATGTTGAAATACAAAATGATCAAATTAATACAGGATGGAATATACCAAAATTGCAAATTAAAGAAATTTATAAAACTACTTTTTTACAAAATGTTTTTAAAGTTGCCTTACATGTTAAAACCATTGAACAAGTATATGCTTTAGAAAAACCTAGAGAGACCTGCCAATTATTTGATGCTAAGTTAATTAGAAGACATTTAAATAATGGTTACAATTTTATGCATATTGGTCTTATTCAAGTTGGTGTTAATCCATTAACAATTGTTGGGAAAAATACCTCTGTTTTGTTATGTTTAAGATGCTCGTTTTCTTAATTACAATGATAGTTTAATGGGTATGATGGAAACTGGTCTTCATAAAGGGCTAGTACATTTTAATTGTTTTCCTGATTTTACCCTTAGTTTACGAGATCCACATATTTTAGACGCATTAACATTAAATATTCAATTACATGGTTCATTTACCAACATGAAAGAAAAAGTTCATAATATTGCTTTAATATATCGTGTTTATTATAAATGCATGCAAACTAATTTAAATGTTCATGCTTTACATAAAAGTCCCAAAGATAAAACTCTTTTAATCCAAAGTAGTAGTCACAATGAATCACATACTAATATACTGCAAATGATTGAATGGAAAAATATTGATTTACCTGATTAATGGGTTACTGTTAATGAAAATTACAAACATAATCAACAACAATCCTCAGAACAAGATATCCAAGATATTCAACAATATGATGATGGTTTTGTTCGTATTAAATTTAATCATAGTCAATCTTCTAGGCATAGTACATCTAGTGTCCCTACTGAAATTGAAACTGAAGATGCGATATTTAATACTCCTCTATTTAGAAAAAACAGTCAACTACATCTTGGTCCTACCACTCAAAACAAATTAAAAGGAATTGATAATTCTACAACTTCACAAATTAGTAAACCTGTTTATTCAACTCATACACATTTACCTGAAGAAGAAATCGCTTCTAATAATTCTCCAACTCAAACTGATTTTGATGAATTTACACCATCCATCAATCCTCAATTAATGACAATCAAAAAAGAATTTACTCCTAATCTTGATAAATTACTTATTGAATTTAAATCTAAAGCCAATAGAACTCAACGCCATGCTTACTATGCTCAATATACTTCTGCTCAAATGTCCCAAATTTCTAGACAATGGTATGATTTTATGATTGAATATGGTTTTGAATTACCTTTATTAGAGTATGTTGACAAATATTACAAAAAGCTTAATACAATTACAAAATATAAATGGAAAACTTCTGACACTACTTCTGTTAGTTCTAGTCATCCTCCTTTAGAAAAAAATACTTCTTCATCAACAAGGTTCTGAAATCCCTGCGTCACCTTTCAAATTACCTGGTAATGATAATGAAATTAAAAAAGTCATTGAACAAAATAATTATACTAATCAATGTTTAAGTACAATTGGTAAACAATTAGACAAGATAGAAACCAATTTAGAATCTGTTCAAACCTCATCCACTAAACAACCTTTAGATTCACCTTTACTTAATCTACCCACTAATCGTTCTAAAAGAACTAGTTTAGTTACTAATGATCATTCTACTGTCCAAGCTATTGAAAAATTATTTACTAAACTATCTACAACTGATAATGCTTCACCCTCTAAAGATAAAGGTCTTACTGTTCTAAATCAACAATTTAATACTGAAACTGCTTCCACCCAATCTGACACTGATGATGACATAAATCAATTAGCTCAACAATTCCAATCCTCTCATCTTAATAAAATTCATTATCCCAAAGTTAACCCTCAAACTACCAAAAATTGGTATTCTCGACCTACTCCTCCTGATCTCCAATTCGAAGAAACTAATCTTAATAATCAATTTTCTGTTTCTGCCAAAAAATTATACGAATGGAATATTGATGGTCTTAGTGAAGATCAAATTCTCCAAAAACTAAATCATTTATCTATGGTTTCTAATAGTTATCTCTCCAATTATCCCCAATACTCTCAATCTGAAATTGTTACTCTAATTACTTCTGGGTTCACTGGTATGCTCAAATCTTGGTGGGAAAAATATTTAACTGAAGACCAACGAGAATCTATAATTTATGCTAATCAAACCGATGATAATGGTTTACCTATCTTTGATGAAAATATTGGCTGTTGCCACCCTGATGGTATTAATGCATTAATCTATACTATTGTTCGACATTTTATTGGTACTCCTACTAATATTTATTCTCATATACATGATCAACTTAGTAATCTTACTTGCCCAACCTTAAGTGATTTCCGATGGTATAAAGATGTATTTACCTCTCGCGTAATGTTAAGAGAAGACTGTACTAAATCATTTTGGAAAGAAAAATTTATTAATGGATTGCCTAGTCTCTTTGCTCACAAAATTCGAGATGTTCTTAGTCAACCTACTGGTGTTATAGAATATGATAATTTAACATATGGTGATATAATTAGTACTATTCAAAAAGAAGGATTAAAAATGTGTATTGATCTTAAACTTAGTCAAAAAGCTACTAAAGATAAACATAAAGCTAAATATGAATTAGGAAATTTTTGTGAACAATATGGATTACCTCCTGTTGCACCCTCTCGTAGGAAATCACATAAATATTCTAAGCATAAAAATAAATCCAAATATTATAATAAATACAAAAAGCCTTATTCACCTTCCAAATCCAATGATAAATTTTATACCAAACCCAAAAAGAAACATTATAAATCTAAATCACATCGAAATCAAAATCTAATAAAGATATTACCTGCTATAATTGTGGTCAAAAAGGTCATTATGCTAATAAATGTAAAGAAAAACAAAAACTAAAAGATAGAGTTAACCAACTCCAAATTAATGAAGAATCTAAAATTCAGTTATTTGAAATCTTTTAATTAAATCAATCTGATAATGATTCCTCTTCTGTTCCTCCATCTACATCTAATTCCCCTTCGAATAGTGATAATTCTGATTCAGATAATCAAATTACCTTAGGATGTAATGATGTTTGTTGTAAACTAGTTAAACAAATTACTGTTCTTACCAAACATGCTCAAGAAGAATCTGCTTTAATTGACTTGATTAGTAAATTAGATGATCCAAATTTAAAACAACAATATATTGATAAATTAAAATCTTTACTAATCCATTTAGATAATAAACCTAAGATTACCAAACCTATTATTAGTTTGTCCAAGACTCTGGAAAAATTCAAAAATAAAACTAAAGAACTTACACTTCAAGATTTACAATCTGAAATCAACCAAATTAAGCAAACTATCCGTGACCTCCAGAATAAAGACAAAAAATTAGAAGATGAAATTATCACTCTAAAACTTAATCAAAGTTTAACTAATTTCCAACGTAATCCACATGAAGAATCTGAACATAATTCTGATCCTGATACTGATCATATTAATCCTGATAAACCTTTACTTGATAATCTACCTCCACTTAAAAATCTTGAAGATAAATGATTAAACTTACTCAATAAAATCTATATGCAAAAATGGTATTCAAAAATTAAAATTATTGTCGAAGATTTTGAATTAGAGTTAGTTGCTTTAATTGATACTGGTGCTGATTTGAATTGTATTCAAGAAGGATTACTTCCTACTAAATATTATGAAAAATGTCAAGAGAAATTAACCTCTGCTAATGGTAGTAAAATGCATATTAAGTATAAATTACCCAAAGTCCATGTTTGCCAAAATAATGTTTGTTTTAAAACCACATTTGTTTTGGTCAAGAATATGACGGATAGAATCATTTTAGGCACACCATTTATATCTTTGTTATATCCATTTACTACTTCTAGTGAAGGCATAACTACCCATGTTTTAGGACAACCTGTTACATTTAAATTCTTATTTCCACCTGAAATGCTCGAATTAAATCAATTAAAAGATTGTTCTATTTCTTACACAATTCATAGATTAACCAGACATTTGAATTTTCTTAAAGAAGAAATTAATTATAAACGAATTGATCAACAATTAACCGATCCCATTCTTATTTCTCAAATTAATGAATTTAAATTAAAACTTGAATCAACTGTTTGTTCATCTTTACCTACTGCATTTTGGCATAGGAAAAAGCATGTAGTTACTTTACCATATATTAAGGATTTTAATGAAAAACAAATTCCTACTAAATCTAGACCCATTCAAATGAATCATGAATTGTTAGAAATAAAAAATCGAATTATTAGTCCTAGTAAATCACCCTGGTCTTGTCCTACTTTTTATGTTAATAAAAATACTGAATTAGAAAGAGGTGTCTCTCACTTAGTTATAAATTACAAACCATTAAATGCTGTTTTAGAATGGATTCGATATCCTATTCCTAATAAAAAAGATTTAATTAAGAGACTTAATCAAGCTGTTATTTTTAGTAAATTTGATTTAAAAGTGGTTTTTGGCAAATTCAAATTCATCCTAAAGATAGATACAAAACTGCTTTTAATACACCTTTTGGTCAATATGAATGGAATGTCATGCCATTTGGCTTAAAAAATGCCCCTAGTGAATTTCAACATATCATGAATGACATATTCAACCCCTTTAGTCATTTCTCTATTGTTTACATTGATGACATATTAATTTTCTCCAAATCCATCAGTGAACATTGGAAACATTTAACTGCATTCTTTTATACAATTAAAAGTCATGGTTTAGTCATATCTGCTCCCAAGATTAAATTGTTTCAAACCAAGGTTAGGTTTTTAGGATATGATATTCACCAAAATACTATTCTCCCCATTAGTCGATCTATTGAATTTGCTTCCAAATTTCCTGATGAAATTCTTGACAAAACCCAATTACAAAGGTTCTTAGGTTCCCTTAATTACATTGCTGAATTCTATAAAGACCTTAGGAAAGTCTGTCAACCTCTGTTTGATAGGTTAAAGGATAATCCTCCTCCTTGGTCTCCTGCTCACACTGCCATTGTTCAACAAGTTAAACAATATGTCAAGTCTCTTCCTTGTCTTGGTATTCCTACTGAGAATTCATTTAAAATTATTCAAACTGATGCTTCTGATATTGGTTATGGTGGCATTCTCCTCCAGAAAGTCACTCCTCAATCATCTGAACAAATTGTCCGTTACCATTCTGGTGTCTGGAATAAAGCACAATTAAATTATAGTACTATTAAAAAAGAAATTTTGTCTACTGTTTTGTGTATTCAAAAGTTTCAAGATGATATTTTAAATCAAAATTTTTTATTTCGTGTTGATTGCAAATCTGCTAAATATGTTTTGGAAAAAGATGTTCAAAATCTCGCTAGTAAACAAAATTTTGCCCGCTGGCAATCTATTTTAAGCATCTTTGATTTTGATATTACTTATATTCCTGGTTGTCAAAATTCCCTTCCTGATTTTCTTACCCGGGAATTTTTACAGGGGGGTATGGGATGAGTGCAACTCCACATATTTCATATATTAAAACCCAAATCATCCATTACCAGACCTTGATTCACCAAGTAACCTTCCGTATTCAACGACTCCAATTAGCCAGAAAAACTACTAAACGAGCCCAATATATCAATTACCATCAAATTCAAGCTCGTCGCAATTTACTTATTGAATACATTAGTCATTTGAATTACTACCAGAATTATTTAGATCTTCTTTCTGGTTGCTAATCATTGTTACTTGCTTAACAAATGTCTTGCCCAAGGCCTCCTTCCAAGGCTTTGGTCCCATCTTCAAGTAAACCTAATCAACTCCTTGTTCCTCCTCTTTTGGAATCAATCACCCCATCTCATCCTCTTGAAATGGTCAACCGTTACCAAGTTCTTGGTAACATTTATCGACCTAATTACTCATCTGCTTTAGCCACAGATCCTTTTGCTTCTAGTCAGTCTATCTCAGTTACTCCATACCCTGCTAACCCAGTCAGGTCATCTCGATCTGATTATACCAAATCACACACCACTAATTTGTTCTTCAAAGAACCCAGTCACCCCAAAAGCCAAGTCATTCATGAAATTGCTAAATCTTATTTTGGCTCTGGATGCTATTTCATCCTCTCACATCCAGAGAAAACACTCACCTATTACAAAGATATTTTGATCCATCACCAATCAGTCTTAATCAAACCCATTTATGATCGAACCTATGCTAGCAAGGTTCTGTATCATTCTATTTACATTCACAACATTGTTTCCTTAGCTGAATGGGGTCCTCCTTATCAGCTTCGAGATTTACCTGGTCACTCTATTCAATATAATTACCATGATTACATTGATGCTTGGTTCAAGATTTTCTTGTACCAAAATGAGTCCTTCAGTCACTCCTGGTTCATCTCCTTTGATCAGAAATTCAAATCTGAGTTACCTACTTGGTTTCTGAGATGGTGGACTCATTATGGCGCCATTTCAGATATTCTTCCTGGTGATCTCATTGAACTGATCAATTATTTCTCCTCTGTTTATCCCTTCACCACTCATCAGAAACAATTTCCATCTTTGTTAATTTTTATATCCAAATATAAACTCCCATGGATATTTAAATGGCATTATGGAATTGATGGTAATATAATCACCCGTCAACATTTAGTCAAATGGTGGGCTAAGTTTAATGTGCCTAGAATTTTTGAAATTGTTCAAGAAGAATTCCCCATTGATCAATGCGCTCCAACTCCATCTATGATCAAAGCCCAGCAGAACCCAACTACTGCAATCAGCCAAGGAAGTCAGCCTAGCCTTCCTCCAATCAACCTTGGAAGCTCCTCATCTAGTGGCTCCAAGTGCAAGTCATCAAAATCAAAGGTACAGGCTCAATCCACTACTAATAAATCAAAGTCCAAGGCTAAGTCCAAATGTCACGCCCCACTTTTTATTACTAAAGGTCATTACCAAGTTCATTAACTTAATCCAATTTCAGAGATAACATGCGGAAATAAACTCATACATTCAATTCATAGCAATGAATATCAGTACTCCCATTCGTATGCAAGTAAATGTTACATGATCATACTTAATAAATTGCCCTTGGGCTTACAACCATTAAATAAACAAATGAAGGGTGTAACCCTTTTACACATATGGCTTTCCGCCAACAACAAAGAGGCCCCGTGGCCCACAAACAAGAAGATCCAAATCTTGTAGCACATCCTGCTAAACACCTGAAAAAGATTCAACAACGTGGGATGAACATATAGTCCAGTAGGGATCTCAACATGATCCTCAACAATAACAACAGTACAGATAGCTATGATCATGAACACTCTTTCTCGTACTAGAATAATAATGTGACAGTTTAGACAAAATATATATATATAAAATTTTCTCAAAAACAACTATTTCATTCAACGCTATAAGCGATTCATCTTTCCCTTTTTCCTTTCATTAACCCCGTTCCCAATCTTTTATACATAAGCAATTACTTAGGAAATAAATTCACTAAGACCACTACTATTCTCCAATTTCCACACATACAACAGATGTGCCTTTCTAGAACATATTTCTAAAATGTTTGATTCTCTTTACACTTCTAAAAGACAAGGGGTAGCAACTGATACGTGATTAACACAAGATAACCCATTTACAATTTCATGACACGAATGTCTACATTGCCTATGACACATAGTCTATGGCACAATTCACCTTCCATTTATGGCTCAGAACCTGGCCAAATAACTCAACAGGGGTTTCATCTCTTATTAACAATATTTCCAATTCAACAGGAATAACAAATCAAGTTAAACATATCTGATAACATAACGAATACACATGTTGGTATCGTATCAACACAAAAACCACTTCCGTACTTCACAACTGATACACATTTTAGTGATGTATCATATCAACAAAACACTTCAGTGGACAAGCATATGAGCTGTATCACACTTCAATAGATAAGCATAAAAGCTATATCTCTGCAATAGGTGCGCATATGAGCTACAACCCTGGGTTCATCCCCTATCTTCCCATAATCATCAACCGGTTTAGAGGTACATCCCCTATCTTCCCCTAAACCGTGGAGTACATCCCCTATCTCCTCCCATACACAAGTAATGCATATAAACACAACGTCATACACACAAACAATCAATGGTGTAATGCATACACAACAATTCAACACAACCGTGTCATCCTCCACCGATGACCAAGGACAAAACCTCTAGATGCAGGTATGTTGTACATCTATTAACAGACTCAATTATCATGAGACCACAAACCCTTCAACAAAACTAACATGGCAGTTAAAGATACAACCTCCACATATGTGTGTTCAACACTCACATTACAATAATCCAACTCTCATACCTTTTGCCTTCACAAATTCAGTTCCCTGGACAATAAGGCCATAAATCATTTTAACCCATTACATTCTTTTCCAAGCCACTCCAATTTAATTATGCAAATTAAGTTATAATCATTAAACTAGGGTTTTCCTCCCTCTTTCTCAATATTGACCTAAAAGGCTCAATTATTAACAACAAACAACAATGATCACATTGAAGACCCAAAATACATAAGTATTTGCCCAACGATCAAAACCCTTCTATTAATTTATTAAATCAAATAAAATTAGGGTTTTCTCTCCTTTCAACAACAACATGCTAATTAATACCCCAATTAGCCTAAACCATAACTAATGATAATAAACCCAACTCCAACAGTCAACCCAAGGTTCAACCTCATGATTTTTAACAAATCCAACATGATATACTGTTTTTATGCAATACAAAAACTACCACATGTCTATCTATAGATGGAGTATTGAAAAGAAACAAGGAGAATCCCTACCTCAAAGGAGAACCCAAATGGAGAAGATTGACCCGAAATCCAAGTGCTCCAAATCCACAATTCTTCAGATTAAAATGTAGCCCTCACTCTCCTCTACCTTTTTAACAAAGGACCAAGGATGGATTTATAGAAGAAAGAGATGAAATCTAGAGAGAGAGAGTATGTTTAGAGAGAGAAACTCTCGGCTGCTAGGGCTTCAAGAAAGAAAGAAGGAGAAAAATGTTATTTTTCCCCGCTGCTGAGTTTATAAACTGGACAGGCTCGCTCGAGCGAAGACCTGGTCGCTCGAGCGACCAGACACAAGAAACAGACCTCGCTCGAGCGAAGAGAAGCTCGCTCGAGCCAACAAACACTGCTCTCAGGTCTAAGTACTAGACGCAACGCTCGCTCGAGCAAAGAAAGGCTGGCTCGAGCGACGGACCAAAAACAAAAGCCTCGCTCGAGCGAAGAGAAGCTCGCTCGAGCGACCAAGTCAAAAACTGGACAGGCAGACTCGGTTCCTAAACTCAACCAATCTGCAACCAACCTGCCCAAAACATTCTAAACCCAAATTTAAAGAATTGAAGGATAGAAACAGCTCAAAACAACAACCGGAATCCTCGGAACTAAGTCCGTATACAAACACCCAAAGGAGAAAGAACCGGGATCGCTACACCAAAGCTCCTGCAGTACCGGCTCAACTCAAGACTCAATCAAAGCCCAAATCAAAATCCAAATCCAAGGCTCAGTCAAGGCCCAGTTCACCTCCTGCTCAGCCCAAAATCAAATCAAAAAGCAAGTCCAAATTATCTAAAGATGAAGTGCTCCAGTTAGTCTGCCAAATCATGGATCAAGGTGAAGCCCAGTCAACTAGTTCAAAAAATTCAGAAGACAATTCAAACCAGTTACAATCTTCTGAAGGTTCAACTACTCAACCCATCTCATATGGAAGATTTGAGTTCCAAGATGCTCAGGACCCATATGCCTGATCAATCAACATAGGATTCCCTATAAATACAAATTGGCTTCAATCAATACTCTTTTGAGAAAAGCTGCTAATTTGTCATGCCCCACTTTTTATTACTCGAAATCATTACCAATTTCATTTACTTAATTCCATTTCAGAGATAACATGCGGAAATAAACTCGTATTCAACGTAGAAATAAATAACATTGCTCTCATTCGTATGCAAATAATACAACATGAGCACACTAAATAAATTGCCCTTGGGCTTACATCATTAAAAAGTCAAGAAGAAGGGTATAACCCTTTTACATAAATGGCATTCCGCCAACACAAAAGAGGCCCCGTGGCCAACAAATAAGAAGATCCAAAACCTTGTAGCACATCCTGGCTATCACCTGAAAAAGATTCAACAACGTGGGATGAACATATAGTCCAGTAGGGATCTCAACATGATCCTCAACAATAACAACTTACAGATAGCTATGATCATGAATGTTCAATCTCATACTAGAATAGTAATGTGGCAGTTTATACAAAATATACATAAGTATGAACTTTTCTCGAAAATAGCCATTTCATTCAACGCTATAAGCGGTTCACCTTTCTTTCCTTTTCATTACCCATTTTTTTCAAACTTTCATAACTATAATAGTTTTAGAAAAAAGACAATTTCACCAAGCCCATTACTCTTCCCCCATTTTCCGTACTTACAACAAAATGACCTTTTTTGAAAACATGTTCACAAATACCCCATTTTTCTTCACACTTTCCAAAATCTCAAAATGGCTTTTTGGTTTGTTCCCAATACATTCATATCAATACATGCATGCCTTAAATAAAAGGGAAATAACAAATCATCAAACATGTATATAATCCACAAATGAGGCAGCTCGGCCTTTCAAAACTGTAACCATCGCAACCCATAACATACTCAGATACACTGACGATAACAATTAAAACTCTGCTCTACCGGCTATATGCACAGTAAGCTAAGGATATGCCAAAGCGATAAGCGAGATAATAACTCATTTTAAACATTTCATACCTCATAATAGATACACATTTTAGTACTGTATCAATCTCAGACAAAAACACTTCCATACTTCACAAATGATACACATTTTGGTGTTGTATCAATATCAAACAAAAACACTTCTATACTTCACAAATGATACACATTTTAGTGCTGTATCAATGGAGTCCATCCCCTATCTCCTCCCAAACAAAATCCGGTTTAGAGGTCCATCCCTTATCTTCCCCTAAACCGTGGAGTACATCCCCTATCTCCTCCCACACAAAACAATGTATATAAGCGATTATCATGTACAAATTCCTCAATACAACAAAGCATAAATAACAAGTGTAATACATACACATAAACTATTCAATAATGTTTAACCAACACAAGTGTAACGCATATATCATAATTCAACACAACAATGTCATCCTCCACCGATGACCAAGGACAAAACCTCTAGATGCATGTATTCAGTACACCTAATAAAAGAGACTCAACTCTCAAGCAAACCTTAAACCCAACAACGACACTAGTACGATAGGTAAGGATAAAACCCCCAAATGTGTGTATTCAACACTCATGATACAATAGTTCAATTCTCAAATTTATTTTCCGAGACTCACATAGAGTTAACATTTCATTTCCCATTTTCAAGATCAACTTTCATAATTTTTTTTAAGTCAACATGTTCCATCACTTATTCCAAAAACACTTTTCCCTTTTCACAAAACCAATTACATTCTCTTCATTTTACAAAATCAATTCCATGGATAATAAGCCATAACCCAACTTGATTCAATACGTTCATTTCAAAATAACCCCCCTTAACTGTTAACACCTTCTACACAACTCATATTAACAATAGAAATTTACCAACATTGTTCAACCATAAACCCTTTTTATTTTACCAAATCAAAATATAATTTAGGGCTTTCTCTTCTTTCAACAATAACATGCTAATTTTACTCTCTAATTAGTCCAAACCACGGTCAATGATAACAAAACCATTCTCAAACAACCAACCCTAGGTTCCCCTCATGATTTTCAAACAAATCCAACACGGATATGATTTTCATGCAATACAAAACTACCACATGTCTATCTATAGACGGAGTATTGAAAAAGAACAAAGAAATCCCTACCTCAAATGGAGAGACCAAATGGAAGAAGATGAAGGCCAAAAACCAAAGTGCTCCAAATCGCCAAACTTTCAGATTAAAATGAAGCCCTCAACCCACTCTACCTTTCTTACAAAGGACTTAGTATAGATTTACACTAGAGGGAGATGAAAACCTAGAGAGAAGGTGTGTAGGGAGAGAGAAGATGGTTCTAGGGTTTTGAAATCAAAAGGGAGATGAACAAGTGATATTGAAAGGTTGTTATTAAAGCCCATTAATTGGAAAATGAAAGGACAAGTTAAAATTAAATGAACACTAATTGAAATTAAATGAACACTAACTAGCATTAAATGAACACTAACTAGAATTAAATGAACACTAATAGAATTAAATGAACACTATTGAAATATAAAAGACACCAGTTGGAATTTAAATGAACCATTATGAAAATTTAATGGACACTAACCCTGGTTTCCAAACACAACCAACCTGTTTTAAACCTACCCAACACGACCCAAGACTCATATACAAAGAGTAAAGGACGGAAACGGGAAAAAGACAACAGCACATCCACGGAACCGAGTCCGGAATACAATTAAACAATGAAGGGAAAACCGGGATCGCTATAACCTCCCCTCCTTAAAGAATTTCGTCCCCGAAATTAAGAGTACACCAGAAACACAAGGCCAACTCATCACATAGCACTCAACACCCGAGCACTTAGAAAAAGAAACTATTCTCACCACAAACCTCCGGTTAACTCTCACAAAAGAAAGGGCTTACCAAGGAAACCCGTTTCATAAGGCAACACTTAGGCACAAAAGCCTCAACAAAACCAAACCCTTCCCGAAACAAATCACCAAAACACCCGACTAGCGCTCCAAGCTATGTCACTACTCAACATTCATAACTTCACATAAGACAATCAAAGAAAATCTTTTGTATAAATATAGGAAAAATCATTCTTTTGTTCATGAGACATTTCTCAAAGATAATCAAATTTTCAACGATGACATTCAAAAATAAATTTTGCATTTTCCATGCGAAACTCAAAAGTTTTGTAAACATTTTTCATAAAGACAGTGTTACCCATAATACATAAACATCTCCAGTTTATTTGCCAAAAACTACTCGTTTGGAAATTCTCATAACATTCAAATTAAATCAAATCCTCAACATTTTCCTTTTTAACAGCGCCCTTAGAAGGCCAAAACACTAGGAAGAATTTATGTTCCAATCTATTTCCAACATAACACCCACCACTCACACGGTGATGCCACAACCAACATAAAACATAACATTTCTATAATGATAGTTAATAGAAATAACAACCTTGCTATCAACACATAAGGCATAAGAAATTCATGATTTTGCAATTTCATCCTACCTTCCTTTACTTAATCAATTTAAAATCATAAACATGGCCCATTGCCTAGCCGAGTTGATACACAAATTTGCTGTATTATTCCAACCATCACATTCAATGACATAACACGTTCGATTAGTTTCAGTTTTCCCTAATCAACATACAACGTCTACAACAATCAAGACTATCCTCAAGGTGACCAATGCCAACCAAAACCCGATGCCAACAAGTTGACTAATCAACTCAATAAACCGCCACACATAGTAAACCACACACTAATGTGCCACTCAAAACCATTTACCCCAAACACGGAGTTCCCTACACAAACCCCCAAATTTTGGAATCTCACCAGATTTCCTAAAATCGAACCACACCAACACTGCTTCTAAGGGAGACTTCACCCCTAAGCCTACATAGCAAGCCTGCCCTTCTCCTCAAACTCAAGACTGACATGGTCAACCTCAATCACCCAATCCCTAATACAAATGACCCTCATTATCCGAGGACACAAACTGATTTTCCTTTCAAAGATTGCCGTCAGCATCCGCTCAAGAAATTCTCTTCCCACTCACAAACCATACCCAATAACCAATAACACCACTAACTCATTTCACCCACACATAGTCACAAACCAATAACAAGTCACAATACGAACACCACCCAAATACATAACTGATGGGATCACAACAAACTCATTAACTAGCAAAGCCCAAAACACTAATCAACACACCGGTACCATTCCCTCTAACCCGAGATACAAATCTCATGTTCCCTCGTGTAGACATCCTATAAAGTCCAAAAACAAAACCACACTTAGTGCACAACACAACAGCCTTCCCCGAGGCATACACTTACCACCCTAAACATACATTTCTATTGCATATAAACATTTAAACATTTAAACACATAATCGAATCAAGTCCATAAATATAGTAACTCATCCCGGAACTCTCAAGGAATTCCTTTCAGAAACCACGTTGGTCAGGCGTGTTTCCAAGAGGACCTCAAAGCAAGTTCACCGGCTACGAGTACTATCCAGAAAACTTAATCCCATGCTCATATAAATGCAACAAACAAGTCCTAACATTCATGTTAACTATATGCAACGTCCTCACCACATGTAGCAAACCCACTATAGTAAAAACTACTTCCCACGAGCCCAAAGTATTCAAACCCAGCTCGCTCTAATACCAAGTTGTCACGCCCCACTTTTTATTACTCGAAATCATTACCAAATTCACTAGTTTAATTCAATATTAGAGATAACATGCGGAAAAACTCTTTGGTTCAACAAATGGAAATAAATAACGATTCTCTCATTCGTATGCAAATTATATACAACATGAGCACACTAATAAATTGCCCTTGGGCTTACATCATTAAAGAGTCAAGAAGAAGGGTATAACCCTTTTACATAAATGGCATTCCGCCAACACAAAAGACGCCCCGAGGCCAACAAATAAGAAGATCCAAAACCTTGTAGCACATCCTGGCTATCACCTGAAAAAGATTCAACAATGTGGGATGAACATATAGTCCAGTAGGGATCTCAACATGATCCCCAACAATAACAACTTACAGATAGCTATGATCATGAATGTTCAATCTCATACTAGAATAGTAATGTGGCAGTTTATACAAAATATACATAAGTATGAACTTTTCTCGAAAACAGCCATTTCATTCAACGCTATAAGCGGTTCACCTTTCTTTCCTTTTCATTACCCATTTTTTTTTCAAACTTTCATAACTATAACAGTTTTAGAAAAAAACAATTTCACCAAGCCCATTACTCTTCCCCCATTTTCCGTACTTACAACAAAATGACCTTTTTTGAAAACATGTTCACAAATACCCCATTTTCCTTCACACTTTCCAAAATCTCAAAATGGCATTTTGGTTTGTTCCCAATACATTCATATCAATACATGCATGCCTTAAATAAAAGGGAAACAAGAAATCATCAATCATGTATATAATCCACAAATGAGGCAGCTCGGCCTTTCAAAACTGTAACCATCGCAACCCATAACATACTCAGATACACTGACGATAACAATTAAGACTCTGCTCTACCGGCTATATGCACAGTAAGCTAAGGATATGCCAAAGTGATAAGCGAGATAATAACTCATTTTAAACATTTCATACCTCATAATAGATACACATTTTAGTACTGTATCAATCTCAGACAAAAACACTTCCATACTTCACAAATGATACACATTTTGGTGTTGTATCAATATCAAACAAAAACACTTCTATACTTCACAAATGATACACATTTTAGTGCTGTATCAATGGAGTCCATCCCCTATCTCCTCCCAAACAAAATCCGGTTTAGAGGTCCATCCCCTATCTTCCCCTAAACCGTGGAGTACATCCCCTATCTCCTCCCACACAAAACAATGTATATAAGCAATTATCATGTACAAATTCCTCAATACAACGAAGCATAAATAACAAGTGTAATACATACACATAAACTATTCAATAATGTTTAACCAACACAAGTGTAACGCATATATCACAATTCAACACAACAATGTCATCCTCCACCGATGACCAAGGACAAAACCTCTAGATGCATGTATTCAGTACACCTAATAAAAGAAACTCAACTCTCAAGCAAACCTTAAACCCAACAACGACACTAGTACGATAGGTAAGGATAAAACCCCCAAATGTGTGTATTCAACACTCATGATACAATAGTTCAATTCTCAAATTTATTTTCCGAGACTCACATAGAGTTAACATTTCATTTACCATTTTCAAGATCAACTTTCATAATTTTTCAAGTCAACATGTTCCATCACTTATTCCAAAAACACTTTTCCCTTTTACAAAACCAATTACATTCTCTTCATTTTACAAAATCAATTCCATGGATAATAAGCCATAACCCAACTTGATTCAATACGTTCATTTCAAAATAACCCCAATACCATAATTAATCCCTTAACTGTTAACACCTTCTACACAACTCATATTAACAATAGAAATTTACCAACATTGTTCAACCATAAACCCTTTTTATTTTACCAAATCAAAATATAATTTAGGGCTTTCTCTTCTTTCAACAATAACATGCTAATTTTACTCTCTAATTAGTCCAAACCACAGTCAATGATAACAAAACCATTCTCAAACAACCAACCCTAGGTTCCCCTCATGATTTTCAAACAAATCCAACACGGATATGATTTTCATGCAATACAAAACTACCACATGTCTATCTATAGACGGAGTATTGAAAAAGAACAAAGAAATCCCTACCTCAAATGGAGAGACCAAATGAAGAAGATGAAGGCCAAAAACCAAAGTGCTCCAAATTGCCAAACTTTCAGATTAAAATGAAGCCCTCAACCCACTCTACCTTTCTTACAAAGGACTTAGTATAGATTTACACTAGAGGGAGATGAAAACCTAGAGAGAAGGTGTGTAGGGAGAGAGAAGATGGTTCTAGGGTTTTGAAATCAAAAGGGAGATGAACAAGTGATATTGAAAGGTTGTTATTAAAGCCCATTAATTGGAAAATGAAAGGACAAGTTAAAATTAAATGAACACTAATTGAAATTAAATGAACACTAACTAGAATTAAATGAACACTAGTTAGAAATATAAAAAGACACCAGTTGGCATTAAATGAACCATTATGAAAATTTAATGGACACTAACCCTTGGTTTCCAAACACAACCAACCTGTTTTAAACCTACCCAACACGACCCAAGACTCATATACAAAGAGTAAAGGATGGAAACGGGAAAAAGACAACAGCACATCCACGGAACCGAGTCCAGAATACAATTAAACAATGAAGGGAAAACCGAGATCGCTATATAATTTGTATCTATAATGATTCCTATATTCACATGTTCCACCGAAAGTGATGAATAGTAAAAGTTACTGTTCACTTTTACTGTTCACTATCACTATTCACCTCAATCAACTATTGCTAAAGCTGCTCATTCGTGCAATCACTCCACCGAAAGCAACCGACAACATCTGCTTTACTTCATGCGCTGCCAGTTGCCTTCATCAGTCACCAAAGTCACATGCTATTTTGCTTTTCCTTTTCTATATATTATAATAAATTCATTCAGTAGTCTTCAAGTTTTTATTCTTCAGTTTTCCAAAAAACAGGGAGCTTTGAGTGAAAATTACCTCTTCCCGTTTGTAACCCAATTAAGATCCTTGCAGTTGCTACAATTGTAATTATAAGTTATTTTCTGTATGTACTTAATTTATGTATTTAAATTTTAATGTTTATGTTCAAATGAATTTGGTTTAAGTGCTTTCCAATTCTGTTCCATGATTTGAATCATCTTTGATTTCGTAATCCATGTTGTTCATCTGCTTGCTACTTCCGATAAAAAAAAGAAGTAATTTTCCCTTTTATATTTGGCAACTACTATAAAACTTTGAGTTAATGAAATGAATGCAATGATATTTCATCATCAAACGATTTTTATTTTTTGCTCTTGGGTTTAAATTGATGGAAAATTAGTACACATTTAATTGCATTATTATTTGGATTGATTTGTATATAATTTGGAAATAATTTAGTTTGATTAAATGATTTATAGTTTATCAATACACTATAATTGTTTCACATAATTTTTAATCTTTTGTGTTTATTGTATGCTACACAATGATTTTTTCACTATATTTTATTAAAATAAAATTAACACATCGAAAATATATATGCATAAGCCGTGCATTGCACAGGCTTAACGTTAGGATAATATAAGTAAAAACGTTATTTCTTTTAAGTCTCAAAACTCTAATCTATTTTCTATGATTTTTGATTTTTTAAATACAAAAAATACATTTGTACTTATTGTCACACTTCAAATCCGGGTATGACCGGCCGTGGCCCACAGGGACTCAGCCCAAGGCACACGTAAGCCTAACCACTAATCCATAATCACATTGAGCAACTATACAAAAGTCCAGTAATAAATAACCAAACTCAATCTAGTGACATGCCACAAGTATAAACGGCAAAACCAACCGTAATCAATACCATCCAAACTTATGGGATATAAACAACCCACATATCAAAATAATCCTAAATGAACCTCGATAAAAATAAAAAGAAGTATGCACAAACTTGACATAACAATCTAACAAAAAATAAATGTATGTCCTAGAGGTCCATGCAATCGAGTCTCAGCTACGCCATGAGTCCACCCTAAGTCCTTCTAACACCTGGAAGTGATAAAAACTAAGTCAGCTGATAGCTCAGTGAGTAGCAACATGGATAGTAAATACAGTTTTGAAAACATGGCTCAATTCCAAAATAAGATATATATCACAGAAACTAGATTGGCATATAGTTTGGTAAATACAATCTGTTTAAAAAAGAAGGTTCCACAGTTCAACACTTAAAATACTCATGTCTCGCAAAAACATGATAAATGACATTTTCCACTTAAAACAGATTACAACATGAACACCAATAATTTTCTGGGTACTAATAAAAACAAATAATATGCCACATAGTTCTCAAGGCTATATGCCCCGTTGGATCCAATACCGAACTAAGAGTCATCCTCAGGGTGGCACCTGGGCCTTTTCTCAAAGACGATCCGATTGAAGGTCACCTATCTTTTTTTTAAGGTCTTTTCCTTACAATCGTTGAGCACTAGAGTCATCACGGCCCAACCCGAATCTGTTCCCTAGTGGCCAGAGTCACCACACACAGTGCAATAATTTCCCTGGACTAAATACACACATGGTCCCAATAATCAATACACATCAGTTTCGCAAAACATAGTAGTTCATCATTATAAACATGAGACCAAAACAAATAGTTTACAGTATGCCAAGTTCACACATGTTTCAGAAATAATTTGATTCCATTGAGAATATAATAATTTATCAAAACAGTTTAGTCTTAAAACAACAATTTAATTTTCCAACAGTTCTGGGTAGGGGAACATTTATAAAAATATGTAGCATGAAACTACTCACCTGGAAACGATATAATATAATCCTCGAATAAAGTATAAAAGTCCAACTAGTGCCCTGAACCAATATGAAAACTACACGTCACTACTAATTTTAAAATACTAAAGAATAAGAACTAAGTAACCCCAAACTAAAGCGCACTAACACAGCTCAACCCAATGCACCGTTACTCTTAAATATTACCTAAGTTCATGTTCTTCAAGCTCTAAAATCACCCAAGACATAGGTTCCGATCAAAACTTAACTAAAAGTGACTTTAAGATAAAACAGAGTTTTTCCAATCTATTCGCTAACTTTGAAAATTAAAAACCCACTCCACGTTGTTTGAAAAATTCTAAAACCCTCCAGATATCAACTAATATATCCTAAGTTCCAAACCTAATTGGTTTCACTTGATTTTCTTATCAAAATAATTATCTACAATTTATTATATCCAAACAGGTTGTTTTCTGCAGCACTTTAAAGAAATTGATAGTTCTCTTAGTATACATGAGAAATCAACGCAAGGTCAAAAATTCAAGAAACTAGACTCGTAACCGGTTCTAATGACGCTGATTTGATAATTTTTGGATTTATACCCAAAGAGAACAACACTCCCGAATTTACTGTTAAAAACCAGTTTTTCTGGACAGATTTGAACGCATCAGTTTATATGGATTTTGACTTCCAAAAATTATGAAAAAATTCAGATATGCAATTAAATATGTAATTAATCTACTGTAAAAATTTCAGATTAAAATTCATCCATTTGATATGGTTTTTTGATTTTTAAAGTTTGTGATTCTGTGCAGAATTTTTGGACTAAGAATTACACCATTCTTTATACATAAAGCATTATCCCAATCAGCCAAATATTTCATAGCCATGCCCAACACATGAACCTACTTCACCGATTTGATCCATCAACTACATAGCAACTCACAAGAAGAAGAGAAAGATAGTGAAGGAATAAAAATAATAAGGGATTTACCTTGCCAATGGCCACCACAAAACTCAACAATTTTCACCCAATGACCTAGACGTCTCTCTCCCTCCCTTTACCTCTCACGGCTGCTCAGAAAAGTTGTCGGAAAACAATATCATAATAATTAGGGTTTGTGTTTATTTTATTTATACTAGTGGTGGGCACACATAGGTCAAATAAATAGATAAATATGCAAAATACATATATAAGTTATATGCAACTCAAATGGTAAAGTCTTATTTATTAAGTTTGTGGTCTAGAGTTCAAGTCACACCCTCCTTTCTATTTACTTTATTTTATTTTTATTTATTTTTAGATAATAAATCTTGCCTCTAAATTAAAGACTTTCACCATAAATTTATTTTAGGTTTAAAAATTAATTAAAAGACCTTCCAAATATTTAATTTGCACCTTAGAATTCACCACCAAAATATTTGAGATTGTAATATTATTATTTAATTATTTACTTAATTTTGTATATTTAGGTTCTCACAATTATTTTGTTGGTTCTTTCTAATTTATTATTATTTTCTTTCAATTTTACTAAATAGTCTAATAATCAATATGGTAAGTTCTTTAGGGGAAAAAAAAAAAAAAAAAGAGGAGAAACAAATCATAAGATTTTAGAACTTTCATTTTCTCCTTTCAAAAATACAACTACGTAAAAGAAAAACAAAAAGTAGATAAAAATAAATAACAAAAGATAAATTAATGAAATGGAAACATCAAAATTCAACAATATTTATAAATATGCATACCTCATAGTTGCATTCCTCCTTCACCCCCCCCCCCCCCCAACACACACACACACACACACACACACAAAACTAACATTCATATACCTCCAACAAATACATTTTCTACGTTTATCATAATTGAGCTTGGTTTCCAATATCTTTCTCAAGGACAATAAAAGTTACACAAATTTCTATCATGTTATGTTGTCAATTTGTTTGTTAATATAGATATACATAACAGTGCATTGCTAGCCCTTTTTTTTTTTTGGGTGTGTGTGTGTTTATGCATTGTGATGCTTTTTATTTTTATCTTTTTTCTTTTTTCGGTCGATTGTTACTATGTTGCTTTACCATGTGGGTGTAACACCCCCAAATAAATGACATAAAGATAAGTCTGATTAATCTATTCAATTACACTAATCTCAAATTAAGTAGTCAAATCTCTATATTTGTATTTCGTTCATGTAAGAGATTTACAAAAGGGAGTCCACATGCAATACATATTCAAACTTCTAAAGAGTGAATCTATAGCATCTGCGACGATGAAAACAACAAAGATGACACAAAATAAATGCCCTAACAGTTACAAGTTCTAAGGCTTAAGCCCGGTTACACAAAAGATGGTTATCCAAAAATCTATATAATTATAGCCCTTGGCTTGTCAAAACATGGAAATATATATATATATATATATATATGAAAGAGTCTCGTGCTCTCAAAACTTATTCCTCGCTTTAGTTAGGCGGAAGCACCATATCGTTATTTCCTTTTGAAAATCATAGACAATGCCTTTTTTTTTTTTTGTTTTTCAAAAAATACATCATCTCAGTGATTTCATAATACACAATGGGGTGGTAAATATGACCCAGATAATCTCTAGGCTGATGTCTACAAGTAGGCATATCAAGCCCTATCAATCCCTACTTTACCGGTTCCTAACTGGCAAACACGTGGTATCTAATCCGCACGTGTTTTCGGTATTTCATCCTAGACACTCGGGCCAACTTAAATAATACCAATCTACACTCCCTATCCAGACTTACCAATGTATTTACCCAAAACCTTTTCAAGATCATCAATTGTTTTCTGAAAACAATAAATAAATTTCCAAAATATAGCTATAATAATCAATGTTCAAAGCTATGCACATGAATGTATGTAGATGTAATTATATAATTCCCATGTTTCTCAATATAATGCAATTATCAACATCTCTCAAGTTAATAATCAATAACTATATCCATGTGACATATGAAAAAAATCCACATTCACAATGTTACGAAATTTCCAAATTTTCCATGATCCAAGTATTTCCACTATACTATCCATGGTAATTTCTCAACAAAATTTCATCCCTGTCATAGATGATTTAACAATATAACATGTGATTTTTCTTCATTCTTCTCAACATAATCTCATGATGAATTTTTCTTCAATAATTTCAACATTTTTCCAACTTTCAAAAGCTAGGGTTTCCACCCAAAATGAATTTCTTACATTTTTTAAAAAGTGTTCTTGCCAATGGACTTCCAAGAGCCCTACATCTCATAAATAAGAATCAATTTCATGAGAGGAAAGAGAAATACTCCTTTTAAAAACACATCTGTAGTGACCCAGATTTTTTTTTTAAATAGCCAGTGGATAATTTAATTGAGCAAATTTTCGAATTTGAGTGCTGTGTAAATTCTGTGCGAAAACAGTTCGGTTTTGTATTTTTTAAAAATATTTCCCGATCTCAGACAATTATGAAATTTTATATGTTGTTCCCATATGAGTCTAGTATGTTGGATAAAACTTTTAGAATTTAATGATGAGTATTTATTTTATGAAAATTCACGGACTGATTGGTGTTTAGTTTAATTTATAGCAGAATTTTGTTATTTAATTTTTAATGTTTAGATCATGATTTTGATAGATTTGTTGGGTCTACTTTAATATGTAATTGAGAGATGAAATTTAATTGAAAATTGATTTGGATCAAAATAATTAGATCTAGAACGGTTAATGAAGTGCCCAACTATTTAATATTGATAACTTTGATTAGTGGGACTTATATAAGAGGGCACTATGCACTCAACTTCTCTCCTTATTTCATATTTGTCTGATTATAACTCTAAGAAAGAGAGAGGGTCGGCTAGAGAGAGAGAGAGAGAGAGGGAAGCAATTGCAGATTTGAGCAAGGAATTTGAATACCTTGGAGATTCAACTAGAAATTGTGAAGAATTGAACCTCTAGGTAAGTAAATTCATGGATGTTAACTTGTAATTTTGTGAATTCAAGGTTGAACAATGATCAAGAGCATGAATTAAATTGATTTTGATGGAATTGAGTTGGTTTTGTTGAGTTTGAAGTCATGGAATGCATGCATGTGTATAATTGCCATGAATTTGTATAGTTGAGTATGAAAAATATGATCCATGTAGAATTTTGGTTAGAACTCATGCTTGTGATCACCATTTGCACCATTTAAGTTGAAATTGGAGTTATATTCCACATGCATGTACAATTTATGAGGAAATGAGTTTGAAATACATGGAATTGTTATCATGAAAGCAAGTTTGGTGTAATTTGGGACATGCATGCAAGTAATTCATGGAATTGAGCTTCATAATGTTGTAATTTGGTGTTTGTACCATGTTTGTACCATGTTAGTACATGTTTATGTGAAGATTGAGCCATAAAGTGCAAGATGTGTTGATTTGAAGGTTGAATTTGAGCTCAAGAACATTGCTGGAAAACCCATAAATTTTGATGTCCTCTCGAGCGGGGGAACCGCCGCTCGAGTGGGAAATACGGACTCCCAGAACTTTTCTACAGACATGACGTCCGCTCGAGCGGAGAGCCATGTAGTGAGGCCTTCTGCTCAAGTGCCCGACTTCGCACTCGAGCGTAAATATGACATAACCAGTACTTTTGCAGACCTCATGGGGACCCTATTTTTGAAAATTTTGAAAGTGCATTCTGTGTTTCGTTTTCCGTTCTCTTTCACTTCTAAGTACTCTTAGGCATGCATTAAGCATTGTAAATGAATTAAAGGGACAAGAATAAAGCCTAAAGAGGAATATGTGAATTAAAGAACGGATTGAATCATTTGTGACCTGTATGTGTTATGTGATGTTTAGGGTCAAGCTCCAGGGCAAATCAACCAACCGATCACTGTGAGTAATATCTTAATAAAGATATATGTTGTTTGTCCAATTGCTTACTTCCATGTAAGTCTTATAAGTTTGTTAATTTGAATGGTGGACAAATGTTTGACGTGAAAGAATGATTGGGCCAAAGGCCAGTCTTACATGAACGAAAATATGAATGGGCCAGAGGCCAGTATGAGTTTGAATGATAGGATGAATGGGCCAGAGGCCAGTATGAGTTTGACATGAATGAATGAATGGGCCGGAGGCCAGTATGATCTGAATGATAGAATGAATGGGCCAGAGGCCAGTATGAGTTTGACATGAATGAATGAATGAATGGGCCAGAGGCCAGTATGATCTGAATGATAGAATGAATGGGCCAAAGACCAGTTTGACATGAAAGTATGAATGGGTCAAAGGTCAGTTTGACATAAATAGATTGGGCCTGAGGCCGTCCGACGTGTTTGGAACCGCAGTTATTTGACCTACGTATGAATATATGTATGTATTAGATAGAAATATGAATTGGGCCTAAGGCCATTCGATATATATTGTTCTAGTGTATCTCTATTATTCACTGGGCTTTCGCTCACGCTCATTCATGTGTTTGTAGGTGAGCCAAGAGAGGGCCAGACCCAGCCTCCGTGAAGTCTGTGTGGAACAACCAAGGTTTTGAAGAGTCAGCCTTCGCGTCTCACGCACGAGACTCGTCTTCGCCTTTTGTTATGTATCTATATTTTGTCATGTTGGCGAAGACTTTGAATCTGTTGTATATAGTTTTCATGGGTTGACTTAGACTTAAATGATCCTGTCTGTACAGAACCTTATGCTACTATATTTCCTGAAGTGAGTTATTAACATGTATGTGTATGGTTTGTTATGACGTGCCATGTAAGCACAGCTCTATGGACAAAGTTTTAAATTTTGCTTCCGTTTGGCCCCTTTACTCTGACGAGTTATGTCCGCTTTGGTTTGAGGCCGTAGGTAATCTCATGATTACTAGCTGGTTATGTCCTTAACCCTTGGGGGCGGGTTCGGGTCATGACAGTTAGGGTTATTTTGAGAAAATATATCATTATAAGAGGTATTGCATATATATATATATATATATATATATTTTCAGATTTTGTTAGATAATTTTTGGAAGAATAATTATGTTGGAATGTTAAGAAAAGTGGTATTTTGAGGTTCATTTGGGAAGACCACATTGTGTTGAAATTTTGTTGCTAAAAATCTGAAAATTTAATTTTAATAGTTGTATGGATTGTATCTACATCATATTATGATTAGATGATTTATTTGAGAAATATTAAGTTGAAATATTTTTTTTTAATCTTTGATTGGACTTATTTTGAGAAAAATAAATTTATGTTGATGAATATTGAGTAAATGCTTAAGTTGGGATTATAGAGCTGTTTTGGGATTAAAAACTCTAAAAGTGTTATATTCATGATATTTTATAAAAGATGATATATTGATGATTAAGTTGTGTTCATTTTTATGAAAATAAAAATGTGAAATGTGGACTTTCAAACTCATAACCTTGAAAATGTTACTATTGGGCATATTTCATAATTTTTTATGTAAATATCATGTTGGTTAAGTAATTTTAAAAAAAGTTGTGAAATTGTTATTGGTAGAGAATTTGGTAAAAATATTACCTCTTTAAATAGCTTGGCATGAAAAATGATTATGTTGAAATATAGTTATACATATGTTTTTGCAAGATCTAGATGATTTTCGAAATCATCCTTTGATTTATTTTGAAAATTGATTGTTGATTCAAGAAGATGATAATTTTTTTTTGAAAGTGGGTTTACTTTCTTGTTCCTTTTAAAATAGAAATTAAGGGTTTTGAACTATGAGGATTGAAGAGAAATGTTTTTGGTGACTTTCTTTCAATAAATGAAGATGAGTGGTTTTGGTGAGAAAACCTAGAAATTGGGGGGTTTTTAAGAAAGATGTTGACAAACTTTGAAGATATTGTTATATTTATTTTGTGTGCCAAAATAAATGATGTTTGAAAAATTGTTTATTTATTTATATATAAATGATGGTTTTCATGGAATATGAGAATTATTAAAATTTTGGAAATTATTGTTAAAAATGTTGATATAGTCTTGAAGTGACTAAATGGTTGAGATTACTCTAAGTGTGGGAATTTTGTTATCCCATGGATGAATTGGAATAAAAGTATTTATATTCATCTTGAGAAATTATATTGAAATGAGAAATGAGAATTTTGATCACAATGGAATATTGTGTGGAAGTATTGAAAGTGGAAAAAATATTGCATTGTATTATTAACCATTGCATTGGCATATCAATTCATTTGATAATGATGAGCTTTAAAATTTGATTTGAAAATTTTGTATTGAGAAAGGAATGTTGGGAAATAAGTTTTTATGAAATGATTTTGGGGTAAATACGGTGGTAAGTCTTGAAAGGTGGTGTAGAGGATAGGTGTCGAGCCTTCCAATTAATACTGGTAAAAATGACAAATTGGTAGTACTTGTGTAGTCTACTTGTAGACACCTACTTGAGTCGTATTTACCATCTTGGAATTTTATTGAAATTGTTGGATTAATGTGTTTTCAAAATGGCATGGTGCGTAAGATTTTCAAAAGATGAGAAAAATATTTTGAGCATGACATGGCATATGCATTCATCTCATAAGACTGTATAAAATGTGTCACGCCCCACTTTTTATTACTCGGAAATCATTACCAAAGCCATTAACATAATTCAATTTCATAGTTAGCATACATAAGCTCATTATATAAACACGGTATACACAAGTATGAATTCTCTCATCCGAATATAAAATGAACGCAACATATACATAACTAAATAGTAATTCTCGTAGACTTCTCAAACCCCCATCAACAATTTCTAAATTGAACAAAAATCAAAGACCATCGCAAGACCATCGCAAAATTCAACAGTTGATATACAATAGTACTAGGATCACCAATCCCATTTACACATGTCATTACACACACCTAACAAGGAATTCAAGTATCATCAGCAAGCCCCACACGTGAGGGTGACAAATAACAATACATAACTACGGCGCCTTAGCATTCTACAACACACCAATCAATCACAAAAGTTTTACAATTTATAGCGTAGATCTCTAAAACAAAAGTCCCTCTCAAGGGTAACACTACCTCGCTAGTTTAAAAGTCGACCCTTGCGAAGCTTCCGAAGCCTGGCCTCTTTGGGTCTGTTACCGATAACGTCCCCGACTGGACTGATGGGACAAGGTCCGACTGGATTCTGAAACACCGGAAGGATCTACATGTGAAGGGCAAAAACGTCTAGCATGGCCCCGCTGACCACAATCAAAACAAACAATGGACTTTCAACTCTGAACCTGATTTGGGGCCTGAACCTCACTGGATCCCCCAACGGACGAGCTCGAAACCCTTGAAGAAAACAAGGCCCGAGTCTGGGGGTGAGCATACGCTCGCCTCCACCTCTTGCTAAGTCTAGTGTGCTTATGAACTGTAGGAGTTACCAATGTGGCCTCCTCTCTAACTCGACCAACACTGCTAACCACGGCCTCTCCGTGGGTTGCCGCCTCGACTAGATCATAATAATTCCTCCACCTAGACTCAACCACCTCCTCCCGGATATCCTCACGCAACCGCCTCTCAAACTCATAACAACGACGCTCCTCTGTAGACACCAATTTTGGAACGAATCTTGACAAACTAGCAAACCTCATCTCAAACTGAGCCAAAGGAGTACCACCCTGGCGTAACTCGACAAACTGTTCCCTCAACCTTTCCCGAGCAGAAAGAGGGAAATACTTGGCCAAAAAGGCCTCGGTAAACGCAACCCAAGTGGTACCTACGGTACCCTTCATATACTTCCACCAATAATTCGCAGCCCCCTTCAACTGGAAGGTCGCCGAAGAAACCCTCAACCCCTCGTCCTCGACTCTGAGCATGTCAAGAGTCTTGGTAATCTGTTCCAACCAACTCTCCGCCTCCAGCGGTCTTGCCTCTCCCAACAACTCCGATGGATTGGAGCGAAGGAACTCCTTAGTAAGCTTGAGGGTATGCCCGTTGTCCCCCTCATTGCGAGCTAGAGCATCCTGTGTTGCTCTCATAACCTCGCGTGCGACTTCCTTGCCGACAGCCGATGCTGTAACGACAGGTGCTAGGGGAACCGCCATGCCCCTATCGACACTCCTAATACACATCCATTCTCTAGTTCCCTGTGTAGACATCCTATAAAATTCAAAAACAACATCAACTAAGTGCACGATGCAACAGCTTCCCCGAGGCACACACTCTCACCACTACAATTTTGAAGCCTTCCCGACATCTTAATTAAGAAACAAAATAGATATCTTAGCACATAATCCCAAATGCGCTCGCTACTTGCCTCACACGTTGAGCTAATACAATTATATACATTCTAACACACAAACAATTCAATTCACTCCACATAAGCACGGAGTCATGTAAACACATACGAATTGTCCTTTAGCGATGCGATTCGTCCCATGAGAAACCAAGAATTCTTAGTAGAATGAGTATTGATCAGGTACCCTTCTAATAAGACCTCAAGGAATCTAATAGGCGCAAATAACATCCCAAAAGTCTAATCTCATACCCACATAGTCACATAAACATGCTATCACATAATCACATAGATAAAACATTTCCTAATCATGCGAAATGAACCCATTGTGGTATAATAACCACTTCCCGCGAGCCTCAAGTATTCAAACCCGGTAGCTCTGATACCAAGTTGTAACGCCCCAAAAATAATCCCACATAACTATTACATCAACCCACTTCCAAAATGAGATATTAACCCAAAATCAATTACATAGTTCCAAATGTTTACCAAAGTATTCTCACATGCCATTATACATTTATTTACAAACTAGTACATGAACCTATAGCGTGTAAAAGAAATCATTAAATCACAACAAATAAGGCCCTCAAGGGCTTACAAGTTCCAAGGCAATAGCCCGGTTACACATAATGGTCTCACGGACCCAAACACATTAGCCCTTGGCTTACAAGTATAACACAACAAAATAAGAGTTAAACTACTCTTCTTCAAAACATTTCCACGCACATAGCTTGGCGGGGTCACCACATCTTTACCTGCACCAATTCCCATAGGGGTGAGCATAAAGTCCAGTAGAGATTTCTCACAAAGTATATACAGTTATGCCAATTCCATTAACGTTAAAAATGCATATGTAATGCCACGCAAGTGCCAATAGTGAAGAGAAAATCTTATTTCAATGCACCATTTCAAAATCATCATGTTCTCAATAATATTTAGCAATCTCATTAATTTCAACTCCCAAAATTTAAATCAACAGGGGCGGTAAATACGACACTGGTAATCCTTAGGCTGGTGTCTGCAAGTAGTCTCTACGAGCACTACCAAACTGTCATTTTACCGGTATTAACTGGAAGGCTCGACACCTATCCGCGCGGCTTTCGGGTCTTTCACCCTGGACACTCAGGCCAACTTAACAAATTCATCTACACCCCCTATCCGGACTTACCAACTATCCGGACTTACCAACGTATTTACCCCATACACATTTCCATTAGTTCTCATTACAATGATCTTTCTAAAAAATGAATGCTTTTCCAACTCATGTCATGATATGCAATAATGACATTAAAACAATTGAGAATATGATGCAATAACTACTAACTCATAGCATTCTTTTATATTCAAAAACATGTCTACAACAATATTCAATATCACATTTTTATTTCCTCCTTACCATGTTCTTCCACAAGATACCCATATTCTCCAACGCATAATTACCATTTCTCATTTCACACAATAGCCATGTGTCTCCGACACACCACAACAATTCCTCAACATTAATTTATCATGACCAAACTTTCAATATGGCTAACATGCCATCATTCATTTCACTTTTCCATTACACTACGATTAAGCATTTTCACATCACTTATGGCACTTAATAACTTGCCATCTACCACTTTACACAAATATACATTTATCAATGAATTTTAAAAGAGAACTTAGTCTCCAACACATATATACATCATGAAGTTGCTAGTTTGTTAGACATTTGGTGAGACTTACTCTCGTACTTCCTGTTGATACAAGAAAATAAATAATTTCAAGGCATCTTCATTATTTTTCAAAAAGCCCCAATTTCTAGGGTTTCCATTGAAAGCAAAATTTCATCATTTCTAAGAGAAATTCCATCAAAATCATTCATCATGAGTTTTATAGAGGGAAACCCCCAAGAAGTAGTAAAAGATAGAGATTTCAAACCCATTTTCAAGACTCTCAACATTTTGAAACCAAAATCTAAAATTTAGCACAAAACTACAAGAATATTTTTAAATCAACACCCAAATAGCAAAACTATATATATAACTAAAGAAATCCCTACCTCAAAGTCTTGGAGAAGATGAAGAAGAGAAACCCTAGCTTGGATGGATGAGAGAGCTTTGATTTCCTCAACCCAAGTGAAGCCCTAGTTCTTGATCTTCAAGATTTAGAGGGAGAAGATGAGGATCTTGACCCAAGAATTTGCAAAAATCGAAGTGTTTTGAGGCTTGAGGAAGTTTTCTAGAGAGAAGGGGGAGAAATATAGGGTTTAGAGTGAAAGAGATATGTGTATAATGGATGAGACTTTTGGACCAAAACGTTATAAGAAAACAGGGCATAGACTGCCCAGTTGGCCGCTCGTGCAGCCCACTTCTTTCGCTTGTGCGTCAATTTTAGAATGCAAAAATCTGGGTCTCAGCCTCCACCGCTTGTGCGGCCATACCCGCTGCTTGTGCGGCCCATCCCCGCACATGCGGCCTAGGGCCCCGCACGTACGGACCAAGCCCAGCCACCCAAAAATTTTGCTTCGCTCCCGGCATTCTAGACTCACCCACGCATCCTCCGGAACAAGCGAAATTCAACACCGAACAAAAAAACACTAGAATTCCAATCTAGGGAACCATCCCTGTCATTTCAAATCCAACGAAGGCAAATGGAGAATGAAGCGAAGAAAGAAAAAAAGAGAAAGGAAAGGAACCCGGCCGTCACAACCAAATAAGACAACAATAATAAACAATCTCCACTCTACTTGCCAACAGCACAGTAAGCCAATGATGCATCTCTCCACAATAACATGCCAATTTACCAGACACCAGCTGGAAGGGAATGATACCTTTGCCAATTTACCAGGCGCTAGTTGGAAGGGACTGGTACCTCTGATTATTAGCGCAACACACACACAACCAATTTACCAGGTGCTAGCTGGAAGGGAGTGGAACCTCTGATTATTAGTGTAGCCAATTTAGCAGGTGCTAGTTGGAAGGGAATGGTACCTCTGATTCTCAACGCAGCACACACACATCCTCCACCATCACAACAAACCACATTCATAGATAACATGAGTGTACTACAGACACATGATCATTTCAACATTTACAATGTCATCCTCCACCGATGACCAAGGAAAAAACCTCTAACAA
Source organism: Camellia japonica (assembly GCA_030407325.1). NCBI lineage: Eukaryota > Viridiplantae > Streptophyta > Magnoliopsida > Ericales > Theaceae > Camellia > Camellia japonica. The sequence continues at coordinate 135,463,502 of JAPPVO010000031.1, read as the reverse complement.
CATATATTAAACACATAATGCCATTAACCACTTCTCATGAGACTTTAGATCTAGTTATACAATAATAAAATAAAATATATTTGTGGTTCAATCTCCAGTAAATTTTTGAAATTCGCACGGTGTTGGTGTTTCACTCTTCCATTTCAAAATCAATTATCTTATCATTCCACATTAACATTCTCTCCCCTTTGCCTCAACTGATTTATTCATTTTACAAGAAAAGTATGACCAACTCAATCTCCTTCATTTTAAATAAGGGATTTCCAATCATGGCTAACAAAATTATAATTTACGCAATTTCTATTTAGCGGTAGTATACCCAAGGATATTCTAATCTCATGGTTTATTTCATTCTCTTCAATATACACATTACTAATTCATCACAATCAACTTCGAACAACACAATACTAAGTCGACATTAAGAATTTATGAGGTTCAATTAATCTCTAATAACTCAACAACTCATCATGTTTAATTATAATTAATCCAACACAAGTAAATCTTCAATTCATAAAACCCAAGTTATTCATAATTAAATTTCCAAATCATTTATCACATTGTTAAATTCATAACACATTTCATTCACGATTCAACCCCTATTTGTCTATTAGAAATTAATACAAAAATTAAGGCTTTGCCTCTTTAATCAATGAATATATTAAATCACCCCCAAATTTAACCCAACATCACCTATCTCATGAAATTCAATCTCTACACCCATATCTTACACCCTCTATCATGATTTTCGAAAATAATCCATAACAACATGGTTTTATGCAATACAAACTTACCACATATCTATCTATAGGGGAAGCATTGAAGAAAATCAAGGAAATCCCTACCTCAAGGTCTTTGAGAAGATAGAGAAGAGAAGCCCTATGTAGACCGCCTGAAACTCTCTCTGCGCAGCCCCCCCTTTCGGAGAGGGCGCGAATTGGGTTCTAGCTACTACAGTTCGGACTCCTGTCGCAGTTCTGAATCTAATCTCACAAAGTGCAATGTAAGACTGATAAATCACCAAAGAGTCCAAATCTGGAAATCGGTTTTGGAAAATCGATTTTGAATCAAAAAGCGCCAAACATGGACTGCTTTGCCAGATTACAGAGTCGCCACCTAAATATTTTATCTTAGGAAATTTAGGAAACCCTGACTCGTGCCAAAGGCCACGTGTTCGTCATTACCAAAGTTGCCTTGGCTCGGGAACTTGGGTACAAGAGGGGAAGGTCCTGAAATGAGCACCCCCGCTCGCCCGATCAAAGATCGGCCTCTACTAAACATGATATGCTATTTTTGAAAACACATGTGTTCTTGTTCTGGTTATTTAGCTAACTTACTATATGATGCGCACAACATACAAGTATAGACTAAATCGCTCGATTTGGAACAAAACATCTCATGTTTGTTTTTTGAAAATGGTTTGAATTTGCCACCCTCAAGTGGGCTTAGAAATGCGGATTTGCCACCAAACAAGGTGGGGTTAAAACATGATGATTTGCCATTCCAAGTGGGCTTAAAACTCACATTTTGATGAATTGTTCCAATTCAAGTAATGAAGCCTTCATCCACAGGCATTCATGCAGTTAATCATTTAAGCACATAGCCTCATGGCAAGCATGCTATCATGACAGTCACTTACACACATGCAAGGATGCTAAAGCGTAAACACTTACAGTGTACTTCTAGCCAAAACAGAAGCTAATTAGAAATTAATGCATGATCCTAACTATGTTAAGTGCCTAATGCAACACATGCAAAAATGCAACTAAAATAGGCTCGGCTATCTAAGATGACATATGAATGCAACACTTGATAACATGCTTTGAAACACGTATTCAAGAAAGTGTATTGAAATACAATGCAGTTTGAATGATGCGCCAAGCCCGGTGCATGCAAGACAAATGAATGATGCACGCATGCAAAGCATAAGGTATGCTAATTGAAATATGCCCTAATCTAACCACCGAAAGCGGATAAATAAAAGGGAGAAAGACGTGGGGTTGGAAGACATGCACACACACATGCACCCTTATTACATCATTTGCCCTCTCGACGGAGGGTCCGAATGAATAAGTTAAGCTAAGCTAACTAACTAATCTAATTAAACTAATTATTACACAACAAATTGAATAACTAGCAAACTACTTACTAATTATTACAACACTTTAACTAATTAACAAATTAATTAATTAATTAATTAATTACAAATTCAATGCTAACTAACAAGTAAAGCACTAAATTAAACTACTTCAGCTCTGATTGAAGATGTTGAACATGCATGCACGCATTTGGTTTCTCGCCCTGAAAAGCCTTCTGATTTTCTCTTTAGAGGCTCTGTTTGCAAGGTGTCTTCAAGATCTTTCTGCTGAACCTTACCAAATCAAGACTGGGGAGTACACCAGTGGCCTGCCGGCCATGAGGAGCTACTGCTGGCCACCTGCCGGCCAAAGATGGGCCTCTGCTGGCCAACAATGCAAGGGTGCCGGCCATCAATGTGGCACTGCCGGCCACTGGTGTGTTGTGACACCAAACTGCAACAGAGCACAAAACAGAGGAAATTGAGGGTCTCCCAAGGGCATGGATGTACTGTGCCACTCCTTATCATCTCAAAACATCAAAGGAGAGGCACTATTGAATCCAAAACCATCAATCAAGCATGCAATGCATGATGGCCAAAGATCCAACTTGCACACATTCAATAAATGCATGACAAACAAGACACTAAGACCATGGCCTTATCATGAGTGATCAAAGGCAATGGAGACAAAGAGAATTGGCTCATTTTCATCACTTCAAGTATGAAATGAACCAATTCATCTTGTGTTCAATATAATGTCCGATTGAACACAATGCAATGCAAATGCAACATGCTTATCTTGACATGTTTTACTTGATCAATTCTTGTTTACACATTTGACATTACCGAGTCATTTATTAACCGGTTAAGTCCAATGTGAAAGTCCTCTAATGGGAAAGATGGCCTCAGCCACAAGCACCTTGAGCATGAAAGAAGCCTCATGCTTTTGGTTAGTAGAAACCCTCAAGAGAAGGCTAAAACGATTAGGCATGAGAGCCTCAATTCCATGCTTAAGCTAACAAGGGGCTTAAGACTAATTTCAAAGCAAATGAAAAAGTGAAGCATGGAGTGCAATGGCATATATTTCAGCACTGAAATGACATGCTAAATGATTTAAAATCATGCAAACAAACCATGCACAACATGTTAAGAGTCAAAAGCATTGAAACTAGTGAAGGACACAACACTAGAGGTATGCAATACAAAGCTCAAATGACCAAACCAGCTCAAAATAGAGCTATATCATGCCAAAACAGTGGCCTAAACATGCTGGAATTGAAGCACAAAAGGCAAGAAAAGCATGCTCACTTATTGGCTCACAAACAAGGCATCAAAGCACAACTCTCAAAAGCAATGAAAGAGTGATATATGTGAGAGTGTGACAGAGGTATATGTTCTGAAATTACATGCTAAATGATGCTATGGCATGCAAACAACACAAGCAAAGCATGTTGGAGGCCTCAAAGCAATGGACTAGTGAAGGCATTTGCACTATAGCTATACAATACAAGGCTCAAAAGGCCAAGACCACTCAAAACAGTCCTAAAGCATGCTAAATCAGAGCCAAAAACATGCTGGAGTGGAGCATACACATGCTAGATTAATAGGCTAAACAATCAAGTACATTGGGCTAGTGAACAAAATTGCACTACACATGCAAGATACAAGCAACCAATGACTAAACTAGCCTAAAACAGAGTTATAGCAGGTCCAAAAAGTCACAAAAACATGCTCGAACCAAGCCTCAAAAGGGGAGAAATGCATGCTCATTTGGTAGGCCATCACCACATGCAAACAAGACAAGAGGAGAGGGGACCACCCCCTCTTCTTTAGGACCTCAAAACAAGTTTTCTACCATTGAAATTCCTCGGGAATTCAGTGGTTTTAAGGCCAAAAAGAGATTGTTTGAAAAGCTTTAAAAGATGGCTCAACACTTAGCAAACAAGCAACAAAGGAGGGTGGACTACCCCTAACTTCAAAGAGGCCTCAAACCATCATTTTAAACACTTAAAAATAGAGGTTTTTGTAGTTGACAACTAGGCCAAAATCAACAAGCAAAGGTAGCCAAGATTGTGTACAAAAATATGCTTAAAAGAGGGAGATGCTCACCCTTGAAGCACATCACAAGAACAACCACTTTTCTTGAGCCAAAACCACCTTTTGGAGCTCAAACAAAGTCCCAAGCTACCTCAGCCCAAAGATGATCCACTCTTGTTAAGGGTTGATAGGTTGAAGATAGTTGTATGCAAGCTTCTAGCACAAAAGCTTTAGAGAGAGAGGATTGTAGAGAGAAAGGTTTTAGAGAGAGAGGCTCCCAAACTCTTCCTAAAATGTTCTAACCCTTGAATATAATAGATATGGCCTCCATATGTAGCAAAAATAGAGCCTTGGGTCGAAAATATCTCAATAGAGATAGCTGTAACAACTGGCACCAAAATATCTGCAAAAATCTGCTTTCTGGCATCAATGGCCGGCACTTCCTCATTGTTGGCCGGCACTTGATCATCCATGGCCGGCACATGGCCCAAAAATCCCATTTATGGCCCATATCCTCCACCTCTGGTTGGACAGAAAAATCTACTTTTTGGGCCCGACTTCAACTGGACATATCTCCTTGATCTGGACTCCTTTGCATGTCATTCTTGAGCCTAAATTGAAGCCCTGGAAGTCTTCTTTCCAATGGTGGTTCCAAGTGTGAAAAAAATTATGCCTATTTGAGTGAAGACTGCTTAGTTTCGATCCTACCGGGATTCATGTCGAACTTCTTCCCCAACTTGTTTTCTTCTCTCCTCTCCCATTTTCTTCAACTCCAAACCCTTAAGCAAGGTGTTTTGAAAGATTTTTCAAAGATTTCACCTCTCTTTCATTCATTCCCACTTTGTCTTTGCTCGATTTACCGAAAAGCGTAACATTTAATAAAATGTGAGCCTCGGAACATCGTAGGAACTTTGTTTCAAAAATATTTTGAAAGAGAGGGTTTTAAGATCTAAAAATCTTTGGTTAAAATGGTTTTGGTCCAGAAAGGGGTATAAGGTTGGGATTTGAAGCTCCTCCTGCCAAAGAAACCGAACCTTTGCACTATACATCTTTCACCACCAAGTAAATGATCAGTAGCGCCCAAGTCTTAAGGGCGGTAAAAAATGAGGTGTCTACAGTTGCCCCTCTTTGACAGAGCTTAGAGTCATGAAATGACATGAGTGAATGTCAAAGCTCAGAGACGACCCATTTTTGACAAGGCCGAAGACTTGGACAAACAAGCAAAATACAGATAAATAAATGGTTACGCCCGCAGGCTGCCTACGTATCCCTTTGCAAGGAATCAAACCAGCGTAGTTTAGGGGCAGGATGCAAAATGATACACAATATAACAAAACAGTATAAATGATATACAGTGTAACGAAACAATGCAAATGATATGCAATGTAATTGAAATAATCAAACCACAAGCAGTGCAAACCACACAAATACCATCAAGGGATAGAGATGCAAAATCAAACTACATTTAACACAGAAAAGCAGTGGGCACGAGCCGAACGACGCCTAACACAGGCTAAGTGCCTTCATCCTCAGTACTGGCCTCAGCCCAGCATGGATGCTTACACATAATAGAACCGTGTTTCAATGTGAAAGGGGTGCGAGCACATGCAAAACTATGTGTTTCGTAGCAAGAATACAAGATACAAGTAATTGCGGTGGTATGATATAAGTGAGGAATAATCTGCTGTGGAAACATCATGATCCTACATGCTGAATGCAACAAAACAAAATACGATGCAATGGATGCAATGGATAAGGCGCGCGGCCAAACCACACTTCTACCTAGAAAAGGTATGGACACAAAACAAACCACGTCTAACACATAAAAGGTGCTGAAGCCCTCAGACCACAATTCTCTTAGTGGAATAGGCGCGCACACATGCAGATCTATGTTTCAACGAAGGAAATGTATGAGCACATGCCAGACTAAGCTTAACATGGAAAGGATGCAGGCGATACAATGGATAATGCAGTAGATGCATGCGATAGATGCTATATACAATGTGATAGATGATATGTGATGCAATAGATACTAAATATGATGTAGTAGCTAGGAAGTGAAAGTACCTTACTGTAGACCGCCCGAACTTCGCTCCGCGCGCAAGGGCGCGAATTGTTGTTCTTAGCTACTACAGTTCGGACTTACGTCACGGTTCTGAATCTAATCTCACAAAGTGCAATGCAAGACTGATAAATCACCAAAGAGCCCAAATCCGGCAAATCGTTTTGGAAAATCGATTTTAATCAAAAAGCGCCAAACATGGACTGCTTTGCCAGATTTCAGAGTCGCCACCTAAATATTTTATTTTGGGAAATTTAGGAAACCTTGACTCGTGCCTAAGGCCACGTGTGTCCGTCATCACCAAAGTTACCTCAGCTCAGGAACTTAGGTACGAGAGGGAAAGGTCATGCAATGAGCACCCCCGCTCGCCCGATCAAAGCTCGACCTTTACTAACATGATATGTTGTTTTTGAAAACACATGTGTTCTTATTCCAGTTTATTAGCTAGCTTACTATGTGATGCGCACAACATACAAGTATAGACTAAATCGCTCAAGTTAGAACAAAACATCTCATGTTTGTTTTTGAAAGTGGTTTGAAGGTGCTACTCGCAAGTAGGCTAAGTCGCGGATTTTGCCACCCTCAAGTGGGCTTAGAAAACATGATTTTGCCACTCTCAAGTGGGCTTAAAACTCGCATTTCGATGAATTGTTCCAATTCAAGCAATCAAGTCTCCACCCACAGGCATTCATGCAGTTATATCATATAAGCAGTTAGCCTCATGGCAAGCATGCTATCATGTCAACACTTACACGCATGCAAGGATGCTAAAGCATAAACACTCACAGTGTACTCCGAGCCAAAACAAAAGCTAGTTAGTAATCAATGCATGATCCTAGCTATGTTAAGAATGCCTAATGCAACACATGCAAAAATGCAACTAAAATAGGCTCGTCTATTCTAAGATGTCATGTGAAATGCAACAATTGATACATGTATTCAAATTAGAATTGAAATACAATGCAGTTTGTATGATATAACGAGCCCGGTGCATGCAAGATAGATGAATGATGCACGCATACGAAGCATAAGGATGCTAATTGAAAATGACCCTAATCTAACCACCGAAAGCCGATAAATAAAAGGGAGAAAGATGTGGGGTTGGAAGACATGCATCACACACACGCACACTTATTACAAAATTTGCCCTCTCAACAGAGGGTCCGAATAATAGGCTAACTAGCTAATCTAAGCTAATTAAACTAATTATTACAAACAAAACTAATTAACTAATCCTAGTTAACTAGTTAGTTACAAAACAAGCTAATTACCTAACAAGCTAACTAACTAGTTATTACAGACACAAATGAATAGTTAAGCGTAGTAACTACTTAAGTACAAAAACGAATGCATTAGCTAGCTTGAGCAAAGCAACTAAGTAAAGCAAATAGAAGAGGCCTTGGAGCGAGAAGCGCATGCATGCTCGGTCGTCTCGTTTGGAAATCCATCGCGATGCCCCAACTTGCCTCTGTTTTCAATTGTTCTCAGAACACTGTACAAAGCTCCAGATAGCTTCTAACTCACCTTAGGGACCCTCAGGAGGGCTGCTGACTAGTTGTTGGTGGTGCCAACCAGTTGCCGACCACCTATGTTTGCTACAGACCAGAAAAAGTGGTCGGCCAACCACTTTAACTGGTCTGTCGACCACTTTTTGCTGCACTTCTCCGGTTTGCTGCAACAGAGAACAAGAAGGGGCATGGTAATGTATTTGCAACATATGTGTGCACAACCACCCTCCCTATCATTTCATGATCTCAAGGGAGTGTAGTTCTCGACCCTCGGGCCACCAATCACGCATCTCGATACATGATGGCTGAGAAGCCAAGATTGCACGAATCAATGAGAATGAATTCACAAATAACACATAAATGCCTTAACCTCTATCATGCTTGATCAAGAGGGTCGGCGACCGAGAAATGAGGCACGTTTCATCACTTCAAGTATGAAACGTCCCTCGTTTCTCGTGTTTGGACTAACACCCAATCCAAACAAATGCAATGCAACTCAAACATGCAAACATGCAATGCAACTCAATCATGCTAAACACAATGTAAGGCATGCATACCTAATGCAATGCAACATAAGCAACCTAACAATGCTAATGGCATGCATACACAATGCAAGGGAAGATAATCAACCTATCAATGCTAATGGCATGCATACACAATGCAAATGCAGCATAAGCAACCTAACAACGCTGATGGCATGCATACACAATGCAAGGCAACATAAGCATGCAAACAACATGAGAACAAACATGCTCAATGGACTTAAACCAAATATGGACGGACCTCAGTCATGCCAAAACATTGGCCATAATGTTACGAAAGATGGCATGAAATGCGAGACATACATGCACATGCATTGGCTCATCAACTAGGCCTAAGAGCACAACCCTCAAACACAGTGAAGAAGTGATAAACATGGAAGTGTGACAACACTACATGCTCTCAAATTAGGTATGAAATGATGCCAAATCACTCAAACAATACAAGCGTAGCATGCTAGGGTCCTTAAAGCATTAAAGCTAGCAAAGAGGACTATGGAAGAAGCATGCAATACATGGCACAAATGCATGAACCAACCATGGACAGAGCTCAAATAGGTCAAGACAAAGACCAAAGCATGCTGAGATGGGGGCTCAAATGTCAAAGCATGCATGCATACACACTAGGCTATAACAATGCACAACCCTTAGAGGCACTCAAAGGGTGAAAGAAGTGGGAACATGGCAATACTACATGCTCTAAAATGTCATGTTAAATGATGCCAAATCATGCACATGATACAAATGAAGCATGCTATGGTGCCCAAAGCTTGAAACTAGCATAAGCACTTGCACTATAGCTATACAATACATGAAGCATATGGAAAATACAACCCAAAACAGTCCTAGAGCATGTCAAAATGATGCTAAAACATGTATGGAGGGAAACCAAAACAAGCCAACATGAAGGGCCAAAACATGGATCATGCAAGGGCAATAGGAAGGATTACACTACACCTACCAAAACCAAGCATGAGATGGTTTCACCAAAAAAAATCAGAGTTATATCATGGCAAAATAACCCCTAAAACACACTGAAATGATAGCTCGCAAGCATAGGCATGAAGGCATACGCAATGGCCCATGTTTAAGGCATAAAACACCAACTCTCCAAAGCATTAAAAGAGTGACAAAAGTGAGTGTATGGCAACATTATATGGACTGAAATAACATTTCAAATGATGCCAAATCATGGAAATAGTCCAAGCAATGCATGCTAATGGACTCAATACACAAAGCTAATGAGCAAGATTGAACCATGGCTATACAAAGCAATGCATGCATGACCAAAACAACATAAAGCAGAGCTTAAGCATGCTAAAATATGGACAAAATCTTCTTGGAGTTAAGCCAAAAGCGTGCTAAAATGATGGTCTAAAGCATGATACACATTAGGCTAGTGAATGGAAATGCACTACAAGTGCATGGAGCATGCATGGGGCTACCAAACCAAACCTTGACAGAGGTATGTCATAACAAAACAACACCAAGACCATGTTGAGATAGAGCCAAAACATGCAAGAAAGACATGCTACTTCATGAGGCATACAAAGCTAGTTTATGAGGATTACACTACAAGTGTAAATAGCATGCAAAGGATGACTAAACCAAGCCAAAATAAAGGTATGTCATGTCAGAATAACCCCAAAAACAAGTCGAGAATAAGCCAACACAAGCTTAACAAGCATGCTCAAACATGAGGCAAATAAGGCAAGGATACAAGAAACAAGGAGAGGGTCTTATTGAAGACCTCAAAACACAAGTTTTACCACTGAAAATCCACTGGATTTCAGTGGTCAAAAGGCCAAGATAAAGTGATCTCAAGGGCATAAAGTGATGGTGTAAAACAAAGCCAAACAAGGCACAGAAGGGGGTGGACCACCCCTAACACAAAAGAGACCTTAAACAAACATTACAAGCATGCAAAATCAAAACTTTTTACAGTAGAAAGTCAAGCCAAAATAAGCATGCAAATAGGTCTAAAAGCTTAATAAAAAATAAGGGATTAAGAGGTTAGGAGCTCACCCTTGTAGAACAACTTTAGAGCAACAACTCCAGCAACTTTTTTGGATCAAAAGCAGTCGAAAAAGACCAAAACCAGCTCCTAGGTGCCTCAGCAACAAAAGGATGGTGTTTCACTATGTGTTTGTGTGCGAAAGTGTGAAGAATAAGCACTTTGAAGCACAAAACAAGAGAGGAAGAGCAATATAGAGATAGATGATATATGTATAGCTCAAGCCACTTTTTTCTGAACCTAAGGCAAGAGAGGGGAGGTTCTCTTTTATAGAGAACCAAAGTTCAAGCTTGTTGAACAAACTTAAGGCCTAAAGCCATCCCTCCAGACACGTGTATGGAGGATGGTTTCTGTGCCCTCTAGTTGTTACAGCTGGCACCAAAAGATCTTCAGAAAGGTGCTGGAAAGCTGTCGACCACTGAAAGTGGTCGGCCAGGTACTTATAGTGGTCGGCTGACCACCACAAGTGGTCTGCAAGGGAAGAAAGTGGTCGGCAGGTGGGGGGAGGTGGTCTGCACAATGAAAGCAAGCTGGTGGTGCAATGGTTGACCACTTTTGATGGTCCAAAGACCAAGAAGACCAGTTGGCCGACCAAAAAACTGGCTGGCGGGAAGAAAAGTGGTTTTTAGGGAGAGAAACTGGTCTTCCACCCCTATTCCACCCTCCAAGCAAGGAAAACAAGGTTTGTGCCAAAAACAAACCGAAAAGGATGAAAGACGAAAGTCCGAGGGACAAGGCGCGCAGCCAGAGCCCTCGAAAACTAATCTACGGGCACCAAAAGTGGTCTACGAGGGAAAAGTGGTCTCCCAGACCTCAGTGTCCCTTTAGGCACAGGCAACAAGGCATGCTCCGAAAACCAAGCCAAGAGGAGAACGTTAAGCGGTCCCAAGACAAGGCGCGCGGCCAGAGGCTCCGAAAATGGGAAACTGGTCTCCAAGAGGGAAAAGTGGTCTACAACCACAGGAAAGTGGTCTACAGACCTCTCCCTCCCTCCAGGGAAGGGAAAACAAGGTTTGGTTCAAAACCAAACCAAACCAAACCAAACCAAAAGGGAAGCAAGACAAGGCGCTCGGCCAACGGCTCCAGAAACTGGAAATTGGTCTCCAAGAGGGAAAAGTGGTCTACGACCCCAAGAAAGTGGTCTACAGACCTCTCCCTCCCTCTAGGGAAGGGAAAACAAGGTTCGGTTCAAAACCAAACCAAAAGGGAAGCAAGACAAGGCGCTCGGCCAAAGGCTCCGAAAACCGGAAACTGGCCTACCAGAGGGAAAAGTGGTCTACGACCACAAAAAGTGGTCTACGGACCTCTCTCTCCCCCTAGGGAAGGTCAACAAGGCTTGGTCTACGAATCAAGCCAAAACACAAAGAGTTCGGAGGCCAGGAGGCAAGGCACTCAGCCGAAAACTCCAGAAACTCAAAACGAGCACAAACATGCACAATCATCGAGCGCTCAAACGATGACATCTGAGTCTTAAGGTCGGTCAAAATGGGGTGTCTACACTTACAGGGGCAATCGGCGATGACTGACCTCATGCTGCTGGGGATCTTCCTCTTCTTCTCGGTTGAACCACAGGTACTACTTTTCTCCCTGGCTATGGTCGCAGCTTTCCCTATTCTTCAACAGGGTAACAGACTAAGTTGGTTCAGTATCCAGAATTGAGGCGCATACTCGCTATCTCAACCTATGGGGCTGCTATACAGATTTCAAGCTGGGGATACACCCCTTGGTATTTAAACCAGACTTTAGTCTCGGAAATCCCGAACCTTTGCGTTCTAGGCATCGGCCATTCAAACTCTAGTTTCCACCGTCTCAGTTGATCTCCTAGGAACTCACTGCAAACACAGGCAGGTGGCTATACCAGACCACCGGAAGTCGTTCAGGCAGGACAAACACTAAAGGAATTTCTCCTTTAGAGGATTTAAGATCTCCTAGACTAGAGGATTTAAGGTCTCTTAGACCAGACGAGTGCACAAGACAGTCTGAGGCAGCGTGAATGTACAAAACAGTGCGAACAAAGAGAATGCACAAAACAGTGCTAGTGTGATACAAAGTGCATAAACAAAACAAATGATTTTGTGATAAATGGACTGAGCAAGATTATTGCGCGATAGATGCACAGAGTGAGATTATTGTGCGATAGATACACAAAGTGAACAAGTGCGATAGATACACAAAGTGGACTTGTGCGATAGATAAACCAGATGAGTATGTGTGATAGATACACAAGATGAACATGTGCGATAGATACACGAGATGAGTATGTGTGATAGATACACAAGATGAGCATGTGTGATAGATACATAAGATGAGCATGTGTGATAGATACACAAGATGTGCATGTGTGATAGATACACAAGATGTGCATGTGTGATAGATACACAAGATGGGTATGTGTGATATATACACAAAGTGAACATGTGCGATAGATACACAAAATGGGTATGTATGATAGATACACAAAGTGAACATGTGCGATAGATACACAAAATGGGTATGTGTGATAGATATACAAAGTGAACATGCGCGATAGATACACAAAGTGAACATGTACGATAGATACACAAAGTGAACAAAGTGTGATAGATACACTAAGTGAACAAAGTGTGATAGATACACTAAGTGAAGAGAGTGCGATAGATACACTAAATGAACAAAGTGTGATAAATACACTAAGTGAACAAAGTGTGGTAGATACACTAAGTGAACAACGTGTGATAGATACACTAAGTGAACAAAGTGTGATAGATGCACTAAGTGAACAAAGTGTGATAGATACACTAAATGACAAAGTGTTCTCTTATCGAGACATAAATGATCTTGTGCGGAACTTCTCTGAATGAACCGTACACATCAGTTTTAAATGAACCGCACATACAATATCATGCCTGCAAATGAAAGAAGCTTCACAGGTACAATGCTATGAGAATGCATGTTCTGTGCAAAATAACAACGACGCTTATTCAATGCGAGATAATCAACAATGCATATTCAATGCAAGATAATGAACGATGCATGTTCCATGCAAACGTAGTAATGCACGGTCTATGCAACAACTTAGAATACATGTTCAATGCAAAATGCAAATGCTATGTGACAACAAAAGCATGCTCGATAAAGACAACTCGAAAGCAACTTCCGGTTTACCTCCTGAAAGAGTTGCAACGTATTAAAAAGGATACACCTTGTACGTGCTGAGCATCACATGCTGAAATCAAGTCCGGAGCTTCCGCGCAGGCCACTTGAGCTTAAAAAATGTACTTCCCTTGCATTTTCTTAAGGGATCCAGGCACAAAACAGCAAAACAATAACCAAGGAGAGCATCAAAGGTCTGCTGGCCACTCCAGGAAGCCACCTGTCACGACCCTAACCCGCCCCCGTGGGTTAAGGATGTAACCGGCCAGTAATCATGAGATTACCTACGGCCTCAAACGGATCCAAACGTATTTTAACAGAGTTAATGGGGGCCAAACGGAAGCAAATCAAAACTTTGTCCATAGAGCTGTACTTACGTGGCACATCAAACAATCATATACATAGACAGTAATAACTCACAACAGTAAAATAGTAGCATGAGTTCTGTATAAACAGGATCATATAAGTCCAAGTCAACCCATCAAACTATATACAGAATTACACAAAGTCTTCGCCATCATGACAACATAAAAATAGATAACAAAAAGGCGAAGACGGGTCTCATGCGCGAGACACGAGGGCTGACTCTCCAAAACTTGGGTTGTTCTACACAGGCTTCACTGAGGCTGGGTCTGGACTTCTCTTGGCTCACCTACAAAGACATGAATGAGCGTGAGCGATAGCCCAGTGAATAATATCAATTACAGAATCTATGCAACAAGACGTAGAACAACATCTTCCAAACGGCCTTGGGCCCAATTCATGTCTGTAGTTAACGCATATAAGGGTAATTTAAATCAAGTAACCATAGTTCCGTACATACTGGCCCTTGGCCCATTCAGATTTACATTCATGACGAAACGGCCTTCGGTCCATTCGATTATGTCAAAACGGCCTTTGGCCCAATCATGTATTTCAAAACGGCCTTTGGCCCACTCATTCATTTCAAAACGGCCTTTGGCCCACTCATTCGTGTCAGAACGGCCTTCGGTCCATACATTCGTATCAAAACGACCTTTGGTCCATTCATGTTCATCAAAACGACCTTTGGTCCATTCATGTTTAACAAAACGACCTTTGGTCCATTCATGTTTAACAAAACGACCTTTGGTCCATTCATGTTTAACAAAACGACCTCGGGTCCATTTATGCTTATCAAAACGACCTTGGGTCCATTTATGCTTATCAAAACGACCTTGGGTCCATTTATGCATTCATATCAGACTTACGTCCACAATCCCAATTAGCAATTCATAAAGCTTTAAAGGGAGTAAACAATTGGACATTTACAAGCATTCAAATATCGATATTACTCACAGTGATCGGCTTGTGGATTTGCCCTGGAGCTTGACCCTACACATTTCATGAACACAAAAGGGTCATTAACCGTTCAATCCGTTCTTTAATTCACGTATTCCTCTTTAGGCTTTCTTATTATCTCATTAACTCATTTACAATGCTTAACATATGCCTAAGAGTGCTTGCAAGTGAAAGAGAACGGAAAACAGAACACAAAATGCAAAAACAGGATTTCAGCAAATAGGGTCCCCGCTCGAGCGTGGACTTCCCCGCTCGAGCGGACCCTTAGGTCTGCAAAAGTACTGGTTGCCCTCAATTCCAGCTCGAGCGTGAACTCGGCCGCTCGAGCGGACTGCCTGTCTACATAGCTCCCCGCTCGAGCGTCAACTTCCCCGCTCGAGCGGGAACCATGTCTGCAGAAAATGCTGGGAGCTCGATTTCTCCGCTCGAGCGTCATTTCCTCCGCTCGAGCGGACGTCGAAAATTCTGGGTTTTCCAGAACACTCCCTTGAGTTCAAACTCGACATTCAACCAATTTTTCTTGCATACTAAGGCTCCAATCTCACATATATTTGTACTAACGTGCCATAGACACCAAAACACATCACAATGGAGCTCAATTCCTTGTGTTACTACATGCATGTCTCAAATTAACCCAAATTCATCACCAACACATCACATTCAAACATGCAAAGCTTACTCTTACATGATTCATTCTTGCATGTGAGAAATATGCCTTCATATAAACTTAATTGGTGAAGAGGGGTCCCAATACATGGTTTTTAGATAATATTCAACACAAATCATACACATTGTGCTCAAACATGAAGATTCTTGGCCATTTCTTACATGCATGCACATATTAGGCTCCAATTTAACAAACACAACCCAATTTCATTTCAATCTCACTCATGATCACCAATTTAGCTTGAACACACAAAATTACAAACTATAATTCAAGAATTACTCACCTAGAAGCTTTGATCTTTCAAGCTCTAGACAATCCTTGAGCTAAATCTCCAAAATTATCAAGCTTTGAGGCCAAAATCCCAAATTCCCTCACTCTCTCTCTCACTAGCCGACCCTCTCTTTTCCCTTTGAGTTTTTGATCAGCCAAATGAAGTGAATAATAGAGGATGAGGAGTGTAGAGGCTTTATACAAAACAGCCCACTAATTCAATATAATAATAATAAACAATTGGGCACCAATTTATCAATTTAATCAACTTAATCTGATTCGAATCAATTTTCAATTAAACTTCACCGTAGGCTCTAAAAGTTATGCCAATCACAATAGCGTAATCAATTTGGGTTCTGTGGCCGATAAGGCCCTCAATTAAATTTTCAAAGCAGATTACTCAAACAGATATTCCTACGGTGAACAGATAAAATTCCAAAATCACATATATTCCCATAATGGCACACAAAATCATGCTAAACACATAATCATACTCAAATTAAGGACCAATTTAGCATATTACGGAACAGGGGTATCACAGTCTTCCCCTCTTTAGGAAGTTTGGTCCTCCAAACTTAATTTACCTTCGTCGGGAAACAAATGTGGGTAGCTCAGTCGCATTTCCTCCTCTTTTTCCCATGTAGCATCCGTCCCATAGTGTTCTTTCCACTCTACTTTCACCATGGGGATGGACTTACTTCTCAACTGTTTCACTTGCCTGTCTACAATCCGTTCCGGCCATTCAGCATATTCCATATTTTCATCAATAGCAACCCGGTGATAATCAATCACATGAAACGGGTCTCGGAGGTAACCCTCAACATCGACACATGAAACGCATTATGGATTTGCTCGAATCCCGGTGGCAAGGCAACTCTATAAGCAACTGGGCCAAGTCTCTCCAGAATCTGGAACGACCGATGTAACGGGGCGACAACTTGCCCTTTTTCCCAAATCTGACTTGGCCTTTCATCGGAGAAACACGGATGAATACATGGTCACCAACCTCATACTCAAGAGGTCTTCTCCGAACGTCTGCATAATTCTTTTGTCGGTCCTGAGCTGTTTTGAGCCTTTGACTAATAGTCTTGATTTTCTCAGAAGTGTCTTGCACAATTTCTGGCCCAAGCAAAGCTCGATCCCCGACCTCTGTCCAACAAATAGGTGATCTACACCTCCTACCATACAAAGCCTCGTATGGTGCCATACCGATGCTGGAGTGGAAGCTGTTATTATAGGCAAATTCTGCAAGCGGCAAATAATCTTCCCAACTCCCCTGAAAATCCAAAGCACACATGCGAAGCATATCTTCCAAAGTTTGTATCGTTCTTTCTGACTGCCCATCTGTCTGTGGGTGGAATGCAGTACTGAACCTTAGTTCTGTTCCCATAGCTTCCTGCAAACTCTTCCACAATCTAGATACAAATTTCGGATCTCTATCCGACACAATAGACACTGGGACTCCGTGTAAACGGACAATCTCATCAACATAAATGGTAGCCAATCTATAAGCAGTAAACGTAGTTTTGACAGGCAGAAAATGTGCAGATTTAGTTAGTCTATCAACCACAACCCAAACAGAATCCATACCTCGAGAAGTCCGAGGTAGGCCAACAACGAAATCCATAGTCACATGTTTCCCACTTCCATTCAGGAATAGGGAGAGGTTGAAGTAGACCGCCCGGTTTCTGATGTTCGGCTTTGACTTGCTGACATTGAAGGCACTTGGATACATATTCTGCAATTTCCTTCTTCATTTTAGGCCACCAATAAGTTTGTTTCAAATCTCGATACATTTTGTTGTTACCCGGATGCATAGCAAAAGCGGATCTGTGGGCTTCATCTAAAACCCTCTTCTTTAGTTCTGGGGCATCAGGGACACATACTCGTTCCGGAATTTCAACATTTCATTCTCAATACTGAATTCTGCTTTCGGGCTTGCCTCAAATTCGTCAATTACTTTCTTGAGGAACTCATCCTCCTTTTGTTTCTGCTTGATTTCTTCAATGATCGCCGGCTCGGCTGTAATAGCGGCCATCAATCCGCCCTGTTTACACATTACCACTTCAATTTCAGACTTCTCAAAATCTTGCAGGATCTCCTTCTGTTCAGTAAGCAAACAAGCCATACTCCCGTTGATTTTCTGCTCAAGGCATCAGCAACTGTGTTAGCTTTCCCGGGGTGATACTGAATCTCTAAATCATAATCCTTTATCAATTCCAGCCATCTTCTCTGGCGCATATTCAGCTCTTTCTGTGTGAAGAAATATTTCAAACTTTTGTGGTCCGTGTAGACCTCACACTTTGCTCCATATAGATAATGCCGCCAGATTTTCAAAGCAAAAACAACTGCGGCCAATTCTAGGTCATGCGTTGGATAATTCTTCTCATGTGGTCTCAACTGTCGGGAGGCGTAGGCAATAACCTTTCCGTTCTGCATTAACACACAACCCAGACCTTTATAAGATGCATCACTGAAAATCACAAAATTTTCCGTACCTGAAGGTAGTGTCAAAATCGGGGCGGTGGTCAATCTGGTTTTCAATTCATGAAAGGCTGATTCTTTTTCATCGTTCCACTCAAAAGATTGCCCCTTGCGTGTCAGTTGGGTAAGGGGCACGGCTATTTTTGAAAAATCCTTCACAAACCTCCGATAGTACCCAGCCAAGCCCATGAAACTGCGAACTTCTGTTACATTGGTCGGTGTAGGCCAATTCACAATTGCTTCTATTTTCTGTGGGTCCACTGAAATTCCTTCCTTGTTGATCACATGCCCTAAGAAAACAACTTCATCCAACCAAAACTCACATTTCTTTAGTTTAGCAAATAATTTCCTTTCTCGAAGTATTTGTAAAACAGTCCTCAAATGTTGTTCATGTTCAAGTCTATCTTTAGAATATATCAAGATATCGTCGATGAAGACTACA
Organism: Camellia japonica; assembly: GCA_030407325.1. Taxonomy (NCBI): domain Eukaryota; kingdom Viridiplantae; phylum Streptophyta; class Magnoliopsida; order Ericales; family Theaceae; genus Camellia; species Camellia japonica. Next base: position 135,444,953 of record JAPPVO010000031.1, on the reverse strand, counting down.
ACAAACTCATCAAGGTAGGTTTTAAAAATTCTATTCATTAAGTCCATAAATGCTGCCGGAGCATTAGTCACTCCAAATGGCATAACAAGAAACTCAAAATGACCATACCTCGTTCTGAATGCTGTTTTCTCAACATCCTCTGCCTTAACTTTCAACTGATGATACCCGGATCTCAAATCAATCTTAGAAAACACCTGTGATCCCTGCAACTGATCAAATAAATCATCAATACGGGGTAAGGGATACTTGTTCTTTATCGTTACCTTGTTCAATTCCCGATAATCGATGCACAAGCGCAAAGTACCATCCTTCTTTTTCACAAATAACACCGGTGCGCCCCAAGGCGAAGTGCTAGGCCGGATAAACCCTTTATTAAGAAGGTCTTGCAACTGTTCCTTTAATTCTTTCATTTCGGCGGTAGCCATCCTGTAGGGAGTTTTAGAAATAGGCTGGGTGCCTGGCACAGTCTCAATAGTAAACTCTATCTCCCTGTCTACCAATTCCCCTGGTAATTCATTTGGAAACACATCTGGGAATTCTCTAACAATGGGAATATCATTCAATTCAATATTCACAGATTGTTCAGTCAATACATAACACAAATAACCCTGGCACCCTTTCCTGATCAATTTACATGCTTTCATTGCAGATATCAAATATGGTGGAGGCACTACCCCATTTCCCACAAACACAATCTCTTTCTGTTCTGGTGGTTTAAACACAACCCTCTTTGTCACACAATCTATGGTGGCACAATATTTGGTCAACCAATCCATGCCCAAAATTACATCGAAGTGTCTAAAGTTTAAGGGCAACAAATCTACATATAGGGTAGCATCCTCAATATGCATGTCACAAAACCGATATATATAGTCACATAACACAGATTCCCCCGATGGAGCAGACACACATAACAAATATGGCAACAATTCTAGGGGTCTTTTCAGTCTAGATGCAAATGCATATGTCACAAATGAGTGCGTTGATCCAGAATCAATTAATACAAAAGCATCCTGATTACATATTGAAATAGTACCTGAGACAACGGCATTGGCATTCCGTGTATCACCCGGAACAAGCGCAAAAACTCTCCCCTGTCTCACTGTGTCCCCGGTAATAGCGGATCTCACAGTATTTCCCGGCTTTGGAACTGATGCAGTTGAACTAGCTGCTAGTTTCCCACCGTTCTGATTGCACTCTCGGGCTATGTGCCCTTGTTTCCCACACTTGAAACAGCCTCCTGATGCACGGTAACAAACCCCACGGTGCCTTTTGCTACAGATATTGCACATGGGAGCTGTGTCTCGGGAAGAATTTGAAGTAGTGGAGGAGCCCGTGTTTTGCTTTTTCAGAAATTTCTTCTTCGAAAAGAAGCCTTGCCTTTTGTTACCCTTCCATTCTGTTGCTGGCTTAGCTTGTCTAGCTATATTAGCCTCTGATATGATGGCCCTGTCAAGCACCCCAATGTAGGTCTCCAGCTTTAGGACATTCACCCTCTCTAGGATGTCACTGCGGAGTCCGCCTTCGAAATGTCTTGCTTTCTTATAGTCTGTGTCAATTACATGTGGCGCAAACCTGGCCAACTCAGTGAACTTGGCCTCATACTCAGCCACTGTCATGCTATCCTGCTTGAGTTCCATGAACTCGGCCACTTTCCTATCCCGAACACACTGCGGGAAGTACTTGTCATAGAATATTTCTAAGAATTTCACCCAATCAACATCCTTATGATTTTCTCGCATCAACATCCACCATCTTCTTGCTTCGTCTTCTAGCATAAAAGTGGCTAGAAGCACTTTCTGAGTCTCTGAACAGGGGAACACTTCAAATAGCTTCTCAATGCCGAGGACCCATGCTTCGGCTTTCAAAGGATCTAATCCCCCGTGGAACTGTGGCGGTTTCATTTTCTTGAATTCCTTGGTGAGAGCTATAATCCGGTCATCATTCTGATTATTTGGCACGGGTGGTGCCTGAGGTGGAGGTGGCGGGTGTGGTTGCTGCCACTGTTGTTGCCACTCCTGTTGTTGTCTCAAAGCTTCTGCCATTTCCTGTATCAGTCTTTCCATTCTGTCCATTCTGGCAGTTGAGGATTCTTCTAGTTCATCTCCTCTGGTTCTCACCATCTGATTAAACTTGCATTATGCTATATACAGGATATACACAAGTATGCATGTAACAAGGAGCATACATATTCAGGTAATTTGCAATGCAAGTAATTCACAACTTACAACACATAATTGTTCATATCAAAACATTTAAGCACATAATCAATGCTTCCAATTTCATATTCATCACATGAATGCATCCTAGATCTTATCTAGACGCTTATTGCTCTTTTTGGACAAGTGTGTGAGTTATTAACTCGTGCTCTGATACCACTCTGTCACGACCCTAACCCGCCCCCGTGGGTTAAGGACGTAACCGGCCAGTAATCATGAGATTACCTACGGCCTCAAACGGATCCAAACGTATTTTAACAGAGTTAATGGGGGCCAAACGGAAGCAAATCAAAACTTTGTCCATAGAGCTGTGCTTACATGGCACATCAAACAATCATATACATAGACAGTAATAACTCACAACAGTAAAATAGTAGCATGAGTTCTGTATAAACAGGATCATATAAGTCCAAGTCAACCCATCGAACTATATACAGAATTACACAAAGTCTTCGCCATCATGACAACATAAAAATAGATAACAAAAAGGCGAAGACGGGTCTCATGCGTGAGACACGAGGGCTGACTCTCCAAAACTTGGGTTGTTCTACACAGGCTTCACTGAGGCTGGGTCTGGACTTCTCTTGGCTCACCTACAAAGACATGAATGAGCGTGAGCGATAGCCCAGTGAATAATATCAATTACAGAATTTATGCAACAAGACGTAGAACAACATTTCCAAACGGCCTTGGGCCCAATTCATATCTGTAGTTAACGCATATAAGGGTAATTTAAATCAAGTAACCATAGTTCCGTACATACTGGCCTTTGGCCCATTCAGATTTACATTCATGACGAAACGGCCTTCGGCCCATTCGATTATGTCAAAACGGCCTTTGGCCCAATCATGTATTTCAAAACGGCCTTTGGCCCACTCATTCATTTCAAAACGGCCTTTGGCCCACTCATTCATTTCAAAACGGCCTTCGGCCCATACATTCGTATCAAAACGACCTTTGGTCCATTCATGTTCATCAAAACGACCTTTGGTCCATTCATGTTTAACAAAACGACCTTTGGTCCATTCATGTTTAACAAAACGACCTCGGGTCCATTTATGCTTATCAAAACGACCTCGGGTCCATTTATGCTTATCAAAACGACCTTGGGTCCATTTATGCATTCATATCAGACTTATGTCCACAATCCCAATTAGCAATTCATAAAGCTTTAAAGGGAGTAAACAATTGGACATTACAAGCATTCAAATATCGATATTACTCACAGTGATCGGCTTGTGGATTTGCCCTGGAGCTTGACCCTACACATTTCATGAACACAAAAGGGTCATTAACCGTTCAATCCGTTCTTTAATTCACGTATTCCTCTTTAGGCTTTCTTATTATCTCATTAACTCATTTACAATGCTTAACATATGCCTAAGAGTGCTTGCAAGTGAAAGAGAACGGAAAACAGAACACAAAATGCAAAAACAGGATTTCAGCAAATAGGGTCCCCGCTCGAGCGGACCCTTAGGTCTGCAAAAGTACTGGTTGCCCTCAATTCCAGCTCGAGCGTGAACTCGGCCGCTCGAGCGGACTGCCTGTCTACATAGCTCCCCGCTCGAGCGTCAACTTCCCCGCTCGAGCGGGAACCATGTCTGCAGAAAATGCTGGGAGCTCGATTTCTCCGCTCGAGCGTCATTTCCCCGCTCGAGCGGACGTCGAAAATTCTGGGTTTTCCAGAACACTCCCTTGAGTTCAAACTCGACATTCAACCAATTTTTCTTGCATACTAAGGCTCCAATCTCACATATATTTGTACTAACATGCCATAGACACCAAAACACATCACAATGGAGCTCAATTCCTTGTGTTACTTACATGCATGTCTCAAATTAACCCAAATTCATCACCAACACATCACATTCAAACATGCAAAGCTTACTCTTACATGATTCATTCTTGCATGTGAGAAATATGCCTTCATATAAACTTAATTGGTGAAGAGGGGTCCCAATACATGGTTTTTAGATAATATTCAACACAAATCATACACATTGTGCTCAAACATGAAGATTCTTGGCCATTTCTTACATGCATGCACATATTAGGCTCCAATTAACAAACACAACCCAATTTCATTTCAATCTCACTCATGATCACCAATTTAGCTTGAACACACAAAATTACAAACTATAATTCAAGAATTACTCACCTAGAAGCTTTGATCTTTCAAGCTCTAGACAATCCTTGAGCTAAATCTCCAAAATTATCAAGCTTTGAGGCCAAAATCCCAAATTCCCTCACTCTCTCTCTCACTAGCCGACCCTCTCTTTTCCCTTTGAGTTTTTGATCAGCCAAATGAAGTGAATAATAGAGGATGGGGAGTGTAGAGGCTTTATACAAAACAGCCCACTAATTCAATATAATAATAATAAACAATTGGGCACCAATTTATCAATTTAATCAACTTAATCTGATTCGAATCAATTTTTCAATTAGACTTCACCGTAGGCTCTAAAAGTTATGCCAATCACAATAGCGTAATCAATTTTGGGTTCTGTGGCCGATAAGGCCCTCAATTAAATTTTCAAAGCAGATTACTCAAACAGATATTCCTACGGTGAACAGATAAAATTCCAAAATCACATATATTCCCATAATGGCACATAAAAACATGCTAAACACATAATCATACTCAAATTAAGGACCAATTTAGCATATTGCGGAACAGGGGTATCACAGTCTTCCCCTCTTTAGGAAGTTTGGTCCTCCAAACTTAATTTACCTTCGTCGGGAAACAAATGTGGGTAGCTCAGTCGCATTTCCTCCTCTTTTTCCCATGTAGCATCCGTCCCATAGTGTTCTTTCCACTCTACTTTCACCATGGGGACGGACTTACTTCTCAACTGTTTCACTTGCCTGTCTACAATCCGTTCCGGCCATTCAGCATATTCCATATTTTTATCAATAGCAACCCGGTGATAATCAATCACAAGAAACGGGTCTCGGAGGTAACCCCTCAACATCGACACATGAAACGCATTATGGATTTGCTCGAATCCCGGTGGCAAGGCAACTCTATAAGCAACTGGGCCAAGTCTCTCCAGAATCTGGAACGACTCGATGTAACGGGGCGACAACTTGCCCTTTTTCCCAAATCTGACTTGGCCTTTCGTCGGAGAAACACGGATGAATACATGGTCACCAACCTCATACTCAAGAGGTCTTCTCCGAACGTCTGCATAATTCTTTTGTCGGTCTTGAGCTGTTTTGAGCCTTTGACTAATGGTCTTGATTTTCTCAGAAGTGTCTTGCACAATTTTTGGCCCAAGCAGAGCTCTATCCCCGACCTCTGTCTAACAAATAGGTGATCTACACCTCCTACCATACAAAGCCTCGTATGGTGCCATACCGATGCTGGAGTGGAAGCTGTTATTATAGGCAAATTCTGCAAGTGGCAAATAATCTCCTCAACTCCCCTGAAAATCCAAAGCACACATGCGAAGCATATCTTCCAAAGTTTGTATCGTTCTTTCTGACTGCCCATCTGTCTGTGGGTGGAATGCAGTACTGAACCTTAGTTCTGTTCCCATAGCTTCCTGCAAACTCTTCCACAATCTAGATACAAATTTCGGATCTCTATCCGACACAATAGACACTGGGACTCCGTGTAAACGGACAATCTCATCAACATAAATGGTAGCCAATCTATAAGCAGTAAACGTAGTTTTGACAGGTAGAAAATGTGCAGATTTAGTTAGTCTATCAACCACAACCCAAACAGAATCCATACCTCGAGAAGTCCGAGGTAGGCCAACAACGAAATCCATAGTCACATGTTTCCACTTCCATTCAGGAATAGGGAGAGGTTGAAGTAGACCGCCCGGTTTCTGATGTTCGGCTTTGACTTGCTGGCATTGAAGGCACTTGGATACATATTCTGCAATTTCCTTCTTCATTTTAGGCCACCAATAAGTTTGTTTCAAATCTCGATACATTTTGTTGTTACCCGGATGCATAGCAAAAGCGGATCTGCGGGCTTCATCTAAAACTCTTTTCTTTAGTTCTGGGGCATCAGGGACACATACTCGATTCCGGAATTTCAACATTTCGTTCTCAATACTGAATTCTGCTTTCGGGCTTGCCTCAAATTCGTCAATTACTTTCTTGAGGAACTCATCCTCCTTTTGTTTCTGCTTGATTTCTTCAATGATCGCCGGCTCGGCTGTAATAGCGGCCATCAATCCGCCCTGTTTACACATTACCACTTCAATTTCAGACTTCTCAAAATCTTGCAGGATCTCCTTCTGTTCAGTAAGCAAACAAGCCATACTTCCCGTTGATTTTCTGCTCAAGGCATCAGCAACTGTGTTAGCTTTCCCGGGCTGATACTGAATCTCTAAATCATAATCCTTTATCAATTCCAGCCATCTTCTCTGGCGCATATTCAGCTCTTTCTGTGTGAAGAAATATTTCAAACTTTTGTGGTCCGTGTAGACCTCACACTTTGCTCCATATAGATAATGCCGCCAGATTTTCAAAGCAAAAACAACTGCGGCCAATTCTAGGTCATGCGTTGGATAATTCTTCTCATGTGGTCTCAACTGTCGGGAGGCGTAGGCAATAACCCTTCCGTTCTACATTAACACACAACCCAGACCTTTATAAGATGCATCACTGAAAACCACAAAATTTTCCGTACCTGAAGGTAGTGTCAAAATCGGGGCGGTGGTCAATCTGGTTTTCAATTCATGAAAGGCTGATTCTTTTTCATCGTTCCACTCAAAAGATTGCCCCTTGCGTGTCAGTTGGGTAAGGGGCACGGCTATTTTTGAAAAATCCTTCACAAACCTCCGATAGTACCCAGCCAAGCCCATGAAACTACGAACTTCTGTTACATTGGTCGGTGTAGGCCAATTCACAATTGCTTCTATTTTCTGTGGGTCCACTAAAATTCCTTCCTTGTTGATCACATGCACTAAGAAAACAACTTCATCTAACCAAAACTCACATTTCTTTAGTTTAGCAAATAATTTCCTTTCTAGGAGTATTTGTAAAACAGTCCTCAAATGTTGTTCATGTTCAAGTCTATCTTTAGAATATATCAAGATATCGTCGATGAAGACTACAACAAACTCATCAAGGTAGGTTTTAAAAATTCTATTCATTAAGTCCATAAATGCTGCCGGAGCATTAGTCACTCCAAATGGCATAACAAGAAACTCAAAATGACCATACCTCGTTCTGAATGCTGTTTTCTCAACATCCTCTGCCTTAACTTTCAACTGATGATACCCGGATCTCAAATCAATCTTAGAAAACACCTGTGATCCCTGCAACTGATCAAATAAATCATCAATACGGGGTAAGGGATACTTGTTCTTTATCGTTACCTTGTTCAATTCCCGATAATCGATGCACAAGCGCAAAGTACCATCCTTCTTTTTCACAAATAACACCGGTGCGCCCCAAGGTGAAGTGCTAGGCCGGATAAACCCTTTATTAAGAAGGTCTTGCAACTGTTCCTTTAATTCTTTCATTTCGGCGGTAGCCATCCTGTAGGGAGTTTTAGAAATAGGCTGGGTGCCTGGCACAGTCTCAATAGTAAACTCTATCTCCCTGTCTACCAATTCCCCTGGTAATTCATTTGGAAACACATCTGGGAATTCTCTAACAATGGGAATATCATTCAATTCAATATTCACAGATTGTTCAGTCAATACATAATATAAATAACCCTGGCACCCTTTCCTGATCAATTTACACGCTTTCATTGCAGATATCAAGTATGGTGGAGGCACTACCCCATTTCCCACAAACACAATCTCTTTCTGTTCTGGTGGTTTAAACACAACCCTCTTTGTCACACAATCTATGGTGGCACAATATTTGGTCAACCAATCCATGCCCAAAATTACATCGAAGTGTCTAAAGTTTAAGGGCAACAAATCTACATATAGGGTAGCATCCTCAATATGCATGTTACAAAACCGATATATATAGTCACATAACACAGATTCCCCCGACGGAGCAGACACACATAACAAATATGGCAACAATTCTAGGGGTCTTTTCAGTCTAGATGCAAATGCATATGTCACAAATGAGTGCGTTGATCCAGAATCAATTAATACAAAAGCATCCTGATTACATATTGAGATAGTACCTGAGACAACGGCATTGGCATTCCGTGTATCACCCGGAACAAGCGCAAAAACTCTCCCCTGTCTCACTGTGTCCCCGGTAATAGTGGATCTTACAGTATTTCCCGGCTTTGGAACTGATGCAGCTGAACTAGCTGCTAGTTTCCCACCGTTCTGATTGCACTCTGGGGCTATGTGCCCTTGTTTCCCACACTTGAAACAGCCTCCTGATGCACGGTAACAAACCCCATGGTGCCTTTTGCTACAGATATTGCACATGGGAGCTGTGTCTCAGGAAGAATTTGAAGTAGTGGAGGAGCCCGTGTTTTGCTTTTTCAGAAATTTCTTCTTCGAAAAGAAGCCTTGCCTTTTGTTACCCTTCCATTCTGTCGCTGGCTTAGCTTGTCTAGCTATATTAGCCTCTGATATGATGGCCCTGTCAAGCACCCCAATGTAGGTCTCCAGCTTTAGGACATTCACCCTCTCTAGGATGTCACTGCGGAGTCCGCCTTCGAAATGTCTTGCTTTCTTATAGTCTGTGTCAATTACATGTGGCGCAAACCTGGCCAACTCAGTGAACTTGGCCTCATACTCAGCCACTGTCATACTATCCTGCTTGAGTTCCATGAACTCGGCTACTTTTCTCTCCCGAACACACTGCGGGAAGTACTTGTCATAGAATATTTCTAAGAATTTCACCCAATCAACATCCTTATGATTTTCTCGCATCAACATCCACCATCTTCTTGCTTCGTCTTCTAGCATAAAAGTGGCTAGCAGATTACTCAAACAGATATTCCTACGGTGAACAGATAAAATTCCAAAATCAAATATATTCCCATAATGGCACATAAAATCATGCTAAACACATAATCATACTCAAATTAAGGACCAATTTAGCATATTGCGGAACAGGGGTATCACACCACCGGCCACAAATTAATTTCATCGGCCAACAATGACAGATTCAGGGTAGATTGGAGATTTCAACTCGTGTTGTTGGGGATCTCTTGCTTCTGCATCTTGCGCTTCCAAACCACAGGAACTAACTTTTTTCCTGGCCTTGTTCACAACTTTCCCTATTCTCCAACGGGGTGACAGACTGGGTTGGTTCAGTATCCAGAATTGAGGCGCATACCTGCTACCTCAACCTATGGGGCTTCCATACAGTTTTCAAGTAGGGGATACAACCCTGGGTATTTAAACCAAACTTTAGTCTCGGAAATCCCGAACCTTTGCGTTCTAGGCATTAGCGATTCGAACTCTAGTTTCCACCGTCGCAGTTGGTCTCCTAGGAACTCATTGCAAACACAACCAATATATCTCTTGCAGAGAATGGTACTCAGGGAGAGCACTTCTGATTACCATTCTGGCTTGAAGCAGGCTTGAGCTTGAGCTTGAGGTAGAGGTACACTCATACTTTGGAGCATTGACAAGGCCTGAGGAGGTACATCTAGAGCGCAATCTCGAAACTTTCTGAAGTTGAAACAAACTCAGATGCTTCCATTTTCCTCTTTTCTTTTGCTTTGTAGTCTGGAACCTATATAGCTTCGTATAGGCCCTGGTTTTACTATTCTCACATGACCTGGGTTGAACCCTGCAGTTTTATGAGAGAACAAATCTTGCTTTGCACAAATGTAGAGAACGACATAGCACTTTGAGCACAAAACGATTCATTTTTGAATTTGAAATTGAGAACTGAGTTCTTAACCGGGTATTGAGCCTACAACCAACCACAGTCAAAACGACTCAACAACAGAAAATAAAGGTAAAACAACCTAAACACATCTATTAACACTCGAAACGACTCAAAACAAGAATCGAGACAAACAAAAACACAACAAAACACAAGACTCAAATGTGCACAGGGAGCCTGTTTCTCTGGGTATTGTTTCCTACCCCTTCTCATTTGTGATTCTCACATCACTCTGGCACTCAATCTCTTGTTTTCTGAAAAAGCCCCTTTCTCACTTTTTCTCTCAGTGCACATCTCTCTATTCTTCAATCTCTCTTCTTTTTTATCTCTCCCCTGGGTGGTTGATGGATAAACAAGAAGTTGTGGGCTCTTGCCCCTAGTATTCTAGTAGATGCTCCTTCTTGGGCTCACAACAGTGAACTTTCCCACAGAGGGGTTGTGCTATGACTGGATGTGCAGCACATATGCAATTGACATCTGTTAATGATGCACTTAGCTTAGCTTGATCGAGGTGAGCTACAACATGTTCCACCGGCCAGGCATGCAATTGATTGGTCTCACACACATTGTGTTTTCTACGTCCCCATTCCGGGTCAAATGCCAGTTTGGGCATGATCATCTAGATGAAGGAATCAAACATCCCCCTCTATTTTCAATTCATGCTTTGTACTCGGCTTAATACCTCGCTGCCTGGAGGATGAGAGAGCTTTCTGCCCTTTGCTTGTTAGCTTCAGTTGTGCCCTTTCTGGCAAGTAGAGTGCCCTTTCCGGCAAGTGTGTTGACGATGGGTAAAAGACAGAAAACCTGACTCAACTGTGCCCCTAGTTCATCATTTTGACAATTTTTTTTTTTTTTTGCTTTCTACTAAAACAGTTTTGACTAACATGAGAGTTAGATTAACATGCTTGTTCAATTTTCTGATTTGAAATCATGCAAGTCAGGTTATGAGCATTGAAAATTTTCCTTTTTTGGGTCCAAAAAATGGTCCAGTTTTGAAAAAATGGAATAATTTTCGAGAAAATTAGTCAACCTCATTAAAAATTCTCAAAACTGTTTTTGCAAATGGCCACTGCTCGACCAACACGGAATTTACTCTTGAGATGCACAACCTCAGATCCAAAACAATCGAAAATTGCCCCTTGTCTAAATAGCACCACATGGCAACGGAATGTTGTCCCTTGTCTGAATGGCACCACAGCGCACTGTAATCAGTCCTCAAAGTGACGATCACAACCGAACTCTCGGATACAGAGAAGACAAAGATGATCAGAACCATTACATAGACATAGTCGATTTGGAAGTGTTTATGGTTGGACTTTAGAATGAAGTTGCCTACGTATCCCAAAGATAGGAATCAAGCCTTACGTAGTTCGGTTGAGGTTCACTCGAGTATTGACACTCTCCTTTTGTGCTCTAACTTTTGCCGAGGTCGCCCTTCCGGGTTTTCAACCTTGCGAGCCTTGTTTTTCTTTTCTTTTCATTTATGTTCTTTTTCTTCTCTTTTGTTCTTTTCATTCTTTTTCTTTTCTTTTCATTCTTTTTTGTTCTTTTTCTTTTTCTTTTTCAAATTTTCAATTTTGTTCTTTTTGTTCTTTTTCTTCTTTTTCTCTGCTCTAGCTTTTGCTTGGGTAGCCCTTCCGGGTTTTCGGCCCAGCGAGCCTCTCAAGGATAGAAAGTGTAACATGCCCATGTTGAATGGTTGTTGGATCTCGAAGCCATCTGAATCTAGGAGAATGGCTGCTGTTTGCTGATGATGCAGGAGTCCATCCAACCGGGTCTGAATTGCCCCTAGTGTTGCGGATAGGAACTCAGTTGTCCTTCAGTAATACTTTCTTCTTTTCTCCATTCTGGGATTGGGTTTTCTTGCTAGTCTTCATTGGTTTGTGGAATGACCCATCTTTTGAATCTTTGAGCACATCTGACATTTTTGCCCCTAGTTCAAGGGCTACTTTTGATCGAGCTTTGCAAGCTTCCTTTGATAACGTCTGATCTTCTTGATCTGAATTTCTTGCCCCTAGTTCGAGGGCTGCTTCGAATCTAGCTTGACGGGCCTCTTTTGATGTCATACGACATTATTGCCCCTAGTTCATGGGCTATTTCAAATCTGGCCATGCAAGCCTCACATTGTGATTGATCATTGAACATTCTGAGTCAAGGTTCAAGGTTTGAAAGGAAAGAGGGTCGAGTCTTGAGGTTGAGAGCGATCCTACGCTGCACAATCTCAAAATCAATTCCACGCATGTCTTCACAGAACCACACAAAACATTTTTTGAAATCTTTTAAGAAAAGTGACTAATCACTCGCACTGAAGACAATGTAGAACCAATCTGGATCAAGCTAGGATCCTTCTCAGTACTCACATTAACAAACATGATCTCATTCATTAAGGGCTTAGCACGCCTCTCTTTCTCTCAATTGATCAAAGTTTTGCAAATCCTGAGGAATTCCTCCTTCTTTGTTTTCATCACAGTGTTCAAAAAGTTATGAAAAACTTAGGTCAATGCAATGATTTCAAGCTACAGAAAAGTAGGTGAAAAGCATTGTCGTTTCATTCAGATCTTCTAGCATAACTGGCTCCAGTGGTAGAAACAGATGCAAAAGAAAGGGTGTAAAAGACAAACACAAGACAAGATAGTGATGCTCGAGGTAACACTCCCGAAATCACCAACCTCTGACAGGACAAGACTGACTCGATACAACAAGACTGACTCGACTGACTTAGTACAAAAAGATTGACTCAAAACAACACAACAAGACTGACCCAATACCCAAGTCAGAAAGTAAAATAACCAACATTTTTATATTTTCTCAAAACAGCGCATGCCATCCACCAAATCTGGAGTAAACTGAGCACCAACAGTAGGTGATTCATCCCCCGATCACATAATCACATTATCCCCCAAGTTTACTGATCCAATGCCGATAGACTTTGTAGAGCCTGGCGCGACAATGACCTTGTTATTAATCAGATCTTGTCTTTCGTGGCGAAGATGAAAACACATGTCAGTGTCATGGCCAGTTTGTTGATGGAAGGCACAGTACTTGGCCGGATCATGGGAGGGAGGAAGTTTATTCGATAATGGTCGCGGCTCCAGGGGCTTCAGATGCCCCTTTCTGATCAGGACCTTCAGGGCCACTGACAGAGACATGTACAGTGAGGTGAACACCCTCTGGCCCCGAGGTGGATATTTGGCAGGGGTGTGAGCTGGTTGTGTTGGATGTACCGGTGAAAGGGTCGGCAGGTGTTGACTGGGTTTGCCGATCTCTTCCAAGTATAGGATTGGAACTGAAAGGGGTATTTCCGGTATGACATCCCTTTTCCGGCTTGCCCCTTGATTCAGAATGCCCTCATCCCAAGTAGCAAAAGTGTCATCCACAGTTTTTGCAACAACTGCGAGCAGTTGTTGTTTATTCAGTCTTTCGGCCTTCAAAACCTCAACAGCCCACTGAAGATGTTCGTAAGGACCAATGCTTGCCCCTACCTTGTTCTTACCACTTGCCTCCACTTTGCCAAAGGATTGACTTTCTTCCAATGTAGCATGTCCCAAGATTGGGGAGCCTTTTGGTGTGAAATTTTTGGCATATGATGTGGTTGATGACGGAGTCAAAATTCCAAAGGCTAAATCTGCCACAGTTCTTTGCAAATCTTCAATCATGCTCCCCAACTCAGAAGTAGTGGGTTCACGGGTTTGAGATGATTGGGGTTCAGGTGCACCCATCATGCATAAGTCTATGCTTACTGGAATGAACACCTCAGGCTTGGGTAAATGGGTTGGGGTGATATATATACTGGGGTCAAACGGGTTGGCCGTTGTCTGGATGAAGTTTACCTGCCTAGGTGGAGGGTTTTGATTGACATTTGGTTTTTCTAGAGGTGCTATTACCTTGTTTTCAATGAGATTTTGAATCTTATGACGTGGTCTGAAATAAGAGTCGGTATCATGACCGTGCTGCTGATGGAAGGCACAACATGTAGCCGGGTCATGCTTTGGAGGGAGAGGATCGGGTAGAGGCTGTTGTTCTAACGGTTTCAGATGTCCTTTCCTGAGTAGGACCCCTAGAGCTTCAGACAAAGGCATATAAAGTGAGGTGAAAACCCTCTTGCCTCGAGGTAGATAGTTCAAAGTTTGGGGGTTTGGATTGGACGTACCAACAAAGGGGGTGGCTGTTTTCAGAGTGGTGGTGACCATTCCAACTTCAGAAGATCTTGCAGCTGCATCACCACTGGTGGTCGCATTCGAACTGCGTGTATAACCCTTCTTGGGTGACTCCCTTTCGTGGTCAATCAAACCTTGTTTTATAGCGTCTTCTATCTGTACCCCAATCTCATGGAGGTCAACAAAGGTGGGGAGTGGTAAGACAATCATCCTCTGCATCAACTTCGGTTGCAGATTCCGTATGACCATCCTTATCTAGTCTTTCTTAACTGGCCTGGTGGTCATTATAGAAGCCTTGGCTCTCTAATGGGTTACGAAGTCAGAGAAGCCCTCCTTCGGTTCTTGTCTAGTTGCCTCGAGATCACGAGTCGTGACCTCAATTTGCGTGTTGTACGAATATTGGGCGACGAAAGCCTCGGCCATATTTTCCCAACTCCTCTTTACTGAATCCTCCAACTTAGCATACCAGATGGCCGCAACATCCGACAGGGTCTGACCGAAGAGAGATAGCTTTTGTAATCTGGAGAGGCCCATTGACTGTAAGATATCCGAGAACAACCGCAGATATACCATAGGATCTCCAGAACCATCAAAACGGTCTATATGTGGCATCTTGAACCAGTCCAGCAATGTCACTGCCGAATCTGTGTAACCATCCTCTATATCTGGAATGGAGTTAACGCCTTAAGCCCTCTTGAACAGCTTTTCAAGCTTGCTCACTTTTAATGCAGTTGGATCCACTTCGAACTCGAAAGGGGCCTCAATTGGGTAGGCTTGTGCTTTAGAAGTCTGAGATGGAGTGGGATCCACTGGGACATCTATATTCTCCCTTGCATTGGCGGTAGGGGCAGGAGCCCTTGGTGCAGGAATTTCTACTGGAGGTGGGTGGGACGCAGAAGCTGTTCCCTGTTATGTTTGTTGCTGCTGCTGTTGAAGCCTGGCAATGAGTTCGGCCTGCTGGGCCACGACCTCGGTCTGGCAGGCAGTAACCTCCACTTGGCGGGTAGCATCCTGCTGCATGGCCTCCATAGTCTGTTGGAGCTGACGCATCATGTCTTCCATACTCATACTGACTAAAGTGGGTTGATCTATCGGATCTGGTGAGTTTTCTCTTTCTGAGGTGGAAACAGGAAACTAAGCCCAACTGCGCACAGGTGATGTAAATAGTGACCACTGAACTAGAGACTGTTGAATTGGTGATCTGTGCCTGACTGGCCTTTTCTTTGCCTTGCCTTAGCAAAGGAAACACTGGTTACCCTTGAACTGAATCTCTGACCTGACAAAGTCTATCAACAAAAGTCTAATGTACCTGGGGGATATTGGAGCCTTCTGAAGCTATGGTTCCAGGACTTCCTTGCAAAAGAAGAAAACAGACAACATCTCAGCCCACTTTCATCAGAACAAATATGAGCATAGCTGAATGACTGTACTCTTTGCTGAATTCTACCACAAAATCAGATACCAAACTCACAACTGATATGCACATCCCCGTGCAGTTTCACTATAAAGCACATGCCAGTTAATTGAGAGCCAAAACACCCCTATGATGGGGTAGGGTTACCTGTCCTAGTTTCGTCAGGAGCTAGGGGTTCACTACGCATGCATGCGGTTTCAAACAGTTCTGCATTCGGGTGAGCAACCTATCCTAGTTTGGAATGGTCTCTATGGCTTCCAATATGCAACTAGGTCGAATGGTCAAATAGAGTGCCTTGGCATAACCAAGGTTTGTGTTCCCATCGTAGCAGAGCTTGTAACCGATCAGCCTTATGGCACGCTTTTCTAAGCAAGCCTCCGACAAACTGTTCAGGAATAACAGACGGCAAACACGGTGTCCTAGGCGCACCAATGGAAATGCAATGCAAAGAAACGCATAAGTGTAAACAAAAAAACATATCATGAGTTTCGAATCAAGTTCTCTAAATTCTTAGCGGAGTCGCCAGAAACTGCAGACCGCCCGAAACTCTCTCCGCGCAGCCCCCCCTTTCGAAGAGGGCGCGAATTGGGTTCTAGCTACTACAGTTCGGACTCCTGTCGCGGTTCTGAATCTAATCTCACAAAATGCAATGTAAGACTAATAAATCACCAAAGAGTCCAAATGTGGCAATCGGTTTTGGAAAATCGATTTTGAATCAAAAAGCGCCAAACATGGACTGCTTTGCCAGATTACAGAGTCGCCATCTAAATATTTTATTTTGGAAAATTTAGGAAACCCTGACTCGTGCCAAAGGCCACGTGTCCGTCATCACCAAAGTTGCCTTGGCTCGGGAACTTGGGTACAAGAGGGGAAGGTCCTGAAATGAGCACCCCCGCTCGCCTGATCAAAGATCGGCCTCTACTAAACATGATATGCTGTGTTTGAAAATACGTGTTCTTGTTCCGGTTATTTAGCTAACTTACTACGTGATGCGCACAGCATACAAGTATAGACTAAATCACTCGATTTGGAACAAAACATCTCATGTTTGTTTTTCAAAAATGGTTTGAATTTGCCACCCTCAAGTGGGCTTAGAAATGCGGATTTGCCACCTAACAAGGTGGGCTTAAAACATGATGATTTGCCATTCCAAGTGGGCTTAAAACTCATATTTTGATGAATTGTTCCAATTCAAGTAATGAAGCCTTCATCCACAGGCATTCATGCAGTTAATCATTTAAGAATATAGCCTCATGGCAAGCATGCTATCATGGCAGTCACTTACACACATGCAAGGATGCTAAAGCGTAAACACTTACAGTGTACTTCCAGCCAAAACAAAAGCTAATTAGAAATCAATGTATGATCCTAACTATGTTAAGTGCCTAATGCAACACATGCAAAAATGCAACTAAAATAGGCTCGACTATCTAAGATGGCATACGAATGCAACACTTGATAACATGCTTTGAAACACGTATTCAAGAAAGTGTATTGAAATACAATGCAGTTTGAATAATGCGCCGAGCCCGGTGCATGCAAGACAAATGAATGATGCTGGCATGCAAAGCATAAGGTATGCTAATTGAAATATGCCCTAATCTAACCACCGAAAGCGGATAAATAAAAGGGAGAAAGACGTGGGGTTGGAAGACATGCACACATATACGCACCCTTATTACATCATTTGCCCTCTCGACGGAGGGTCCGAATGAATAAGCTAAGCTAATCTAAGCTAAGCTAACTAACTAATCTAATTAAACTAATTAGACTAATTATTACACAACAAATTGAATAACTAGTAAACTACTTACTAATTATTACAACACTTTAACTAATTAACAAATTAATTAATTAATTAATTAATTACAAATTCAATGCTAACTAACAAGTAAAGCACTAAATTAAACTACTTCAGCTCTGATTGAAGATGTTGAACATGCATGCATGCATTCGGTTTCTCGCTCCGAAAAGCCTTCCGGTTTTCTCTTTAGAGGCTCTGTTTGCAAGGTATCTTCAAGATCTTTCTGCTGAACCTTACCAAATCAAGGCTGGGGAGTACACCAGTGGCCTGCCGGCCATAAGGAGCTGCTACCGGCCACCTACCGGCCAAAGATCGGCCTCTGCCGGCCAACAATGCAAGGGTGCCGGCCATCAATGTGGCACTGCCGGCCACTGGTGTGCTGTGACACCAAACTGCAATAGAGCACAAAACAGAGGGAATGGAGGGTCTCCCAAGGGCATGTATGTACTGTGCCACTCCTTATCATCTCAAAACATCAAAGGAGAGGCACTATTGGATCCAAAACCATCAATCAAGCATGCAATGCATGATGGCCAAAGATCCAACTTGCACACATTCAATAAATGCACGACAAACAAGACACTAAGACCACGACCTTATCATGAGTGATCAAAGGCAATGGAGACAAAGAGAATTGGCTCATTTTCATCACTTCAAGTATGAAATGAACCAATTCATCTTGTGTTTAATATAACGTCCGATTGAACACAATGCAATGCAAATGCAACATGCTTATCTTGACATGTTTTACTTGATCAATTCTTGTTTGCACATTTTACATTACCAAGTCATTCATTAACCGGTTAAGTCCAATGTGAAAGTCCTCTAATGGGAAAGATGGCCTCAGCCACAAGCACCTTAAGCATGAAAGAAGCCTCATGCTTTTGGTTAGTAGAAACCCTCAAGAGAAGACTAAAACCATTAGGCATGAGAGCCTTAATTCCATGCTCAAGCTAACAAGGGGCTTAAGACTACTTTCAAAGCAAATGAAAGAGTGAAGCATAGAGTGCAATGGCATATATTTCAGCACTAAAATGACATGCTAAATGACTTAAAATCATGCAAACAAACCATGCACAACATGTTAAGAGTCAAAAGCATTGAAACTAGTGAAGGACACAACACTAGAGGTATGTAATACAAAGCTCAAATGACCAAACCAGCTCAAAACAGAGCTACATCATGCCAAAACAGTGGCCTAAACATGCTGGAATTGAAGCACAAAAGGCAAGAAAAGCATGCTCACTTATTGGCTCACTAACAAGGCATCAAAGCACAACTCTCAAAAGCAATGAGAGAGTGATATATGTGAGAGTGTGACAGAGGTATATGTTCTGAAATTACATGCTAAATGATGCTATGGCAAGCTAACAACACAAGCAAAGCATGTTGGAGGCCTCAAAGCAATGGACTAGTGAAGGCATTTGCACTATAGCTATACAATACAAGGCTCAAAAGGCCAAGACCACTCTAAAAGGTCCTAAAGCATGCTAAGTCAAAGCCAAAAACATGCTGGAGTGGAGCATACACATGTTAGATTAATAGGCTAAACCATCAAGTACGTTGGGCTAGTGAACAAAATTGCACTACACATGCAAGATACAAGCAACCAATGACTAAACTAGCCTAAAACAGAGTTATAGCAGGTCCAAAAAGTCACAAAAACATGATCGAACCAAGCCTCAAAAGGGGAGAAATGCATGCTTATTTGGTAGGCCATCACCATATGCAAATACGACAAGAGGAGAGGGGACCAGCCCCTCCTCTTTAGGACCTCAAAACAAGTTTTCTACCACTGAAATTCCTCTGGAATTCAGTGATTTTAAGGCCAAAAAGAGATTGTTTGAAAAGCTTTAAAAAATGGCTCAACACTTAGCAAATAAGCAACAAAGGAGGGTGGACTACCCCTAACTTCAAAGAGGCCTCAAACCATCAATTTAAACACTTAAAAACAGAGGTTTTTGTAGTTGACAACTAGGCCAAAATCAGCATACAAAGGGAGCCAAGATTGTGTACAAAAATAAGCTTAAAGGAGGGAGATGCTCACCCTTGAAGCACATCACAAGAACAACCACTTTTCTTGCGCCAAAACCACCTTTTGGAGCTCAAACAAAGTCCCAAGCTACCTCAGCCCAAAGATGATCCACTCTTGTTAAGGGTTGATAGGTTGAAGATGGTTGTATGCAAGCTTCTAGCACAAAAGCTTTAGAGAGAGAGAGGTTTTAGAGAGAGAGGCTCCCAAACTCTTCCTAAAATTTTCTAACCCTTGAATATAATAGATATGGCCTCCATATATAGCAAAATAGAGCCCTGAGTCGAAAATATCTCAATAGAGACAGCTGTAACAGCTGGTACCAAAATATCTGCAAAAATTTGCTTTCTGGCATCAATGGCCGGCACTTCCTCATTGTTAGCCGGCACTTGATCATCCATGGCCGGAAGGGGTTACTTTTGGATGGAATGGGGCCGGAATTGGCCATTCATGGCCGGCACATGGCCCAAAAAGCCCATTTATGGCCCACATCCTCCACCTCTGGTTGGACAGAAAAATCTGCTTTTTGGGCCCAAGTTCAACTGGACATATCTCCTTCATATGGACTCATTTTCAGGTCATTCTTGAGCCTAAATTGAATCCCTGGAAGTCTTCTTTCCAATGGTGGCAGCCTCACTTCAAAATTCCAAGTGTTCAAAAAGTTATGCCTGTTTGAGTGAAGACTGCTCAGTTTCGATCCTACCCGGATTCATGTTGAACTTCTTCCCCAACTTGTTTTCTTCTCTTCTCTCCTATTTTCTTCAACTCCAAACCCTTAAGCAAGGTGTTTTGAAATATTTTTCAAAGAGTTCACCTCTCTTTCATTCATTCCCACTATGTCCTTGCTCAATTTACCGAAAAGCGTAACATTTAACAAAATGCGAGCCTTGGAACATCGTAGGAACTTTGTTTCAAAAATATTTTGAAAGAGAGGGTTTTAAAATCTAAAAATCTTTGGTCAAAATGGTTTTTTTCCAGAAAGGGGTATAAGGTTGGGATTTGAAGCTCCTCCTGTCGAAGAAACCGAACATTTGCACTGCATATCTTTCACCACCAAGTAAATGATCAGTAGCGCCCAAGTCTTAAGGGCGGTCAAAAATGGGGTGTCTTCACCCTAGTTTAGATGGATGATCCTTTAACCCACACTAAACCAAAAGGAGCCCTAGTTCTTGATCTTCAAGATTTAGAGAGAGATGATGATGATCTTGGCCCAAAGATTGCAAGAATCAAAGAGTTTTAATGCTTGAGGAAGTTTCTAGAGAGAAGGAGGAGAAAAATAGGGTTTAGAGTGAGAGAGAAATGTGTAAAATGAGTGATACATTCGGACCAAAAAGATATAAAAAACAGAGTTTCAGCTGCCCAGTTGGCCGCACGTGTGACGCCTTTCCCCGTACGTGCGGGGCGCCCTTACCGCTCGTGTGGCTCACCCCACCGCTCGAGCGGCCCACCTCCACCGCTCGTGCGGCCAACTTCTCCCGCTTGTGTGTTGATTTCAGAATGCAACCCCACGAAATTCAGCCCTCACCGCTCGTGCGGCCCTGGCCTAGCAGCCCAAAAAATTCTGGCTCGACTCACGGCACTCCGGACACCACCGCGCATCCTTCGAAACAAGTAAAAACTCGAAATAGAAACAAACAAGAGTGAAAATTTTGAGAAGAAGTCCTCGGAAGTAATGAATCCAAACGTTGACAGAAACACGCTTTTAAAACCTGACATTTAACAATGAGAATTCCAACATAACCTCAAAAGAGCAAAGCAAAAATACGCACTGGTCATCACAAAATGGATTTGACGAATTGTTTAATTATTTGAATCAATTGATAATGAGATAATTGAAAAGGATGTCCTGTTGCTATTAAAACATGTTTATTTATTTAAGTTAACTTGTTGTGGTTAATTAAATAAATTGGATTTAAGAGATTATGTAATAAAATCACATGGTTTTGACATGATATGATTTCACATATATGTATGAGTATTTTGGTACCCGCATATCTTCTAATGTTCTAATATGAGATTGCTTGGTGAGCTAGTGGTTGCTCACCCCCTGCCTGTACATGTGTACAGGGAATGCTTTTCGGATTTGAAGATCAAACAATGGGTTTTACCATTTCATAAGTGTAATGTAGTGATGGATTGTACTACTTCATTTGTTGTTTGGTTGAGTGCTATTTTTATTTTTATTTTTTTGTAAAAAGTAGAGTCCTCTCTTTTATTGTAAGCCTCAGGGCATTTCTTTTATTTGTATGTAACTGTTATTGTTGTATAACGAGAGGAAATATGTATATTTAATTATTCATCATTTCATCCAAGGATGAAATGTTATTGTAAATGGATTTAATTAATGAATATTGGTATGGTTATTTGAGTAATAAAATACGGGGCGTGACAACATCCCAAAATCCTAACTCAAATCCCAACTCAAAAATCAAAGATAACATCAAGAAAAGACTAGAATATGCCAAAATCATATATATAGCTCAAAGAAACTCCCTACCTTAAGATTGGAAAAAAAAAGATGAGAAAAGCTCCAAAATTTGATGGTGTCAAAATCCAATCTCCACCGCACACAACATAGTCCTTGATGAACTCTTTAACTTTAATGAAGGCACTTGGGTCAAACCTCAAGTCGATTTAGAGAAATCAAGAATTTCTGGTGGTAGTTGGGTGTTTGTAGAGAGAAGGGAGAGGATAATAAGGTTTAGAGATAGAGACAAATATGAGAAATCAATAAATACGCTTAGCCCAAGGAGAAGGAAAAGAAAAAATTTCAAACTTAACACATTTCCCGCACGTGCGTGCCCTCTTTCACACGTGTAAAGTGTACCTCTATCACACGTGCGACACTCATCCCCCGCACGTGCGGTTATTTCAGTAATGACGCCCAGAAAAATTCCACTTCACCGCACATGTGGCTCACCCTCTTGCACTTGTTGCACGCCTTCCGCATGTGCTCTCCGCTTGTGCAATTATTTCAATCCCAACCCTCCGAAAACACCCCATCACCACACGTGCGACACACGTTCCTGCACGTGTGGCTCTAACCCTTACACGTGCGGTTCTACTACTCCTCTAGATTTTGCAAGCTTAACAATCCTATGACCATTCTAACTCCAACTATACCTCCGAAACAAGAAAAACTCAACTCTAGAACAAAAACGGAGATGTAAACGCATATACAACTCACCCTCATGCACTTGTGGCACGCCTCCCTCACGTACCTTCCGCTCATGCAATTATTTCAATCCCAACCCTCCGAAAACACCCCATCACGTGCGACACACCTTCCTGCACGTGCGGCTCCAACCCCTACACGTGCAGTTCTACTACTCCTCTAGATTTTCCAAGCTTGACAATCCTATGACCATCCCAACTCCAACTATACCTCTGAAACAATAAAAACTCAACTCCAGAAACAAAAACGGAGATGTAAATCCAAGAAAAGTTTCAAGAAACGATAGACCTAAACGATCGACGAAGCCTCAAAGTAGTTCCCGACATCTCCAAAATGAGAAAGATAAACCCGATTAAAGGAGAATAAGACGAGTTATATACTCGAGCATCACAGTGGGTCTCATTGAAAAATACATATTAGAGAAATTTTATTATCATATTTTTAGAAGTAAATTTTTATTGGAACATTTTTATATAATAATTCATAAAGATGTACAATATCTTCATTTAAAAATATGTACATGTTTTCTATAATTTTCTTTATTCTCATAATTCACTTAACATGTGAATATATATCTATCTATACTATTATATAAATACAAATATTGTTAGGCTTTTGATCTCTAATGTTCAAACTTTATTTTTATAGTATTTTAAAATTAAAAATTATATAAATACACATGACAAATGAGTTGACTTGAAAGTTTTAATTGATTCCTCGATTAATATGAAATTTTTTTAATTATCAATTTATGAACTATTTATGACATATATTATCTATATCTATATTTTATTTTTATAATTCCAAATTAATTTTTTTTATATAGAAAGTCAAAAAAAAAAAAAAAAGAAAACGAAGAAGAAGTTATATCCATATCAGTACCTAACTTGAAATTTAAAAAGATTTTTAAAAAAATGTAATTGTACTCAAAAGTAATTCTACTAATTATTTTAGTCTAAAATTTGAATATATTTATTTTAGAAAAAATTAGTGAAACATCCCTCTTCAACTTTGTATAATAGGAGAGGCCAAAGTTTTTTTTTTTTTTTTAAATTAGGTAAAGTCCCTTGATGAAATTTCTATAGAGAAATTTCAAAATTTCTCTGTGAAATTAGATAAATTTCTCTGTGAAAATTGAAAATTTTCTGTGTCGGGGTCGAAATTTCTCTAAATCTGGTAAAATTTCTCTGAGTCGAATTTTCTCTGTGAGATGTTGAGGGATTTTAACAACTATGAAAATATTGTATGTCATTTATTTTATAAAATTTTAATATCATGTACCTTAAAAAAATTCTCAATCAAAATTTCTTTAAATTAAAATGACATAAAATACATCTAGCCATATCTAACTTTAAAAAAAGAAAAAAGAAAAAAAAGCACCGTCTATAGAGAGAATTTCAAAAGAAAATTTTAACATGTCTTTAGCTGTATCCAATTTTAAAAAGGAAAGTCGAAGGGAAATCTTAAGCATATATAATTTGAAAATTTTAAAAAGTTTGAAAAAAAATTCAGAAAACATAAAAATGAGCAAAAAATACTGAATTTTTTTGGGGCTTTTTTAACTTTTTGGGAAAATTATTTATAAGTCCTATTAGGGAAACTTATGCTACATATGGTCCTACTAAAAAACTTATGTTCCCATAAGTCCTATGGGAAGTTTGTTGACACATTTACCCTCAATATTAGTTGTTAATATCATAAATAATAGTAAAACCATATATAGGAAATTAATATAAACGTAACGTAACGTGACACCTACATAAACGTAACGTGACACCTATACGTAACGTGACATCTACATAAACGTAACGTAACACATCTACATAAACGTAACGTAACGTGACACCTACATAAACGTAACGTGACACTTATATAAACGTAACGTGACATATCTACATAAACGTAACGTAACGTGACATCTATGATCTATGGTAACATTCAATTTTTTATATAGGAAATTGATTTTATTTTATTTATATTATCTCAGGCACAACAACATATAGCTTTGCAGGTAAGGGATAATGCTATTTTTCCCTCCCCTGTTCGATTTCTACCTTTTCTTCGCTCATACATTTTTCATTCCTGACTTGTTTTTCCCATACCTGTAATTTTCATTTACTGGGCTACTTTCATCTTCTTTTACCCTTCAACTTTTGTCAATGATTTGTATGGGAAATATATTGAAACTACTGAGGGAACTGCGTATGGGATCACAGGTATGTTGGCAATTCAAACCACTTGATTTTCACTTTAGCCTACCGCTATAAGTGATCTCAAAGTTTGATTTGACAAAATTGCAGGAAGTATATTTCTAGCATTCAGTGCCCCAATTCTTGTCATTGCATTTCTTGCCATAGCACATCTCATCATCACCGGTGATGAGGAAATCCATGAGTATGTAATTTTGTAGTTTGATAAGTACTTTGATGTCTTCATATCTGCAACTATTTTTGCAAAGTGAATATATCATATTTGTCCATTCATATTGTTCTTTAAGCTTGATTCTGAGATTAAACTTTTCATACAGGAAGAAGACGGCAAAAAATCCACGTTTTCGGTTGTGGACATTCCCAGTAATTGTGGATGGACCATTTGGGGTTGTTTCTGCTGCTGAGTTGATTGGAATAATCAAAAGATGCGAGTCCACATCCCACTAGTCATAATATTATTTAAAAATCAGAACATATTCTGCTTTAAAAGTGAATTTCTTCAAATTATGTTTTAATAAGTTTGCGAAACGTAACGTGACACGTTACGTTACGTTTATGTAAGTGTCACGTTACGTTTATATAGGTGTCACGTTACGTTACGTTTATATAGGTGTCACGTTACGTTCATATTGGTGTCACGTTACGTTACGTTTATATAGGTGTCACGTTACGTTACGTTTATGTAAGTGTCACGTCACATTATGTTTATGTAGGATCTTATGGAATATATTTTTATGAAAATAGGACTTGAGAGTCTATAAGAAATTACATAGGACTTAGCCTAGCATAAGAGTCTGAAAAAAGACTTATAAATAAGTCTCCCTAACTTTTTCAATTTTCTTTTATAAAATTTTCTAATTTTTACTTTATATATATATATACATATGTATATACGTCTACACAAGATGGACTAGAAAAATAAAATTTTTGATATAATTAAAATTTTCAAAAAAAGAGATAACTTATTGTAAAAATATTTTAAATTAATTAAAAAATAAATTTTATCGATTATTGTTTAATCCCATGCATAGCTAGTTTAATTATGAAAGAAATCCCAACACATATTCATGAGGATTTGAAAAATTCAACGAAAATCTTATCAATGTGGATTTCAACAACGAAAAATTTTATATCCAACAATATATGACAAACATAACAAATGAAGGGAAAAAAAAAAAAAAAAACAATATAAAGCGGAAAGACGCACATGTAGGTAAAAAGAGTCAAATCCAAAAGCTTTTTAATTAACGAGATAATTCATCAAAATCTGAGTCTGACAAGGACCCATTCAATCTTGCATCAAAATTTGAAACAAGAACACCATCAATATCTGGAAAAAAAATGCTCAATCCGCCAATTGTCAAGTCATCATCAACAGAGAAGATGTTACAACAATAAAAGTCGATCACAGGTAACTCAGCACCAATCTCAAAATGATCCTCCCAAGCCTCCTGTAGTTGTAATGCAGAATGCAGGCTCCTTACCACATTGTCTATCGAGGGTCGTCGGTTGTCCTGATCAAGTAGACAATTTAATGCAATATCAACAAATTCCTTCAAGCATTTTGGTGCTATTTTCCCAATCAAATTTGGATCAATGACTTGATCAATGGTTTTCATACCACTCAAGAACCAATGGACTAAAGACGTACGATACCCATCTAGGTTATAATAATATGGTTTCTTAGCACATAATACTGACAATAACACCACACCAAATGAATATACATCAGATTTTGTTGTTAATTTTCCGTGCATAACATACTCTGGTGCCACATATCCAATACCACCGTAAGGCTTCGAAAATGTTGCTACATTTGCAATGTCATTGTACATTGATTCGGAAAACCCGAAATGAACAAGTTTTGCAACCCAATTCTCATCCAACAGAATATTAGTTGGATTTATGTCACAGTGGATGACTCTTTGCTTCACACTCTCATGGAGATGTTGTAGTCCTCGTGCTGCACCAATGCAAATCTTGAGTCGTTCTTTCCACAGAAGTGAGTTGTTTGTATTGAATAAATGATCTTCCAAGGACCCATTCTCCATGTAATCATACACGCCGATTAACTCTGATTTCTCATTGCAAAATCCAATCAGAGAGACTATGTGGGGGTGATTCTCAAGTAGGGAGTGTACCTTAATGTTAGCCCTAACCTCTTCCCAATGATACAATGACAATGCATCGATCTTGTTGATCATGACAATACTAGTTCCCCCATCTATGCAACCTTTGTACACCTTCTTAAGCCTACCCGAACCGATCAAAAGTCCCGTATCGAAATCATTTGTAGCCGCTCGAATCTCAGCAAGTGAAAATTGACGTTGTGGTCGGGTAGCACCATCCGAAAGTGGTTCCGAAAACAAATCCTTAGACAGTCCATTCTTAGAACCGCTGTCCTTTCTTTCCCCCCACCAATGATTCATACCTTTTGGCACAATTGCAATACCCTTAAACATCTTTCCAATCATTCCTTCCGACCTTCCTTTACGTTGTGACACCAATGCAAGATCAAGAGTCCCCACCACTTCACCCATTGTAGGCCTTTTCTTTGGACTAGTATGTAAACAATTGTAGGCAACTTCTACAAAGTACTTTAGACACTGTGGTGTAATTTGTCCACTCAATGAGGGATCAATGATTCGATCAACCTTTCCTTTTTTGATGTGTTGTTGACCCCAAAGGATTAAACTAATTTCCTCTTCCTCGAGACTTGTATCCACCGGTGGCCTCCCACAGAGCACTTCCAACAACACCACACCAAAAGCATACACATCAGATTTCTTAGTTAGTCTGTGGGTATAAAAATAATCTGGATCTAAATACCCAAATGTACCTTTGACTTTTGTACTAACATGGGTTGCTGAATGGCTTGCGGTGCCTTTGGACAGCCCAAAATCTGAAACCTTGGCTACCCAATTCTCATCCAACAGAATGTTTGTGGTCTTCACATCTCGGTGTATGAAACTTTGATTGGTACCAGTATGAAGGTAGTCTAACCCTCGTGCTGCACCGATGCAAATGTTGAGCCTCCGCTCCCATGTGAGATGAAAAGTAGTAATTTCAGTTTGGTTTCTACTTGTTTTATAGAGATGATCGGCTAGGGTCCCACGAGCCATATATTCGTAAACAAGGATCATTTCCTGGCAGGTGCTGCATTGGCCGATCAGAGGAACAAGATGAGTGTGCCGGAGCTTAGACAACATCTTGACCTCATTCCAGAACTCCTCTGCGCCTTGATTGGACTCTGCATTCAACCGCTTTATAGCGACAGTTGTAGCACCGTCGTCGGTGAACCCCTTATATACCTTACCAAATCCGCCAATCCCAATAACTAATTCTTCATCAAAATTGTTGGTCATTGATTGTATCTCATCTAGTGAAAAGCAACGGCATGAATACTCAGATTCAATCACAACGCTTGAAATTGCATCATCAGCACCTAAACCAGACATATCTTTGATATTTGGGAGCCTAAATATATGAAAGAATATACCAGTAACACTAGAAGATGATCAAAGATGAGTTTTTGAGAGATGAGAAAGACAGAGTGGACTCTGACTGATTGAGCACGCCAATAGAGAACACTCGGTGTGATTTCAGTGTGGACCCCATCTCACCGACCTTACAGCGTGGTTGTGGGGCCTTGTTTGGTTCATCGGAAAATGAAAACAGACAAAGGAAAACAAGTAGCTGGCACGACTTTTACGAGTAGCTATTTGTTTGGTTAGAATTTTTAAAAATAATTTTTAAAATTTTAATTTGTACTATTTTAGTTTGAGGGTTCAAGTCATAAATTTAATTTTTAATTTTATTTAGAAATATTTCCACGTGCTAAATTTTTAAGGAGAAATTACAGCACAGTTGAAATAAAAAAAAAAAAAATAATTACGAAAAAAAATGTGAGATACAATTGATTATGTGATAGGATAAAAGTGAAATGTTGTGGGAGTGCAAGAGTGACCTGCACCCCCTCCATGTTTGATAAAAGAAAAAGTTTTTGTCCCATTGGAATGTAATTCCCCCAATTTTTTGTTAAATAAATTTATTTTGTATTAAAATAATTTAAAATCTCATAATTTGAGTTTTATAGATTCGTTTTTAATAAAATTGATATATGTATATTTATTATTTTTTTGTTAATATTTTTCAAATAAGATTAATATTAAATATAATTTTTTAAAAAAAAAAAGTGAATAAAATGATTTTTCGATCAATCAAAACAGAGAAGTATGATTTTTTTGGGAAAGTAATTGCTCAAAATGGCCTTCACCAGTTTCAGATGGTAGTAGAAGAGGTCCAATATTTTTTTTCTTATTAGTGAAGGTCCCTTAATAAGATTATGAGCTAAAATTTCTCTGTGAAACTGAAATTTACATGTGAAGTTGAAATTTCTCTATAAAATTTCACTTTGAACTCTGTACTGAAATTTTTCTATGAAAATATTGAGAAACCTAACTACTATAAAAATATTATATGTTATTTATCTTATAAAATCTTAATATCAAGACTTTAAACTAAAACCCTTTGAAAAAGTACATGAAATAAAAACAAAAAAATATATATCATTCAAAACGGACTACTTAATGTAAAATTATGACATGTTGAAATTTTAAAATCATAAATGATTTGTTTTTTTTATTTTAAGCTTCAAGTACCTATTTGTCCAAATCATGGCAACAAATAAATAAATAAAATAATTTGAACAAATAACTAATAATACTGGGATAGATAAATTAAAATAATTTGGATATAGATATGTTAAAATATGGGGAGATAGGTTAAAATAATTTAGATAGATAAATAAAAAGGGTTTGGCTTCTCTTAAGTTAGGATCTCAACTTGAGAGAGTGTTTAGATTTGGTAAGTCTATTTTAAAATTAATTCCGATGATCTCAACAGTTAAAAAAATGGCCAAAATTATGAATATTTTAATTCCAAACAGTGAATATAAGAATTAATATCCATTAACAACACTGGAATTTATCAGACTACATACAAGCAACATAAGTAATGATACAAAATTCAGTCACTTAGAAATATATATGATCAAATACATTTCATGTAGTTTATTTATTTATTTATATTTTTAACTAGAAAAAAGGACACTCCGTTGGGGTGTCATAGCATCCGTGGGCCTTAACCTCGGGGTAATCAGTTGCCGGTCAGATTTAATCAGACCCAAAAAAAGGAACCCACCAACGAGACAAGAGAGGAATGCACCAAACAGTCAACTTCACCATTTAAAAAACGGGCCGCTAGTCACACCCCCAAAATTGAGACCTACTTAACTGTGTGGAAGGAAGGTACCTTTCTACCCTACCACTAACCCCGGTGGCACATTTCATGTAGTTTGAATGGGTTATCTATTGAAGTTGCCCATGTGCAATCTGCAATATAATTGTCACCTACAGTATAATGCATTTGAAGCAAGAGTGTAGGACCCAACCTTTTTTTGAGGCAAAAATATGTTATTGTCAAATTTTATTATGCCTGTTGCTTAACAATAATACAATAAGAAGGATGAAACAACAAGAAAAAAAAAATGTCAAATAAATTAAAATTCATGACAAAATTTTTAGAAGCATTTGAGAAATGTTTTAAAAAAAAAACTTTTAAATTCACTCTGTTTGGTTGATGTGTGTGTCAATTTCCGACCACATTGCAAAATTAGTACTTAACTGGAGAGCACTGGCAGAATAGATAAGTCCCGAACGACCTGCAACAGAAAGAAGAGATTCCGGCGGTGGTTTGTCCACCCGGGGGCACTCCGATGATCAAGTCAGTTATCTCTCAAAGATAGCAAAAGTGCTTAACTCACTATTCAGAATATAAATTGCGTACCTTAGACCCATGGGGGTGCCTCCTTTTTATAGCCAATACGATCCTAGTCCCAATAGAAGCCTAGCTTCAATGGACTTCAGCTCAGTGCTTATCTTGGACTCTCCAATAGATAAAGATAAACTCCCTAAGAGCTTTATCCTTATCCAGACTGAGGTCCTTCCTCATTCTAGGACTTTTGTCCCTTATCCGCTTATCCCGGACTCCGATATCTTCGAAGATAACCTTGGCCTAGCCGAGATCACCATGGCGTCACGACCAGGACAAGTGGTACCTCGGCTGACACATCGGCGTCACCTTGGCCACGTGTTGGTACTCAGAAAATATATCCCTACAACTGCCCTCTAGGTTCTATTACTTCGGCATCCTGAGGTGATGGAACCTATATCGTCATATCGTATAGAATGTCGGCTATCTTGCTGCATCATCCATTTACCGAGGTCATAATACGTCGGCTTCACACGACCAGGTCTTGTAGTCTGTCTCATCAAGGCTTTTAGAACCAATAACCTAGTTTTATTCGAGTTTATTTAGCCAAGATCCTCCTACCAGCCGAGGTCATTGCTTCATTAAACCAAGAACTCCAAGAGTTTTATCACGTGTATGAGCTGTCACACAAAATAAATCAACCGTTTTTGCTACGCGTCTTCCCCTCACTGGATCGTACTCGATATGCGCCTGTAAGTCGTCTTGTGTCTGGGTGTGCCGTCTGACAAGCATGTCGCCCTAGACGCATTGATGGTATTTTGCCGCCATTCTCCGCGTTTTGTTCAAAATCAATTCTCTCTCTCCGTCTCTTCACTTTTTGCATCATCGTTTCTGAAGTATCTAACTTTTTCTCTCTCTATAATTTGTCTTTGTTCAAGCTTTGCTAGCTCTACAACTTGCTCCGTTCACCTCGTCCGGCGTGATTTTCACCGCTCCGTCGTTTTTGTAACCATCGTCTGACTTCGGCGATCCTCACACCGGCCTCACTTTCTTTGGTAAGCCACTATTCCTCCTGGTTTTCAGTTCTTGATTTCACTGCGAACTCTATTGCATTTTACAAACTTGCTTATGTCTTCGATCATTTTTAATCTGTACCTTGATTTGCACCACGTGTTTGAGTATGTTTGCTTCGTGATTCTGTTTTTGTCCAATCCTTTCTCGAATATTCACACACTACTTACAAATTTGTTCACTTTTGCTACTATTCTTGGCCTCGCACCCTTGTGCACACTTTGTCACAGTGTTCTTGATAGTTCGTCACTGTTCTTGATTCTGAAACACGTTCTTGTTTTCTGTTTTTTGTGTCTTTTCCAGATTCGTGCCTTCAATCTTCGTTTCTGTAGTTCTAGGTTTGGGATTTGCTTGTAGAACCCACAAATTTTTAGGAAAAACTGAAACACATTCCCCTTAAGATCCCCACAAATTCTTACCCCAGCTCACATTTAGGTTTTAGCCGAGGTCCTTAAAAAACCGTCACAAAACACTTCCTTCCGAAATCCTACACCTTCCCCTCAGGCCGACATCATAAGCATAGGGTAGACACCTCGACCAAGTTAGAATACTTTAGGCGGGAGTTTTCCATCCCTGCCGACGTCCACCTCAGGTTGGCAGGGGAGGAGGATTCCATTATGCCCGATGTGAACCTCGTGCCTTTCCCAGTAGTGGCCTTTATCGAGTGTGGACTTAGGTTTCCACTTGACACCTTTTTCCGAGAAATCCTTCATTACTATAAATTGAACCCAATGCAGCTTGCCATCAACTCTTACTGAGTTATCAACGGTATAATAGCCTTAGCCAAACAAGAGAATGCTAGGGTTACTCTTGCCGATATCCAGTACTGCTACACTATGTGTCGCCTAAAATCGGAAAAAGGCCACATCTATTACCTCAAGCTGAGGTCCACTGAGTACAAGCTCATTGCCGACCTCCCAGACTCAAACAAGGGTGCTGGAGATGATTACTTCATCGTCTCGGGCAACTGGGAGTTTCAACCAAACGATGACCTCCACCTTTATCCCTTAAGCCGAACAGTTTTTGGGGAAGGAGATGGTAAGAGCCAAGTGTCACCTTTCCTTGCTCTCTTTTTTAGAGTTTTCAAAACTTTGTTCTAATGTCTGTGCTCTTCTTTTTGCAGTTCTTCCCCAGCCATCAAAGGGCTTTCGCAAGTCTTTCTTCCCCAGCAAGGACTTGAAGAAGCTATTGAATTTGCCCATCCACAAGTGGAGAGCCCATCTGCTACTCAATTTCATTCCTACTTACAAGTCGGTTCTTCTCGACATTCCAAAGAAGAAGAAGATTCAATCTCCTCCACCTGCTACTACTCCTCTAGTAACCTTGTCATCTCGGCTAGATCAAGGGTCAACCTCTGATCCAGCAGAGCAGCCATCTACCTCAGCTTCACAACTGATCCCACCATCTCAACGCCGACGATGACGTTGAACTATTTTTGTTGCTGAGATGGGCCGCAAGAAAGCAGTCACTGAAGACCTCTTGGTCGACATCCCATCCTCCGTCGACACTCAACCAGCACCAACTCAGCCTCCAAAGCCGAAACAAAAAAGGCTGAAGAAGGCTTAGCCAAAGGCAACGGTGACTCAGATTGATACTGAGGACACCTTGCCGATTTCAAAATTGGCTTCGACCGAGAAAACCCCCTTTGTCCCCGAGAAAAGGCCCGCCGAGGCCGAACCATCCCAATCAACTTGGTCAAAGAGGCCGAGGTCCGAATCTGCCATGACCTCGGGGCCCATGAAAGCAGATGCCCCATGGGCCTCCCAGATCACCATCGAGGACAAGCCGGTCAGAGATGGTGACAGTGCGACTAATCTTGAAGTTGGTGTCGCCCTCTCACGGCTTTGCTCCTTCCAAACGATCTCAACCGCAATGCCGAGATGAGCGAGTAGGAAAACTTCGCTCTAATGCTCCAACACTCTATTCAAGTAAGTCTTCCACACTTGGTATTTTTCTTTCTCCATTCTTTCATACTCAGAGGATTTTACTAACTTTTGTTATGTTGACTTTCTTTCAGGCGATCCAGCACGCCCACTCATTCTCTATGCAATCTTTTGAAATGAGGAAGGAGTTGGCCAACAAAATAAGGGAGGTTGTTGGATTGCAAAAGACCCTCAAAAGGGTCGAGGCAAAAATGAAAACCTTGGTAGACCAGGCCGAGACTGCTGTCAAAGCTAAGGATGAGGCCGAAGAAAAAGCGGATGCCACTGAGGCCATAAACAAGGTTCTTGAGGCCCAGAAGAACGAGGCTGAAGAAAAGATGGCCGAGTCCCAGAAAGAACTGCAGGATGCCTTGGCCACAAAGGCCGCTGAGATAAAGGCCGCCGATGAGAAGGCATACAATGAGGGGGTGGCCGATGCCACATCGGACTACAAGAGTCAGGTGAAGCAGGCATGCAACAAGGGTTTCACCCTTAGTTGGATGGCTGCCCTGAAAAAGCTTGAAGTCCTCGAGGACTCCCCCTTCAGGAATGTCGACATCCTCGCCCTGCCATTCCTCCCTACTCCAAGCAAATCCGAAGACGGTTCTGAGTTTGAGGAGGAAGCTTTGGTGAGGAAGTCGAAGGAAGCTGCTAAGGCCAAGTCCCCCACTCTAGATGAGCAAGTCCTGGACTTGATTCAGGATGAGGAGGGTGTGGAGGTCCCCAAAGATGCTACTCCTGAGAAGGCAATATCGGACGCGCCTATTGCCGACAAGAGCCTCGACCAAACCCTCCAAGAAATAGATGCCGAGCTCGCGGCTGAGAAGGCCGCCGAGATGTCTTCTTAGTAGTCTTCCGAACTCCAGACCCAACCAGCCAGAAGCGCCGAAGAGTTTTAGTTTGATATTTTTCTCCTTTTTTCTGTACCTTGTACTTTCTCCTTTCTTTGAAATAATGTAAGCTCTCGATGTGGCCGATGTGCCTTCTTTTGAATGTAAATACAACTTCCTCTTTTGAATGCTTGTATGTTTGTCTTTCTTTTACTGCTCTTGTATGACTCTTATACTTAGAATATTTTGCATATCTTCAATGTACACCTTAACTGTGTAATCTTCTCGGGGTGAAATACCTCGGTTATACTCACCAATGGTTTACATCAGCAAGTACATAAGTACTTATTAAATATAACCTTGGCTTTAACTTGTAAATTTTTTCACAAATTTCAACAAGTGTTCGGTTCAACTTCAACTTGTAAATTTTTCACAAATTTCAACAAGTGTTAAACATGACCTCGGTTTAACTTCCATTTGTGAATTTTTCACAAATTTCAACAAGTGTTTAAACATGACCTCGGTTTAACTTCAACTTGTAAATTTTTCACAAATTTCAACAAGTGTTAAACATGGCCTTGGTTTAACTTCAACTTGTAAACTCAAGTTTCAACAAGCGTTAAACATGACCTTGGTTTAACTTCAACTTGTAAACTTAAATTTCAACAAGTGTTAAACATGACCTCGATTTAACTTTAACTTGTAAACTTAAATTTCAACAAGTGTTAAACATGACCTTAGTTTAACTTCAACTTGTAAATTTTTCAAAAATTTCAACAAGTGTTAAACATAACCTCAGTTTAACTTCAACTTGTAAATTTTTCACAAATTTCAACAAGCGTTAAACTAATTTTAGCTTGTAAATTCTTCACAAATTTCAACAAGCGCTAAACTAATTTTAGCTTGTAAATTCTTCCTTTCCAGGAACCATTTTCCAGCTCTCTGCCCCCTAATGTGAACTTAAGTTCCACTTGGGTTCTCATTATGCATGTATTCCAGAAACATCGTCAAGTATCTTATCAGTCACAAGTGTAAAAAATCAAGCTAAAATTTTATTTATTACTTCGGCTAATAACAAAGAACAAGATAGTTTAATGATAGAAAAATTTCAGATTGCAAGTATTCCAGGGCCTTGGCAACTCTTTGCCTTCATTATCTTCAAGTCGATATGCCCCATTGCCCAATACCGAGATGATTCTATAGGGTCCCTCCCAATTCGGGCCAAGCTTGCCCTCTCTGGGATCCTTTTTGTTGCCGACGACTTTTCTCAAGACCAGGTCACCGACTTGAAACTCCCTTGGGTTGACCTTCTTATTATAAGCCTGACAAGCTACTGCTGGTATGCCACCAGCTAAATTGTAGCTTTCTCCCTTCTTTCTTCTAGCAGATCCAGATCTCGGGCTAAGAGTACATTATTAGTTCCATTCTCCATTGCCTGGGTTCTGATTCCTGGAATGCCGACCTCCAGCGGAATGACTGCTTCTGTGCCATAAGCTATGGCAAATGGGGATTCCCCCATTGATCTTCTTGGCTTAGTCCGATATGCCTAGAGTACACTGGGCAACTCATCCACCCACTTTCCCTTTGCTGCTTGCAGCCTCTTCTTTATCCCGTCCAAGATAACTTTGTTGGACGCTTCTGCTTGTCCATTGCTTTGAGGAAAACTTGGGGTCGAAAAATAATTCTTGATTTTGAATTTTGCACAGAAGCTCTTGATTAGCTTATTGTCAAATTGTGTTCCATTGTCTGCAACTATTGCTCTTGGAATCCCAAACCTGGTGATGGTGTTTTTCCATATGAAGCTCTTCACATCCACGTTTCGAATCTTGGCAAGGGGTTCAGCTTCTATCCACTTGGTGAAGTATTCTGTTGCTACCAGTAGGTACTTCCTTTGCCCAATTGCTTGGGGCAGTTTTCCAACAAGATCCATGCCCCATTGGGCAAACAGCCAAGGACTGGATACTGGGTTTAGGTCTGCTGCTGGTTGGTGTATCAGAGGTGCAAACCTTTGGCACTTTTCACACTTCTTGACATAGGCTTTTGCATCTTTCTGCATGTAGGGCCACCAATATCCCTGGGTAATGGCCCTATGAGCAAGTGATCTACCCCCAGCGTGGCTTCCACATATTCCTTCATGTATTTCATACAAAAAATCTTCAACTTGTGAAGGATGTACACACCTCAAAAGGGGTCTAGTGAAGGATCTTCTATAGAGATGTCCCTCTGCTGTCAGACTGAATCTTGCCGATTTTAATCTGATCTTGTGTGCCTCCTTGTGATCATCTGGCAGTTTCCTTCTTTCAAGAATGCTATTATTGCGTCCATCCAGCTTGGTCCCATGTCCACACACATTGCTTCACGCTCTGTCGTCAATGGTTCGATGCTCGGGCCTGACAAGTAGTCAACCATTATCGTCCTTGCCTTTCCAGGTTGTATTGCACTAGCCAGGTTGGCCAGGGCATCGGCGTGACTGTTATCATCTCAGCTAATCTGCTGTAGTTGGAAATTCTGAAGCAGGGCCATCAATCTGCCAATCTCCTTCACATAGGCCGACATCCTTTCGTCTTGGGCTGCGAACTCGCCTGTTGTCTGGTTGACTATAAGTTGAGAGTCATAGAAGACTATCACCTAATTTGCTTCTATTGCTACTATCAGTTTTAGTCCTGCAATCAGTGCTTCATACTCCGCTTTATTGTTTGAGGCCTTGAACCCCAAACGAATGGATTGTTCTAGTATCTGTCCATCTGGAGATACCAGTACTACTCCTGCCCCGCTCCTTGTCGGTTTGAACTCCCATCAACAAACAGTTGAAAGGAGTCGCCGATGTAAATGCTGCAGGATCTGAGTTTTTCTTCCTTCCTTTGTTCCGTTGCCTTCGGCTGGGCTTCTCTTTGCTTGCTTGGACATCGTTCACCTCGGCTCAACGGAGCCAGATGTACGGTGGCTCCTGGTGTGAACTCGGCCACGAAGTCGGCCAAAACTTGGCCTTTTATTGCTGTTCTGGGTCTATATTCCAGGTTATACTGGCCCAAGGCCACTGTCCATCTGGCTATTCTGCCTATCAGATCTCCTTGCTGCAACAGGGACTTCAAAGGATGTTTAGTTAGTACCATAATTTTTGTGGGCTTGAAAGTAGTGGTTCAGCTTCTTTGAAGCCATTACTAGAGCCAGCGTTAACTTCTCCAAGGGTAAATACCTGGTTTCTGCATTAGCCAGGGTTTTACTTACATAGTAAACAGCCCTTTGTTCCCTTTTTCTTCTCAGATTACCACTGCACTTACCGCATGTTCTGAAACTGCTAAGTACAGAAACAACTCCTCTTCAGGTTTTGGATTTGAGAGAACTGGAGCCGTGGTCAAATACTTCTTCAAGTCGGCCAAGGCGACTTCGCACTCTTCTGTCCATAAGAAGTCTGTGGCCTTCTTTACTAAGCTGAAGAAAGGTTTGCACTTGTCTGAGCTTCTGCTTATGAACCTATTTAGGGCTGCAGCCCTTCCAGTTAGCGTCTGTACCTGTTTTGCCGACGTCAGGCTTTTCAGCTCTCGGATGGCCTTGATCTGATCTGGGCTGACCTCAATGCCCCTTCTGGTCACCAAGTATCCCAAGAACTTACCAGATCCAACCCCAAATGCACACTTCGATGCATTGAGTCGGAGCCGATATGTTTTTAGGATGTCAAAGATTGCCCTTAAGTCTTCCAGATGGTCCTTAGGTTCCCTGGTCTTTACGACCATGTCATCGATGTATACCTCCACTGTTCGGCCAATTAGGTGTCTGAACATCTTGGTTACCAGTCTCTGGTAAGTTGCTCCTGCATTTTTCAACCCAAAAGGCATCACTCTGTAGCAATACAGCCCCTTTGGGGTGATAAACACAATCTTCTCCTCGTTTGGGGGGTACATGGCTATCTGATGGTATCCCCTGTAGGCATCCAGGAAGCTTATCCTTCTATGCCCTGAAGTGGCATCCACCAGTTGGTCAATCTTGGGTAGAGGAAAACTGTTTTTGGGACAGGCCTTGCTTAGGCTGGTAAAATCCATGCAGACCCTCCATTTACCATTCTTTTTCTTCACCACCACTATATTCGATAGCCATGTCGGGTAATTTACCTCTCGAATGGCTCTGGCCTCCAGAAGTCTGTCTACTTCCTCTTCCACTGCCTCAACATGCATCAACGTCGGTCTTCTTGCCCGTTGGATTACAGGTTTGGCCGACCTGTCTACGTCCAGTTTATGGCAAGTGACCTCGGGGTCAATGCCTGACATTTCGTAAGGCGTCCATGCAAACACTTCAATGTTTTCTCTCAAGAAAGCCTCCAGTTCTTTTTCCTCTTCTTCGGCTAAGCCCAAGCCGAGAAGGAAGAAGCGTTCTTCATCCCCCTACTGGACGAGGATTTTCTTCAGTGCTTCTTCACTCTTCTCGGCTGGCTCTTTGTCGACGTCATCTAGGACTTCCACGTCCTCGTCTTCGTTGTTTACTGTCTCTAGTTCTCGTATGGTGCAGGTGGATTTCATTACTGCCATGGAGCAGTTCTTTGCTTGTAGCTGATCCCCTCTGACCTCCTCTATCCCATGCTCTGTTGGGAACCGCAATAGCTGATGCAGTGTTGAGGGAACAGCCCACATTGCATGCAGCCATGGCCTCCCCAGTATAGCATTGTAGGGGGATAGTGTGTCGATTATGGTGAATTCTGTCTTCACCTTCTTGGTGCCAGCCTGCACCTCTAAGCTTGCTGCTCCTAGTGGCCATGTCGGCGTTCCATTGAACCCGACCATTGGGCTGTTGGACTGCTCCATATCGTCTGGGTGAAGGCCAAGCTCCTTGTAACACTTGACATACATGATGTCACAAGAGCTGCCTTGGTCAATTAAGATGCGCTTCACTTGGCAATCCCCAACCTGGAGGGATACTACCAAGGCATCGTTATGTGGATGTTGCACCATCTCAAGGTCGGCTTTAGTAAAGGACACTACTGGTCCCTGGCACTCCTCGGCCCGAGGTCTTTTCTCCCGAACCTGGTACACATGCTGTAAGTGCTTTACCTTCTGGGTTTCCCCCCGTATTTCATTTTCGTTGACCTTCGAGTGAATTACATTAATTACCCGAGGTCCGCCCGCCTGCGGTTGCTATGCTGGAGGAGGTGGAGCTGCTGGTGCCTGAGGCAGTCTTGCCTGTTCTTCCCTTGTCCTGGCTTCATCTACAAGGTCCCTTAAATGGCCTTGCCTTACCAGGCCTTCCAGGTGTGCTTTCAGGGCTCTGCAACCCTGAGTCAGATGCCCATCTTCATTGTGGTAAGCACAATGCTTACCAAGGCTTCTTCCCATAAACTCTCTTGGTACCCTTGCTGGTGCTCTGAAATAGGGCTGGGTTCCGATTTTATCCTGGACTTTGTGAATTGGAATTCGGAATACTGTTGTGACTGCTTGTACAGCCCTCAGTCCTATCTCTTGTTTGTTGGATCCATTGTTACCTTGGCCTCGCTTCGGTGAGCCGTTTTCTTTCTCTTGCTTTGTCTCCTTAGTCCCTGGCGTGTCTTCCTCGGCTCTGGCATATTTCTCAATTCTGGCCATAAGCTCTTCCGTGCTTTATGGCAATGTCTTTGCCAATGACTTTCGTAGTGGACAATCATCTTTTAGGCCATTCTTGAAAGACACGACCGCCACCTCTTGGTTGCACTCGGGTATTCGATTGAATACCTCATAATACCTTTTGGCATAGGCTCTTAGGCTTTCGTCCTTGCCAATTTTCAGAGCCATCAGGGCATCTACCTTTAACGGCTTGTAGTTTGTTTGTCACAAACCTGGCCACGAACATCTCGGCCAGGCCTTCCCAGGTCTTCACAGTTCTTTTCGGTAGTTTGTGAAACCAATCCGATGCGATTTTCCCAAAGGATGAGGGGAACACCTTGCAAAGCAACGACTCGTTCCCAGTGTACAATGCCATCGAGTTCAGGTATAAACCGACGTGAAAGTTGGGGTCCGACTTACCATCATATATCTGGAACCTCGGCATACTGAATCTTTTCGGGGCCTCAAATTTGTCCAACTCTACCGAGAATGGTGTTCTCGGCTTAACAGGGGAAGTTACCTTGGCATTTTGTTGTTTCCTCTTGAGGTAATCTCTTAAGTCCTCTTTGGTCTGCCTAGGAGCTCGGCTATCTCCTGACTTCATCCTTTTAGGCGCACTACTCTTAGCTTCGTTGTGAGCCCTCTTCGACCTTTCTCCATCAGTTGCGTCGAAGCACAACTCCTGCCTTTGAACATGCCCATGTTCTTTGGGGTCTGCTTCCTTGGTGCGATGTGTCCTTCGAGATTATTCCCTTCTCGACTCTCCTCGCCCGACCTCCCTTGAAGGCTGGTGAGAGTGTTTTTCACTCCTGGTGTGCTAGGGGGCTATAGGGATTGTTTTCTGCCCTCCCTTCTGGGCATTGGCCACTGGAATCGGCGTGTCCTACAGTGGGAACGGTGGCTGCATGATGTTGTTTTGCATCATGAAATTGACGACCGATTGCAGGTTTGCCAATTTGTTCACCATCCCCTTCATCTCTTCATCCCTCCGTAGGCATCTATCCTTCCATACCTGGAGGTTATCCTCGTTATAGTACTCGTTTTGGTCTGATTTCTTCTGTACGTCGCCCTCCTGGCCGACATCCTTTCCTTCGTGATTCTTATCACGAGTCTCTTCGTTGCAATTGTCTCCTTTGACGTCAAGGTCAATAGGTCTTCCACTCCTAGTAGGAGTGTTATCCTCAACCTTCTCTCTCTGTCCGTTGTTGGCCATCTATTCTTCTTTCTTTCCCACAGACGACGCCAAATTGTGTGTGTCAATTTCCGACCACACTGCCAAATTAGTACTTAGCTGGAGAGCACTGGTAGAATAGATAAGTCCTGAACGACCTGCAACAGAAAGAAGAGATTCCGGTGGTGGTTTGTCCACCCGGGGGCACTCCGATGATCAAGTCAGTTATCTCTCAAAGATAGCAAAAGTGTTTAACTCACTATTCAAAATATAAATTGCGTACCTTAGACCCACGGGAGTGCCTCATTTTTATAGCCAATACAATCCTAGTCCCAATAGAAGCCTAGCTTCAATGGACTTCAGCTCAGTGCTTATCTTGGACTCTCCAATAGATAAAGATAAACTCCCTAAGAGCTTTATCCTTATCCAGGCTGAGGTCCTTCCTCATTCTAGGACTCTTGTCCCTTATTGCTTATCCCGGACTCTGATATCTTCGGAGATAACCTCGGCCTAGACGAGATCACCTTGGCGTCACGACCAGGACACGTGGTACCCCGGCTGACACATCGGCGTCACCTTGGCCACGTGTTGGTACTCAGAAAATATAACCCCACAGTTGAGTTTTCAAATTTCTTTTCTAACATTTTTTTAGAAACTAGTTAAACAAGTTGTGAAAATTGAGAAATACGGGTTTTTCTTCAATCATTTTTCAATACAGAGTTCTATCAAATATTTCAAGTTTATATATTTTCGTATAACTTTAGTTGCAATATTCATGGAGTACCCCCAAAGTGAATTGCTTCTAAATATGAAACACAAAATTCTCAAGATTCGTGAAAGGGAGGTCCGAGAGAAATACTTCTGAGGAGATGAACGAGAGGTTGAACAAAGAGATGGTTGAACGAACTGGTTCTCAGAAAGGGAGAGGGGTTCGCCGTTTTTCCCAAATTCATTTTTCTCTCTCATTTTTGGTTTGGGTCTCTAGACAAGAGACTGAAGAGTAATTTGAGGAAAACAAAAGGGTTTGGGTGTTTCCATATTAGGTGGGGCCTATAATTTTAAAGTGACAATGTTGTATCAATTGTTAGTACATTAGTTAATATATTAATTGATGCATATAGTTTCTCTTTTTTTGAATTTTATAATACTTAAAATACACATGTCATACTATGATTAGCCCAAAATATAATTTATATAAATGAAGTTAATTTTTAAATAGTCTCAATCATTACCAAAATATGTTAGTGTTATTTTTTTTTTTTAAACTTTTGTGATTGTTATTCCTATAATTACCTTATTCAAATTGCAACCATAATATATCATTATACATACCAAACTTCAAAGAAGTCTATAATTATATTTAAAAAGTTCAAAGAGTTATATCATACTATATATATATATATATGTTTGTGTGTGTGTGTTTATATGCTACAAATTGGGATGAAGAGATAAGAAAATAAAACTTTTAAAATTAAAAAAAAAATGAGACTAAGAAATCAAAGAGAAAGGAAGATGAATAGATAGAAGATTGTGTTAACGTGAAAAACAGAATTTCGTGATTCCAATTTATGCAAAATCCTAATTTATCTTCTTAATAGTTCACAATTTGTATCTTGTTTTAACCTAAAGCAGTCATAATTTGATATAGATTTTGGGACAAAGTGTGTATTAGTGGAAAATGTAGATGATTTTCCTCTCTTACCCTCATGTTGTAGTCACATTCTTGTCACATGATTAAGTTCTATTAAAGATTTAAACAATTGAGTAATAGAAAAGCAACATTGATACTTGTGTAAGGACTAAAGTGAGATTTGACAAAAAATATAGGAGGTTGACTATCACAATTTCATGTGTAGGGACTAAAATGGAATTTGATCAGAAGTGTAGGAGTTGACTGTCATGATTTCATATATAGGGGCCAAAATAAAATTTGGTACAAAATGCAGGGTGCAAAGTGTAATTTAGCGCAAAACTTTTTTCAATTAAAGCAAATATAGATTTCACGTTCGGACAACTTAAATTAATACTCAGCAAAACTGGTAATAACCTTTCCATCAAATATTACACGAAGTTACATAATTGTGAGAAAAATAATTTACTCATTTTAACGAGATTATTTCATTTTTATCCCTATATTTTGTCATGATTTTCAATGACCCTCCTAAACTACTCTCATTTTCATGCGTACCCCTCTACTATTTAAGTTACTATCAATTTTGCCCCAGTCGTCAGATTTGAAATAGAAAAAGTTAAAAAAATAACATTTTGGCCCCAAATTGTAGACCCACCATTTCCTACTAACAAACCATCACCAGCAACCACCACTTCAAACCCTTCTATCTTCTTCATTATAACTCCGTTTTGCCTCATTTTTACATCGTTGGATTCAACTCACTGTCTAGTTTTCGTATCACATTTCACATGTATCGTTCTTC
Organism: Camellia japonica; assembly: GCA_030407325.1. Taxonomy (NCBI): domain Eukaryota; kingdom Viridiplantae; phylum Streptophyta; class Magnoliopsida; order Ericales; family Theaceae; genus Camellia; species Camellia japonica. Next base: position 135,401,389 of record JAPPVO010000031.1, on the reverse strand, counting down.
CTCTTTTTGCATGCTATCGGAGCTCTGAAAGTTGATAAAAAAATAAGACTTCTCTTCTTGTTTTTGACTTTTCTTCGAGCCATCTTTCGGACTTCATATCTTTATCGATTCTTGATGATTCTACTTCATTCTTTCGCCATTCTCTTCACCATACTTCGTACTTCACCCTACACTACCTCGCTTTCTTACTTCTTCGTGTAATGGGCGGTTTTGATATGCCGAAAGTTGTCTGAAAATTAATTTCGAAATTTTCAAAACATTCATCTTTTGTTCTTTCTTCTCCATCTTCCTCATTCTTCTTCTTCTTCTTCTTCTTCTTCTTCTTCTTCTTCTTCTTCTTCTTCTTCTTCTTCACTTATAACATGATGTGGAACATGATTCTAGCTGGTAACAGAACTGGTGATAAGGAAGATGCATATATAAGCAAATATGTGTTGGGGTAATACAAATAATATGGATGCTAACATTCATGCCAATATTGAGTTCAATTGCTTTGATTTCTGTTCTATTAGTTTCAGTTTTTTATCGAGTGATTTAGGTTTCCCTTTAATTGCTATGGAATACATGGAATTCTTCTATTTACATTGAATTGCTAAATTGCCCCAATCTTTTACCTTGCAAATTTGGTTCATAAATGGCACCTCTCTCTATTGTCAATATTAAAAAAAAAAAGTTTCTTTTGTCGTGAATTATTTTAATTAAATGCTTTAGATATTACAAGTTCTTTAATTAGTCTCTCACTTTATCAACCTCCTCTAGAAGATTGTTCTTTGCCATGGATGACATATTCTGCTTGTTTCAAGGCCACATTGAGAATGTCTCTCATCTTAAGCAACAGTACGGACTAAACAAGACAGCAAATGAAGTGATCATTGTTATAGAAGCTTATAGAACTTTGAGAGATAGAGGCCTATATCTTGCAAATCAGGTCGTGAGAGATCTTCATGGGAAGTTCATTTATTCTCTACGAAGGCTCTTCAAAAACCACTTTTATAGCTGTTGTAAGTGAACATTTCAGTCTAGCATTGATTTTTTTTCTCCTGAACATTAGTGAATCTGACACTGCCCTTTGTGCACATATTGTTTCGTTTATGGAAAACAAGATGCCGATGGGAGTGTTCCGTTCTTCTGGGGAAATGATTTTGAAGGTCATCTCATGCTCGCAGATGATACAAAGACCGCGAAGAAGGATTTGTTGCACACCTTCTTCACCAGTTCCATTACCATCTAGAACCATGTTCTACATTATGTTATAAGTGAAGAAGAAGAAGAAGAATAAGGAAGATGGAGAAGAAAGAAACAAAAGATGAATGTTTTGAAATTTTGGAAATTAGTTTTCGGACAACTTTCGGCATACCAAAACCGTCCATTACACGAAGAAGTGAGAAAGCGAGGTGTGGACCCGACTTTCTCCGCGCGCCCCCCCTTTCGTAGAAGGCGCGAATTGGTCTCCTACAGTTTGGACTCCTATCACGGTTCTGAATCTAATCTCACAAAGTGCAGTGTGAGACTGATAAACACCAAAGAGTCTAAATCTGGCAGTTGGTTTTGGAAAATCAATTTTGAATGAAAAAGCGCCAAACATGGACTGCTTTGCCAGATTACAGAGTCGCCACCTAAATATTTTATTTTTGGGAAATTTAGGAAACCCTGACTTGTGCCAAAGGCCACGTGCCCGTCATCACCAAAGTTGCCTTGGCTCGGGAACTTGGGTACGAGGGGGAAAGGTCCTGAAATGAGCACCCCCACTCGCCCGATCAAAGATCAGTCTCTACTAAGCATGATATGTTATTTTATAAACACATGTGTTCTTGTTCCGGTTATTAATCTAATTTACTATGTGATGCACACAACATACAAGTATAGACTAAGTCGCGAGATTTGGAACGAATTCAACTCATATTTGTTTTTGAAAATGGTTTGAAAATGCCACTCGTAAGTGGGCTAAAGCACGGATTTGCCGTCTCACAAGATGGGCTTTAAAACATGATTTTGCCACTTCGCAAAGTGGGCTTAAAACATACATTTGTTGAATTGTCCCAATTCAAGCAACAAAGCCTTCATCCGTAGGCATTCATGCAGTCAATCACTTAAGCAAATAGCCTCATGGCAGGCACGTTATCATGGCAACACTCACACTCACGCAAGGATGCTAAAGCGTAAACACTTACAGTGTACTCCGAGCCAAAACAGAGAACTAGTTAGAAATATACATGATCCTAACTATACAAGATGCCTAATGCAACAAATGCAGAAGGCAACTAAATAGGCTCGGCTATCTAAGATGGCATATGAATGCAGCACTTGACAACATGCTGTTCAACACGTATTCAAATAAGTATTGAAATACAATGTAGTTTGAATGATGCGCCAAACCCGGTGCATGCAAGACAAATGAATGGATGCACGCATGCAAGCATAAGGTATGCTAATCAAAATATGTCCCTAATCTAACCATCAAAAGCAGTTAAATAAAAGGAAGAAAGACGTGGGGTTGGAAGACATGCACATACACATGCACACTTATTACAACATTGCGCCCTCTCGAAGGAGGGTCCGAATAAATAAGCTAAGCTAATCTAAGCTAAGCTAATTATTACAAACCAAGTAATTAACTATTCTAGCTAATTAATTTATTACAAGACAATTGAAATTGAATTAACTAACTATTCTAAGCTAGCTAAATAATTACAAAATGGATTAAGCTAATAAAGCAATAAAGTGGCCTCGCGGGCGAGGGAGATATGCATGCTCGGTTGCGTCCCCCCCCCCCCCCAGGCGGAAAATCCATTGCCTTGCCTATTCTAAGCTAGCTAAATAATTACAAAATGGATTAAGCTAATAAAGCGATAAAGTGGCCTCGCGGGCAAGGGAGATATGCATGCTCGGTTGCGTCCCCCCAAAAATCCATTGCCTTGCCTTTGGTTGCCTCTGTTTGCATTCGCCTTGATTTTTGAAAATTGTGCCAATCTCCAGACTGCCTTTGCTCCAACACAGGGACCCTCTGGTGGATTGTTGGCCACAAAAGGTATCTATCGGCCACCCTAACTGGCCGGTTGGCTAGTGTAGTTGGCCGGTTGGCTATCTCAAGTGGCTAGTCGGCCACCTGCCTTTCCAAATTGCTGTTTTTGCTGAAACAGAGAACAACAGAGGCAAAGCAAGGTATTTTGTAGGAAATGTATGTACTGCCACCCTCCTTCTCATTTCTCAAGCTCAAAGGAGTGTAGCACTTGGCTCTCAAACCACCAACCAAGCATTTTCAATGCATGATGGCTAAAGAACCAAGCTTGTACAAGCTTAGTGAATGCACACGTCAGACTCAAAGAGCCTTCACCCTATCATGCATGATCAAGGGTGTCGGCGACCAAGAAATATAACACGTTTCATCACTATGAGTATGAAACGTCTCACATTTCTTGTGTTTGGATTAACGTCCGATCCAAACACATGCAATGCAAACAATATGCTTATCTTGTTCATGTTTTACTTGATTCATTTTGTTTTCAGATTTTAAATTACCGATTAATCCTTTAACTGATTAAGTCCAATGTGAGAGTCCTCTAATGGGAAAGATGGCCTCAGCCACAAGCACCTTGAGCATGAAAGAAGCCTCATGCTTTTGGTTAGTAGAAACCCTCAAGAGAAGGCTAAAACCGTTAGGCATGAGAGCCTTAATTCCATGCTCAAGCCAACAAGGGGCTTAAGACCACTTTCAAAGCAAATGAAAGAGTGAAGCATGGAGGAAGATTGCAGAAATTTCAGTACTGAAATGGCATGCAAAAGACACTAAATCATGCAAGCAATGCATGCAAGGCATGCTAAAAGGTCAAAAGCACCAAAGCTAGTGAAGTTCATTACACTAGAAGCATGCAATATCAAGCTCAAAAGGGACAAACATTCCAAAATAGTCCAAAAACACCCTGAATGGAGTTCTAAAACATGCCTGAAATAAGCCAAAAATAGCTATATTAAGAGGCTAAAACAATAGCACATGCTAGGCAATTTAGCACAATTGCACTACAAGCATACAAAGCAAAGCTCATATGATCAAACCAACTCAAAACAGAGCTAAAGCGTGCCAAATCAGTAGCCTAAACATGCTGAAATTGAAACACAAGTGGCAAGAAAAACATGTTCGCATGTTGGCCCGCAAGCAAGGCATAAAGCACAACTCTTAAAGGCAATGAAAGAGTGGAATATGTGAGATTGTGACAGTGATATATGCTCTGAAATTACATGCTAAATGATGCTATAGCATGCAAACAACTCAAGCAAAGCATGCTAGAAGCCTTAAATCACAAAGCTAGTGAAGGCCAACTACACTATAGCTATACAAGGCAAGCCTCAAAGGACCAAGACCACTCAAAATAGAGTTAAAGCATGCTAAAGAAAGGCCAAAAAATATGCTGGAGTGGAGCCAACACATGCTAGAATAACAAGCTAAAACATCAAGTATGTTAAGCTAGTAAGCATGATTACACTACAAGTGTAAGAAGCAAGCAAGAAGTGATCTAACTAGCGAAAAACAGAGTTTTAACATGTTAAAATATATCCAAAAACATGCTTGAACTAAGCTAACATAAGCCATAAGAACATGCTACTTTGTAATGCTAACAAGGCATGGCATAGAGAGACAAGGAGGGGAGGCCATCCCCTCCCATTTTGGGCCTCAAAACAAACTTTCCACAACTGAAATTCCTCTGGAATTCAGTGGTTTTAAGGCCAAAAAAAGATTGTTTGAAAAAGCTTGAAAGATAGCTCAAAAGGCCTTACAAGCCAAGGAGCAAAAGAGAGGAAACATCCTCTAACCAAATAAGGCTTAAACCACCATTTTAGAACCTTAAAATCAAATTTTTTTATAGGTTGAATACAGCCTCAAAGTAGTGTAATAAGATGGCCAAACACTTAACGAAAACAAAGCTTAAAAGGGGTAAAGCCTTACCCTTGAAGCACAGCAGCAAAACAAGTCTTCTTCTGAGCCAAAACCAGCTTTAGGAACTCCAAACAAGCCTTAAGGAACCTCAGCTCCAAGATACGGATGTTTGATCAAAGGGTTGAATGCAAAATTCTAGAGAAAACTCACTTTCAAGCACTATAGAGAGAGAGAGAGAGAGAGAGAGAGAGAGAGAGAGAGAATTCTAGAGAGAGAGAGAAATTTCAGCTCTGAAATTTTTGTCACCCCAAGGAAGAGGGAGAGACCTCCCCTTATATAGGAATACAAGCTAAAAGCTTGTTTCCATCCCTCCATACACGTGTATGGAGGATGGCTTCAGTGACCAACAGCTGGCACACAAAATATCTGAAAAAGGAGAAAAATGGCCGTCGGCCACTTCCCCTAGCCGACTGGCCACATCAAGTGGCCGACAAGGGCCAGAAGGGGGCCAACAAGGCTGAAAAGAAGAAAAATGGCCGCCGGCCACCTCCCCTAGCCGACCGGCCAGTCCAAGTGGCCTACAAGAGGGAGAAGTGGCCGATAGTAGCCAAAAGTGGCCGACAAGGCCTTTTCTCCCTCCAGGCAAGAGGCACCAAAGTCTGGCCCAAAAACATGGCCAAGACACAGAGAGTTTAGAGGCTCAAAGACAAGGCACTCAGTCGAGACCTTCGGGCGCTCGAAACGAGCACAAACATGCGCAATCATCGAGTGCATAAACGATGACGTCTGAGTCTTAAGGTCGGTCAAAAATGGGGTGTCTACACGAGGTAGTGTAGGGCGAAGTAGGAAGTGAGGTAAAGAGAATGGCGAAATAATGAAGTAGAACCGTCAAGAATCGAGAAAGATATGAAGTCCGAAAGATGGCTTGAAGAAAAGTAAAAAACGAGAAGAAAATTCTTATTTTTTTTAATCAACTTTCGGAGCTCTGATAGCATGCAAAAAGAGGAAGAATGATACGTGTGAAATGTGATACGAAAATTAGACCGTGAGTTTAATCCAACGACGTAAAAATAAGGCGAAACGGAGTTATGACAAAGAAGATAGAAGGGCCTGAAGTGGTCGTTGCTGGTGATGGTTTGCTGGTAGGAAAGGGTGGGTCTGCATCTTTCTTTTGAAATTTGGGGCCAAAATGTAATTTTTTTTAACTTTTTTCGTTTCAAATCTGACTGCAGGGGCAAAATTGATAGTAACTTAAATAGTATAGGGGTACGCGTGAAAATAAGAGTAGTGTGGGGGTCATTGAAAATCGTGACAAAGTATAGGGGTAAAAATGAAATAATCTCCATGTTAACAAACAAACTTCGATTTCCAATGTCAAAGATATTAAAGTTTAAATATTTGAAAAAAATCAATTTAAAATAAATATAATATAGCAAGTCATTCCTAGAAATAAATTTAGTTTAATTTTTTTAAATAATGAGTTTATGCTAGCATCAAATACTCGTTCCACTGCTTCCAAATTTATTTGTTTATTTTTTTCCAATCTAAAAAAAAATCTATCCCATCGACTGGTTTTCAATCCAAAAAAAAAAAAGAAAAAAAAAGATGACGTACTTTAAATTTTAAAATACTTCAACTAAGAAAAAAAATATACCCATACATAATTTAATTTTCAAATAGTGGCATGATTGGTAAAAATTCTAGGTAAAATTTCTCACATTGATAGTAAAAACGGGAAATTATATTTTCACACATTTACTTATTTCTGTGTACATTATTTCTCAATACACACGCTTAGTAATTTGATTATTAGTTATTGTTCTCATTCGACACACCAAATATTTCAATCATACCCTTAACTCATATCCGAATGCACACTACCTCAACCATCATTCTGCACACATGTTCAAAATTGTAGACCAACAGTTGACCCATATTTCAGTTCCACACAGTGAAAACCCACCAGCTTAACCCTCTATTAAAGACACAGCTCAATTTTAAAAGAATTTGATAAAGAAATTGGGACAAATTAGAGTGTCGATGATGAAATCAATTGCAGTGATATGGTAGTGCCCAAATCATTGTGGAGGAACTACTCTCTCTGTCTCGACGACGAACCATTCACCAAGCTCATCGACCTCCATTGCCCTTTCAAGCCTCGCTCAAAGAACCACTTCAGAGTCGTCGGTAGCTTTCACGGCTTGATTTGTCTCTCCAACGATTGCTTCGGCTACACTTACACTATCATCCTCTGGAATCCTGTGATTCACAAGTCTCTGACCCTTCCAAACCCAAGTTATGTTTCAATCACTATGGTCCTTACATGTTCGCTATTGGGTTCGGTGTCGATCCTCGGACTAATGACCCCAAGGTTGTGAGGGTTGTGTATTTGTCTGAGATTGGAGAGAGAATTACTTGGTTTCTCGTAAAGTAGACGTTTATGCTCTCAGGGAAATGGAAGACTGTGAATGCTTCCAATATTAGGCATAACATGGTTGAGTTTTTCTGGTCTAAAGCTTTTGTCAATGGAGCGATGCATTGGGTAGTGTATAGTCAGAGCAAGAACAGTATATTCGGCAATGTGGTGGTGTTGTTTGATATGGGTAGTGATAGGTCTATTATAGTAATTTTACTTGAGGGTACAATTGTCATTAAAATAATATTTTATTAAGTGTGTGTATAGAGCTAAGTAAATGTGTGGAAATATAATTTTTCAGTAAAAACTTTTGTGATTCCCCTTATGTCGTTTTTACAAGAATGCCAAGCCCGAGACGAACAGTAGCAACATCACTTTGTTTTATTTTTTCATGTGAGCTAGAAAATATGTATCTATAGGTGGGAATTTGGTACTCTTAGAATAAAGTTATACGTATTAATTGGTATATTAATTAGTGTACTAATGGATAATGTGTCATAATTTTAAAGACTTTGGACTTTGTAGTTTGTATAATGGGTGGAGTTCGTAATTTTGAAATGGTAATGTCATAATATATGTTGATACACTAATTACTATACAAATTAGTATATGTAGTAACACTCTTTAAAATATGTTGATCATATTCATAGTTTAATTTACACAATACACTCATTTTTTAAAGTTAAAGTGTCTTGAATAATTTTTTTTATTTCTATTTTTTTCCCTATACATAAAGAATTTTGTTGTGATTATGTCTTAAAAAAAAATACAGCCTAGCGTGCAATTGCTCCCCCATTATTATTCTAACTCTTAAACTTTTTAAATATAATTATAGACTTCTTTGAAGTTTGGTATGCATATATATTATGGTTCCAATTCGAATAAGGTAATTATAGGAATAACAATCACAAAATTTAAAATAATAATATTAATATATTTTGATAATGATTGAGAGTAATTAAAAATTAACTTCATTTATATAAATTATATTTTGGGCTAATCATAGTATGACATGTATATTTCAAGTATTATAAAATTCCAAAAAAAAAAAGAGTAAAATTATATGTACCGATTGATATACTAATTAGTATCCTCATGATTGATGTAGCATTGCCACTTCAAAACTCTAGGCCCCACCTAATATGGAAAGACCCAAACCCTTTTGTTTTCCTCAAATTACTCTTCTGTCTTGTCTAGAGACCCAAACAAAAAACGATAAAGAAAAATGAATTTGGGAAAAACGACAAACCACTCTCCCTTTCAGAGAACTAGTCCATTCAACCACCTCTTCGTTCAACCTCTCATTCATCTCCTTGGAAGTATTTCTCTTGGATCTCCCTCTCACGGATCTCGAGAATTTTGTTTTCCATATTCAGAAGCAATTCACTTTGGGGGCATTCCATGAATACTGCAACTAAAGTTATACGAAAATATAAAAACTTGAAATATTTGATAGAACTCTGTATTGAAAAATGACTAAAGAAAAACCTGTATTTTTCAATTTTCACAACTTGTTTAACTAGTTTCCAAAAAAATTTTGGAAAACCAATTTTGAAAACTCAACCAAATAGAATGAACTTAAAAAGTTTTTTAACATTTCTCAAATGCTTCATATGGGTATCTATATCGTGCTTGGCATGTGGCGGGCCCTACGAATGCCATGTCATCACCATCACACATCCACGTGGTAGACCCCTAGGGCACCACAATGAGTTGGGGTTGTATGCCTAGCCTAAATGGGGGCTTGCACACCACAAAGTATGAAAACAAGACCACAACTCATCTTAATAGAGGTAGCTCACCTAGAGCTCTCTGTGGTTCTTCATGACTCATAAGAAATATATTCTTTGCCTACTCACCCCAGCTCCATAGCAACATAGTTGGACCCTTGGCTCACCTATGTTTACTTAGCTGTTTACGATGAGCCCTTGGCTTACCCATTCATTCACCCCCCTGGGCTGCCTAGGTTGAGAGTAGGAACTAGGCACTCTCACTTGGGATGGTTGGAGGACTGTGAATTTGAGGCTAAGCTAAGACCTCGAGATTGTCAGGGTCATGTAAAATTGTCTCCCTGCAGTGATAGTTCTACCTTGACTTGACTTAGAGAAAGAGGATGTTGACCTTACACTTAAGCCTATTGCATATATGATACGCCTCTTGAGATATCATACCTACACCTGAAGCTCCTATGATGGAACCTTTCCAAGGACCTAAATCATAAGACACAACTAGTAGGGCTAATATCATCCTCATGTCGAGTTGAGGAGAACTTGCCACATGTCTTGAGGTTGCTTGGGCTCCAATACTCCTGGAGTCTATATAACAACATCATAAGTGTAGCCACAATAATAACAAGAGCAACAATAATCAGACAACATACATAGTATTCAAGGTCTCTCACTGCCACCCTTTTCTTCTCAAAGCGTACTTTGGTCTTCTCCTCTTCCACATCCGGTGATCTTAGGCCTTTGAAGTGCCCACTATCTTTCTAGACATCAATGACTGATTGCCTCTAACATCTCTCACCCACATTATACTTCACTGGGGACGAGTGATGCTCACTTCACATAGCACCTCAAAAGAGCACCGAAACTGGTACAACGACATCGCAAGGTGGCGGTAGGGAGACTTTGGTGGAGACTTGGAATACAACCCCAACTCTAAAGTTATAATCCTTTTAACCAGCCATAGCAGTGTGGCTATATACATTGATTGAGAGTGTTACCTCTCTTCAATGGAACTAGCAACTCTTGATAGATGCCCTACTAGACTTATAAAAGGCACCTACACTTCCATCATCATCTAACCCCCTTCAATCATTACAGAATAGTGCTCCAGCATTAGCTAAGAATGGTTTAGAGGCCAACCCCACTCCACAAAACAACTTGCAAACCCAAGAGGGAGGACAAACAACTGCCCTACTCCCTTCATCGACTCCAAGCTAAGTACCTCCACCATAAGTCAATTCAGTCAGCGAAACCCCCAACGTAGTGGCTTTAACTTGCTCTTCGACTCTTTTGCCAGACCAGACTCATTCGGCTAAACTATTAACATTGGACATAGTGAAAGAACACATACAATTCCTTTGGTAAAGGTGTTGTAGAGACATCATGAGATTGAGGAAGCAATTTAGGAGCGTGAGTTGGAAGTCCGTCAAAAGTATCTGGAACTATTTGTTGACGTTTGAAACATGTATTGAAAATTTTGTTACGTTAATGTAATATAAACATTGTATATGTTTTGGGAATGTGAATTGTATATTATGTATCGAGAACCTGTTTTCATTGTTAGGAGAATGAATGACCGGTGGATGGGTCATGGTGATGAATTTGATTTTCTATCAATGTAATTGGTTTAAACATAGTTTTGCTGCTGGATTTAAAATATTGGGGACAAAATTACTTAAAAGGGGAGGTTATAACGATTCTGGTTTAGACCCGACCCGTTTATTGCTTTGGATCCTGGATATCTTGTCTTGTATCACTGTTCATGTCTTTATTCATCTTGTACTTCAATGAGTTTGGCAATTGGAGTATCCTTGTCGTTTATGGAACAGGTTGTGAGTTAGTCTTTTCAAAACTGTGTTTCCAAGAATTTTGCTTGTTCACTCGAGCGAAGCTTCTTGCGCTCAAGCGGCATTTTACAGTCTGCAAAACTATTGAGAGTTTTATATTTGAACTCGAGCGACTCTTCTTGCACTTGAGTGAACTTTTACAGGTCTGAACTACTCGGAGTGTGCATTGTGCGCTCGAGCGACCATTCTTGCACTCAAGCAGTGTCTTCGTTTGTGTTTGGTTGCTTGAGCGACCATTCCTGTGCTCGAGCAGTCTGTACGTATATCAGTCCATAAAGTCACCTTTTTGGATCATTTTTTCACATCTCTCTCTCTAAACACTCCGAAATCCCAAATCTACTCTGTCTCTCTAGAAACCATCTCTAAGCTCCAAATACACCTTGATCTAGTGATTTTCTCACCCTAGTCCCTTTGATAAAAAGAGAGAGCATGTCGAGGAGGGCTTCGTTCTAATCGGAGAAGTTCGTGTTTTCGGCCCCGTTGAGTTCTACCCATCCTTCCTTTGAGTCTTCTTCTTTGACGTAGGGATTTCTCCGCACTTTCTTATGATTTTTAACTTAGCTATTTGTTTTTATAAAACAACATTGTGAAAAATGGATTTTTGAACAGTTTAGGGTTTTGGCTTGAAATAAAAAAGAGGGGTTTTCAAATGGGTTGTTGGAAATGATTGAGGAAATGTATTTATTGTTCAGTTATGATGAAATGATGGATTTTTATCATTGAAATGGATTTATAAAGGAAAGGGAATTTTCTATAAGAATATAAAATGTTGATTTTGTAATGATAAATGGAATTGATGTTGGAAATGTGGAATTGTATTGATGTTTATGAGGATGGCGGAGTTGGATATGTATTGTTACTCCCATATTGAGATTTACGGAAAGTTTATCTTTATGGAAATTATTTATCTGTTTAGAGATATCAGTTTTGGGCTATCAGTGGAGGATAACTATAATTGTTATAGAAATTGCATGAGAATTAGGTGACTTGGAACTAATTTCTCATCCATTAGCATTGGACATTGCCACATCTTTAACACATTGAAAATCTATTTTGTTTTGAGTAAAATGGGTGAATACTTGATGAATCTGGGTAAGGGGTGTGGTTACGATATTAAGTTGACCTGTGTGTCCTTGGTGAAAGACCAAAAACTCGTACGGATAGGTGTCGAGCCTTTCGGTTAATCCCGGTAAAAATGACAAATGGGTAGTACTTGTACTGTCTACTTATAGACACGTACCTAGAGATTCAAAGTGTTATACTCACCGCCCTATTTTCTATTGTAAAGGAAATGACTTTATGAATTGTGTTATAACTTGGCATTGCATGGTTTTGAAAAAGAGATATAAAATGTGTTTGGCACAAGCATTGTATATGCATTTACCTTATATCTTTGTTAAGATTCATAAACTCTGTTGTAGTATCTCTACTGGGCTTTAGCTCACCCTAGTGAGAAACCATTTTCAGGTGTTAATGATATGCCTCTGCAAAGGCAACAACTTGGGATGACTTGGAGCTGAAGGCTTCTTTTTGGGTATTGTTGTATTTATTTTGCACAAGCCAAGGGCTTTAAGTGTATTGTATTTAAATCCATTTTTGTTGTATTTAAGCATTGTCTTGTAAAATTGTAAGCCTTTAGGGAATTTCTTATTCGTTTTAACTCTTACTTCATATTTTTAACTTGTAACACATGCTATAGATTCAGGGTTAGTACTTGTAAATGTAGAATTGCATGTGCTACCTTTTGTACCACGGAATCATATGAAATGAAAGGATACTTATTTCAGAAAACTATATTTAGACATTATTGTTATTTATTAATAATGTGGATGATGTATTGTAATTATTTCGGGGCATTACAACTTGGTATCAAAGTGTACCAGGTTTGAATACTTTGGGTATGTAAGAACTGGTTCTTACCACAATGGGTTTATCTCGCTTGATAGAGATATTTGTATGTATGGTACGCTATGTGATAAAACATTTATGTGGCTAAATGGGTATGGAATTTAATTTTGAAGATATTGATTTGGTCTACGAGTTTCTAGAAGTCCTTTTAGAAAAGTACTTGATCACTGCTATTTCTAACTGGAACTCTGGCAACGTCACAGGACGATCATTATCTAGAAAGGAAATTCGTATATGTTTATGTGATTACGTGCTTATATAGAGTGAATTAACTGTTCTCCATCGCTTTAGGACACGAGTAAGTTAGCTTGACACATTTGTAATTGTGCTAATCTATTTTGTTACCTTCATTAGGATGTCAGGATATGAACATGGTGATGGTAGGTGTGGTAGGCCTAGACGGCATGAGGTGCCATTACTGGACGAAATTTTGGTGTAGGAGGAAGAAGTTGGTTAGGCCAATGTGGCTGAACTGGTTGGTCAGTAAACTTTGGGCGCTTTTGCCCGTGAGATGACTGGAGCTTTGCAGGAATCTATGGACATTCTTAGGGTTGAGAATCAAGTTCAGGTCCATGTTGCAGAGACATGGCCGTCTTTTCTGAAGATGGAGTTTTTCTAGTTGAATCCGGATGAGTTCTTGGGGGATCTGAATAAGTCACTGAAGGTGGATGAGTGGTTGGAGTAGATGGTGAAGACGTTCAAGGGTGATGGGCTGAGAGTGACCTTAGCATCCTTACAACTGAAAGGACATGCGGGTTAGTGGTGGAAGTTTGTGTGAGAATGCATTGGGGGGACTTGGGAGGCTTTTGTCAACGTCTTTTGTGACAAGTTTTTACATCCCACTGTCAGGGAGAAGTTAAGGGAGCTATTTCTGAAGCTCAAGTAGCTTAACACATCGGTGACCGAGTTTGAGGCTACTTTCACTAGTTTGTTGAGGTTTGCACTTAAGCTAGAAGCAACAGAGGAACGTCGTTGTTTAGAATTTGAGAAGAGGCTAAGGACTAGACTCCTTTTCAAGATGGCTACATCCATGATTCAGGACTACGGTCGGCTTGTGGAGGCAGCGACTCCCTTAGAGACCGTGATTCAGACTGAGGAGGAGAGGATAAGGGGCTCTAGGCAGAAGAGTCAGGATATTCAGGGAGAGACACAGGACAGTAAGAGGTAGAGGGGTTCTAACCCACAGTAGTCCCAGGGAGTGCAGTCTAGGTCCACTTTCCCGATACCGAGTTTGGGTTCTAGGAGAGGTGGTCAGGATGGTATCACTCGCTTCAAGTGTGGTTAGCTGGGCCACATGTCTGTAGTTTGCCCACAGAAGAGAGAATGGCAACAGTCTGCACCGTCTTCGGCTTATTCTCAGAGCCAGAGTCAAAGGAGAGAGCAGCCACGTACCTGTTATCTGTGTAGGCTGTCGGGGTACGTAAAGAGGTTTTGCCTTTAGTCAGGTGGCACATCTGGTGCGTCTGGCCAAAGGCAGACACAGAGCCATCAGCGTATACTGTCACCACAAGCCTCGAGGGCCAATCAGGGAGCCTTTTTGGCTTAGTCAATGCATCAAAATTTTGCTTTGAGGGGTGAGTACGTAGAGCAGAGACGTATTGGGCGTGTGTATACTGTTACCAGCGCCTTCGGTAGTGAGAGGTAACTTTTTGTTGCGTAATCCTATTGCCAATGTGTTGGTTGATACGGGTGCATCCCATTCTTTTATCTCGTCTGCATTTGCATCAGCATTGGGGTTAGAAGTGGTCCGGTTAGTATCTCCACTCAGAGTAGAGTCACCAGTTGGTGGTGAGGTTGTGTTGGACTAGGGGTGTCAGGGTTGTGAGATAGAGGCTGTCAGTCGTCGACTTCCTTTTGCATTTGTATTAATTGATATGTTAAGTTTTGACGTCATCTTGGGTATAGATTGGTTGTCATCCTATTGGGTTGTTATAGATTGTTACCGTCAGAGAGTTATGTTGTGCACCATGAGTGGTGACTGTTTTTATTTCTTAGGGGACAAAGTTGATAGAGCCTTGTTGCCAATGTGTGATCTATGTGGTCAGGGCGAGCATAGTCTCATTCTTGCTACGTTCTTGGGTGTTGAGAGTGATACAGTCCTAATTAAGTTTACCGAGGGTAGTTTGTGAATACCTGGACGTCTTTCTGAAGACCTCACTAGTTTACCACCACACCGTGAGATTGACTTCTCTATTGACTTAGTACCTGGTACGACACCAATTTCTATGGCACCCTATAGATTTGCACCGGCCGAGTTGAATGAGTTAAAGATTTAACTCCAAGAATCCTTAGATAAGGGTTTTATTTTCCCTAGTACTTCGCCTTGGGGAGCACCGACTCTCTTTTCCAAGAAGAAAGATGGCACTTTGCGACTTTGTATTGATTACCGGAAGTTGAACCGTATAACTCTTAAGAACAAGTACCCATCACCTCGTATAGATGACTTGTTTGATCAATTGAAGGGGTCTTGTTGTTTTTCCAAAATATACTTGAGATCGGGTCCCTGTGACTATTGTTTCAGATAGAGATCCGCGTTTTACAGTTCGGTTGTGGTAGAGCCTACAAAATACTTTAGGCACTAGATTGACTTTTAGTACTGCCTATCATCCCCAGACTGAGTGCAGTCAGAGCGTACCATTCAGATTCTAGAAGATATGCTTTGGGGTTGTGTTCTTGACTTTAAGGGATTGTGGGAGAGACACTTGCCTTTGGTAGAGTTTGCCTACAACAATAGTTTCTAGTCGAGTATTGGCATGGCACCATTTGAGGCCTTGTATGGCCGACTTTGTAGATCTCATGTGTGTTGGTCTGAGTTGGGTGATGCACCTATGATAGGTCCAGAGTTGGTTCGGGAAATGACGGGGAAGGTTGCAATTATTCATAAGAGGTTGGTTATGGTTCCGAGTCGCCAGAAGAGCTATGACGACTGTAAAAGGATATTGTTATCCTTTGAGGTAGGAGATCATGTCTTCTTGAAGATATCTCCCAAGCGAGGTTTGATGAGGTTTGGGAAGAACGGGAAGTTGTCTCCTAGATTTATTGGGCCTTTTGAGATTTTAGAGCGTATTAGGGAGGTAGCTTATCGCTTGGCCTTGCCACTACAGCTTTCCAAGGTGCATGACGTGTTTCATATCTGTATGCTCCAGAAGCATGAGCCGGATGTATCACACGTGTTGGATTGCACCGAGTTAGATGTAGATGAGGATGCCTCGTATAAGGAGAGACCGGTTAGAGTTTCAGATACTCGAGACCAAGTCTTGCGTGGCAAGACAATTTCTTAAGTAAAGGTGTTGTGGAGACATCACGTGATTGAGGAAGCAACTTGGAAGTGTGAGTTGGAAGTCCATGAGAAGTATCTGGACCTATTTGTTGACATTTGAAACATGTATTGAAAATTTTGTTTTGTTAATGTAATATAAACATTATATATGTTTTGGAAATGTGAATTGTATATTATGTATTGAGAACCTATTTATCATTGTTATGTGAATGAATGATCGGTGGGTGGGCCATGGTGATGAATTTGATTTTCTACCAATGTCATTGGTTTAAACATGGTTTTGTTGTTGTATTTAAAATATTGGGGACAAAATTACTTAAAAGGGAAGGTTATAACGATTCTGGTTTAGACCCGACCCATTTATTGCTTTGGATCCTGGATATCTTGTTTTGTATCACTGTTCATGTCTTTATTCATCTTGTACTTCAATGAGTTTGGCTATTGGAGTATCCTTGTCCTGTTTGGAACAGGTTTTGAGTTAGTCTTTTCAAAACTGTGTTGCCAAGAATTTTGCTTGTTCTCTTGAGCGAAGCTTCTTGCCTTCAAGTGGTCTTTTACAGTCTACAAAACTATTGAGAGTTTTATGTTTGCGCTTGAGCGACTCTTCTTGCACTTGAGTGAACTTTTACAGGTCTGAACTATTGGGAGTGTGCATTGTGCGCTCGAGCGACCATTCTTGCACTCAAGCGATGTCTTCCTTTGTGTTTGGTTGCTCGAGCGACCATTCCTGTGCTCGAGTAGTCTGCACGTATATCAGTCCGTAAAGTCACCTTTTTGGATCACTTTTTCACATCTCTCTCTCTAAACACTCCAAAATCCCAAATCTACTCTGCCTCTCTAGAAACCATCTCTAAGCTCCAAATAAACCTTGATCTAGTGATTTCCTCACCCTAGTCCCTTTGATAAAAAGAGAGAGCACGACGAGGAGGGCTTCGTTCTAATCGAAGAAGTTCATGTTTTCGGCCCCGTTGAGTTCTACCCATCCTTCCTTTGAGTTTTCTTCTTTGAGGTAGGGATTTCTCCGCACTTTCTTATGATTTTTAACTTAGCTATTTGTTTTTATAAATCAACATTGTGAAAAATGGATTTTTGAACAATTTAGGGTTTTGGCTTGAAATCAAAAAGAGGGGTTTTCAAGTGGGTTGTTGGAAATGATTGAAGAAATGTATTCATTGTTGAGTTATGATGCAATGATGGATTTTTATCTTTGAAATGGATTTATAAAGGAAAGGGAATTTTTCCATAAGAATATAAAATCTTGATTTTGTAATGATAAATGGAATTGATGTTGGAAATGTGGAATTGGATTGATGTTTATGAGGATGGCGGAGTTGGATATGTATTATCACTCCCATATTGAGATTTTCGAAAAGTTTATCTTTATGGAAATTATTTATCTGTTTAGGGATATCTATTTTGTATAGCTATAATTGTTATAGAAATTGCATGAGAATTAGGTGAATTGGAACTAATTTCTCATCCATTATCATTGAACATTGTCACATCTTTAACACACTGAAAATGTATATTGTTTTGAGAAAAAGGGGTGAATACTTGGTGAATCTGGGTAGGGGTGTGGTTACGATATTAAGTTGGCCTATGTATCCTTGGTCAAAGACCAACAACCCGTGCAGATAGGTGTCGAGCATTCTGGTTCATACCGGTAAAAATGACAAATTGGTGGTACTCGTATAGTCTACTTGCAAACACGTACCTAGAGATTCATAGTGTTGTACTCACCACCCTATTTTCTATTGTGAAGGAAATGGCTTTATGAATTGTGTTATAACTTGGCATTGCATGGTTTTGAAAAAGAGATACAAAATGTGTTTGGCACAAGCATTGCATTTGCATTCACCTTATAGATTTGTTAAGATTCATAAACTATGATGTAGTATCTCTACTGGGGTTTGGCTCACTCTGTGTGTGAAAACCATTTTCAGGTGTTAATGATATGCCTCTGCGAAGGCAACAGCTTGGGAGGACTTGGAGCTGAAGGCTTCTTTTTGGGTATTGTTGTATTTCTTTTGCACAAGCCAAGGTCTTAAGTGTATTGTATTTAAATCCATTTTTGTTGTAACTAAGCATTGTTTTGGAAAATTGTAAGCCTTTAGGGCATTTCTTCTTTGTTTTAACTCTTACTTCATATTTTTAACTTGTAACACATGCTATAGATTCAGGGTTAGTACTTGTAAATGTAGAATTGTATGTGCTACCTTTTGTAGCACGGAATCATATGAAATGAAAGGATACTTATTTCAAAAAACTATATTTAGACATTGTTGTTATTTATTAATAACGTGGATGATTTATTGTAATTATTTCGGGGCATTACAACTTGGTATCAAAGCATATCAGTTTTGAATACTTTGGATATGTGAGAAGTGGTTTTTACCATAATGGGTTTATCTCGCTTGATAGAGATATTTATATGTATGGTATGCTATGTGATAATACGTTTATGAGGCTAAATGGGTATGGAATTTAATTTTGAAGATATTGATTTGGTCTACGAGTTTTTAGAAGTCCTGTTAGAAAAGCACTTGATTATTGCTATTTCTAACTGGAACTCTGGCAACATCGTGGGACGATCATTATCTAGAAAGGAAATTCGTATGTATTTATGTGATTACGTGCTTATGTAGAGTGAATTAATTGTTGTCCATCGCTTTAGGACACAAGTGAGTTAGCTTGACATATTCGTAAATGTGCTAATCTATTCTGTTACCTTCATTAGGATGTCAGGATGTAAACATGGTGATGGTAGGTGTGGCAGACCTAGACGACATGAGGTGCCGTTACTGGACGAAATTTTGGTCCAGGAGGAAGAAGTTGGTCAGGCCAATGTGGCCGAACTGGTTGGTCAGCAAACTTTGGGCGCTTTTGCCCGTGAGATGGCTGGAGCTTTGCCGGAATCTATGGACATTCTTAGGGTTGAGAATCAAGTCTAGGTCAATATTACAGAGACGGGGCTGTCTTTGCTGAAGATGGAGTTCTTCTGGTTGAATCTGGATGAGTTCTTGGGGGATCTCAATAAGTCACTGAAGGAGGATGAGTGGTTGGAGCAGATGGTGAAGACGTTCGAGGGTGATGGGCTGAGAGTGACCTTAGCATCCTTCTAGCTGAAAGGAGATGGGGGTTAGTGGTGGAAGTTTGTGTGAGAACGCATTAGGAGGACTTGGGAGGCTTTTGTCAATGTCTTCTGGGACAAGTTTTTACCTCCCATTGTCAAGGAGAAGTTAAGGGAGCAGTTTCTGAAGCTCAAGTAGCTTAACACATCGGTGGCCGAGTTTGAGGTTACTTTGACTAGTCTGTCGAGGTTTGCGCCTGAGCTAGTAGCAACGGAGGAATGTCGTTGTTTAGAATTAGAGAAGAGGCTGAGGACTAGACTCTTTTTCAAGACGGCTACATCTATGATTTAGGATTACGGTCGGCTTGTGGAGGTGGTGACTCACTTAGACACTGCGATTCAAACCGAGGAGGAGAGGATAAGGGGCTCTAGGCAGAAGAGTCAGGAGGTTCAGGGAAAGACACGGGACAGTAAAAGGTAGAGGGGTTCTAACCCACAACAGTCCCATGGAGCATTGTCTAAGTCCACTTTCCTGATACCGAGTTTGGGTTCTGGGAGAGGTGGTCAGGATGGTATCACTTGCTTCAAGTGTGGTTAGCTAGGCCACAAGTTTGTAGTTTGCCCACAGAAGAGAGGATGGCAACAGTTTGCACCGTCTTCGGCATATTCTCAGAGCCAGAGTCAGAGGAGAGAGCAGTTGCCTACCTGTTATCAGTGTAGGCAGTCGGGTTACGTAAAGAGGTTTTGCCCTCAGTCGGGTGGCACATCTGGTGCGTCTGGCCAGAGGCAGACACAGAGCCATCAGCCTATACTATCACCATAGGGCTTGAGGGTCAAATAGGGAGCCTTTTTGGCTTAGTCAATGCATCAGAATTTTGCTCTGAGGGGTGAGTACGTAGAGCAAAGACCTATAGGGTGTGTGTATGCTGTTACCAGTGCCTTCAGCAGTGAGGGGTAACTTTTTGTTGTGCAATTCTATTGCCAATGTGTTGATTGATACGGGTGCATCCCATTCTTTTATCTCGTCTGCATTTGCATCGGCATTGGGGTTAGAAGTGGTTCGGTTAGCATCTCCACTCAGAGTAGAGTCACCAGTTGGTGGTGAGTTGTGTTGGACTAGGGGTGTCGGGGTTGTGAGACAGAGGTTGTCAGTCGTTTGCTTCCTTTTGCATTTGTGTTGATCAATATGTTAAGTTTTGATGTCATCTTGGGTATGGATTGGTTGTCATCCTATCGGGCTGCTATAGATTGTTACCATCAGAGAGTTACGGTGTGCACCTCGAGTGGTGACTATTTTTATTTCTTGGGAGACAAAGTTGATAGAGCCTTGTTGCTAGTGTGTGATCTGTGTGGTAAAGGGCGAGCATAGTCTTATTCTTGCTACATTCTTAGATGTTAAGAGTGATACAGTCCTAATTGAGTTTGCCGAGGGTAGTTTGTGAATATCCGGATGTCTTTCTTGGGGACCTCACTAGTTTACCACCTCACCGTGAGATTGACTTCTCTATTGACTTAGTGCTTGGCACGACACCAATTTCTATGGCACCGTGTAGATTTGCACTAGCTGAGTTGAATGAGTTAAAGATTCAACTCCAAGAATCGTTAGATAAGGGTTTTGTTTGCCCTAATACTTTGCCTTGGGGAGCACCGGCTCTCTTTTCCAAGAAGAAAGATGGCGCTTTGCGACTTTGTATTGATTACCGAAAGTTGAACCGTATAACTCTTAAGAACAAGTACCCATCGCCTCGTATAGATAACTTGTTTGATCAATTGAAGGGGTCTTGTTGTTTTTCCAACATAGACTTGAGATCAGGTCCCTATGACTATTGTTTCGGATAGAGATCCGCGTTTTACGGTTTGGTTGTGGCAGAGCGTACAAAATACTTTAGGCACTAGATTGACTTTTAGTACCGCCTGTTATCCCCAGACTGCGGGCAGTCGGAGCACACCATTCAGATTCTAGAAGATATGCTTTGGGGTTGTGTTCTTGACTTTAAGGGATTGTGGGAGAGGCACTTGCCTTTAGTAGAGTTTGCCTACAACAATAGTTTCTAGTCGAGTATTGGCATGGCACCATTTAAGGCCTTGTATGGCCGACCTTGTAGATTTCATGTGTGTTGGGCTGAGTTGGGTGATGCACTTATGATAGGTCCACAGTTGGTGCGGGAAACGACAGAGAAGGTTGCACTTATTCATAAGAGGTTGGTTATGGTTCTGAGTCACCAGAAGAGCTATGCCGATTGTAGGAGGATATTGTTATCCTTTGAGGTAGGAGATCATGCCTTCTTGAAGATATCTGTAACGCCCTCAAAATAATACATATAAACCCACATTCTTGACATGCATAGACATAAGAGAATAAAGCATATTTTTATTTATCAGAGTATTCATTACAAAAGTATTACATGTTGACAACAAAAGTAAATGCCCTATGGGCTTACAACTTTCCAAGCTAACACTTGGTTACAAAAAGAGAGTACTACCATATACACAATTAATACACAGTTTTGCTGTATTAATGGAGTCCATCCCCTATCTCCTCCCAAACAGGTTTGAGAGTCCATCCCCTATCTCCTCTCAAACCATGGAGTCCATCCCCTATCTCCTCCCAAACAATATACATATACAATGTAATTAAATACTTATCATATACAATGATCAATCAATACACATATTCGCTGTATTGTTCCAACAGTCATATTCAATGACATAACACGTTCGATTAGTTTCAGTTTTCTCTAATCAACATGCAGTGTCTACAACAATCAAGACTATCCTCCACCGATAGCCCAAAGCAGTTATTTCTAAACAGATTATAAATGCATCAAACAGATATAATATCAACATTTTTATAGGTGAGTGATTAATTAATCAAACTACACCATTCAATCTTATAATTCCCCAATTTCATGAATTTCAACTCAATTTCATATTTCCACAAATTAATTATTCAAATTAATTATTCAACACAATTAGGGCATTTTTCCCCTCATCTTAAATATTGATCCTAAGACCAAATTCCACAAATTTCACTCACAAACTCATATTCCCAAGACTTATATACACATGGAGCTTTTAAAACACAAAACCCCTCTTTATATAATTACGAATCAAACCCTAACTTTACCCAAAATTACCCAACAACACCATATAATCAAAATGACTAAAACTTATGTTAAAACTCATAGATTAGAGTAGGTTATCCCTACCTTAATTTTCAGAGCTCAAAGGAGGAGAGAGGTGAAACTCAAAGTGCTCCAAATCCACAATTTTTCAGATTAAAGTGAAGCCTCACGACCCTCTATCTTTCTTACAAAGAGATTAGGGTAGTAACACTTTAGAAGTAGATGAAACCCTAGAGAGAAGGTGTGTGTAGAGAGAGAGAGAGAGAGTTGAATCTAGGGTTTGAGATGTAAAGTGTATCAAAAAGTGATGAAGGAGATTGCTGCTGCCAACTGATATATTCGAGGCTCGCTCGAGCGAAGGAGTGGTCGCTCGAGCGACCAGACACAAAGAAACCTCGCCCGAGCGTAGAAAGCCTCGCTCAAGCCAACAATTCGAAGCTTCAGGTCTGCAACCCAGAAGCACGCTCGAGCGAAGAAAAGCTTGCTCGAGCGAAGAAACTCAAAACATAGTCCTTGCTCGCTCGAGCGAAGGAAAGCTCGCTCGAGCCAAGAAATGCAACTCTTAGGTCCAGAACCAGACGCAGACGCAAGCTCGAGCGTAAGACTTCTCGCTCGAGCCACCAGACACAACACTCGACTCTCGCTCAAGCGAAGGAACCCTGGCTCGAGCGAAGGAACCAAAACAAAGAGCTCGCTCGAGCGAGAAAAGTCTCACTCGAGCGAAGACACCAAAATTTGGGCAGCAACCATTTACTCCCAATCACAACCAACCTGTTACAAACCTCCCCAACACAACCTAAAACTCAAATATAAAGAATTAAAGGATGACAACAAGATATATACAACAACCAACACCACGGAACCTAAGTCCGGAATACAACAACCAGAGGAGAGAAAACCGGGATCGCTATAACCTCCCCCCTTAAGGAATTTCGTCCCAGAAATTAGATACAAGTTTCAAAAACATGATTTTTCAACTCTCAACAACAATACAATTCAATACTCAACATCTTGACCCATTACCGGTCATCCCATCTCTTTTCAAGAGGCAATACACAATATAATTTTCAACATGCATTATCAACATGCATTCCTTTGAATTTCGAGAAGTTTCAATATCATAATCCACAATTCCAAAACATATGCAACGTTAATAACATACTTGCATTTCTACAACATATTTAACATACACAATGTTAAAATAAACTTCCATTCTTAAGGCATACTCAACCTTCACAATATTTTCATAAACCAAAACATATACAATGTTTTACAACTTCAGACATATTCAATATTCTTAAAGTTTATTAATACAACAAAATTCCCAATACATGGTTAAACATTAACAAACAAGTCCGAATATTTCTCACGGACATCCAACTCACGTTCCCAAGTGGCTTCCTCAACCCCGTGATGTTTCCACAAAACTTTCACCAAGGGTATCGTCTTGCCTCACAAGACCTGTTCCCGCCTATCTAAAACCCACACCGGTCTTTCCTCATACAAGGCATCCTCATCAACCTCTAAGTCGGTCCAATCCAATACGTGAGACGGATCCGGCTCGTACTTCCAAAGCATACTAACATGAAACACGTCATGCACTCCGGACAACTGTGGCGGCAAAGCTAAACGGTAGGCAACCTCCCCAATCCTCTCAAGGATCTCGAAAGGGCCAATAAATCGAGGGGACAACTTCCCACTCTTACCAAATCTCGTCAATCCCCGCCTAGGTGATATTTTCAAGAAAACATGATCACCTATCTCAAATACCAAAGGCCTCCTCCTACGGTCGGCATAACTCTTTGACGACTCTGGGTTGTAACAAGCCTCTTACGGATAAGCTCAACCTTCTCCGTCGTTTCCCGCAACAACTCCGGGCCCAACAAGAATGCATCACCCACCTCAGCCCAACAAACTGGAGACCTACACGGTCGGCCATACAAGGCCTCAAACGGTGCCATACCAATACTCGATTGGAAACTGTTGTTGTAGGCAAACTCCACCAAGGGAAAGTTCCTCTCCCACGACCCACTAAAGTTAAGGACACAACCTCTCAACATATCCTCAAGGATCTGAATAGTACGCTCGGACTGCCCATCAGTCTGAGGATGATACGCTGTGCTAAAGGTCAATCTAGTGCCCAAGGCACTCTGCAAATTTTGCCACAACCTAGCAGTGAAACAAGGATCTCTATCTGAGACAATCGACACTGGGACCTCGTGCAACCTCACTATGTCCCAAATCTACAAGTCGGCAAGATGATCTACCGTATCTCTCACGCGCATAGGGATAAAGTGCGCCGACTTGGTCAACCGGTCTACAACCACCCAAATAGCATTACTACCCCGCTGAGTCCTCGGAAGACCTACAACGAAGTCCATAGTGACATGCTCCCACTTCCACTCGGCAATAGGCAAGGGTTACAACAAACCCGCTGGCCTCTGATGTTCGGCCTTCACTTGCTGACAAGTAAGGCACTTAGACACGAAAACTGCCACATCCTTCTTCATACCCTGCCACCAAAACTGGCGACCCAAATCACGATACATCTTAGTGCCTCCCGGATGCACCACAAGGCGTGAATGGTGAAACTCTCGGAGTACCTCCTCTCGGCAAGACTTCGGTACAAACAGACGGTCTCGGTATATCACACTCAGGTCAGGATACACAGTCAAACCCTTATCAACCTTCCCACTGGAGATCTTCTCCCGGAGGGATTCTACCTCAAGATCACCTCTCTGTGCCTCTAACACCCGATTCACAAGTATAGGCTACACAACTACAGAAAACAAGGCCGCAGCCTCAACAGGTTTGCCCATAAGCAAATCAAACTCGCCAAGTGCACCCAACATCTCCCACTCCCGGATGGCTATACAAGCTACATCACTAATGGATTTCCTGCTAAGGGCATCGGCCACAACATTGGCCTTCCCCGGATGATAATGCAACTCGAAGTCGTAATCCTCAATAAACTCCATCCACCTTCTCTGCCTCAAGTTCAAGTCTTTCTGTGTAAACAGATACTTCAGACTCTTATGATCCGAGAACACCTCGAACCTCTCACCATAAAGGTAGTGCCTCCAAATCTTCAAGGCAAAAATCACAGCTGCTAACTCTAGGTCATGTGTAGGGTAATTCCTCTCGTGTATTTTCAATTGCCGCGAGCCATAGGCTACCACTTTTCCCTCTTGCATCAACACACAACCCAAACCCTCTCGTGAAGCATCACAATAAACCACATAACCCAAGCCTCTCTCCGGAATAATCAAAGCCGGAGCGGTGGTAAGTCTAACTTTCAACTCTTGGAACAACTTTTCACAAGTCTCACTCCATACAAATTTGACCCCTGTCCGCGTCAATCTAGTCAAAGGCGAAGCTAGCCTGGAAAAATCTTTCACAAACCGGCGGTAATACCCAGCTAATCCCAGAAAACTACGGATCTCAAAAACACTCTTAGGCTGTGCCCAGTCCTGCACTACCTCTATCTTGGACGTATCAACAGACACCCCTTCTCCGGAGACTACATGGCCTAAGAATTTAACCTCTCTTAGCCAGAACTCACACTTCCCAAACTTGGCATAAAGCTTATGGGTCCTAAGCAACTCAAGCACCACTCTCAAGTGTTCCTCGTGCTCCTCCTCAGAAGGTGAATAAATCAGAATGTCGTCCACGAAAATGACTACAAAGTGATCTAAGAATTCCCGGAATATCCGGTTCATCAAGTGTGTTGGTGAGCCCAAAAGGCATCACCAGAAACTCATAGTGGCCATACCGCGTACGGAATGCCGTCTTTGGGATATCCTCCTCCCTGACCCTCAACTGATAGTGACCCGATCTCAAATCTATCTTAGAGAAACAATGGGACCCTTTCAACTGGTCAAATAAATCATCAATACGAGGCATAAGGTACTTGTTCTTAACCGTAGCCCGATTCAATTTCCGGTAGTCGATAGAAAGTCTCAAAGCCCCATCTTTCTTTTTGGCAAAGAGGGCTGGTGCTCCCCACGGCGAAGTACTAGGGCGAATGAAGCCCTTATCTAGGAACTCTTGGAGTTGAATCTTCAACTCACTCAACTCGGCTGGGGCAAAACGATAAGGTGCCATGGAAATCGGTGCCGTGCCAGGCACTAAGTTAATAAAGAACTCGATCTCTCGGTGGGGTGGCAAACTAACAAGATCCTTGGGAAAGACGTCCAAGTACTCACAAATCACTCGGGGTAACTCAATCTGGATCTCATCACACTCACTACTCATAAAGCTAGCGAGAAGACCACTAAGCTCACTCCGCCCTCGCGGATCATACACTGGTGGCAAAACATTACCAACCCGATCCCCCAAGAAATGAAACCAATCCCCGCTCAAGGTACATACAGTGACCCTCTAGCGGTAGCAATCAATAACAGCCCGGTATGACGATAACTAGTCCATACCCAAAATCACATCAAAACCCGACATAGCCATAACTACAAAAGAAAATGGAAGCCGGCGGTCGGCGACCTCTATATCACAGCCCTGACACCCTTGTTTCAAAATCAACTCACCCCCAACAGGTGATACAACACAAATAGGAGATGCTAACTGCGCCAACTCCAACCCCAAAACAGATGCAAATGCAGCAGATATAAAGGAATGGGATGCACCTGTATCAATCAACACATTAGCAACCGAGTTGCAAAACAAAAAGGTACCTCTCACAACAGATGGAGCCGGTATAAGGTCCTGCACGGTAATAGCATACACACGCCTTGAAGGTCTTTGGTCTACCTGCTCACCCCTCGGAGCATAAGACTGCTGCACAGACTGGGATGATGAGGCCCTCTGATTGGCCCTCCAGGCCTAAACTGACTGAGCTGGCTAATGGCTCTGAGTTTGCCTCGAACCAGATGCACCAGATGTGCCACTCAACTGCGGGCAAAACCTCTTCAGGTGCCCCACCTGACCACACTTGTAACAAGAGAGCGGCTGGCCTTGCCCTGACTCTGGCTTTGAGGTCGAGCCGAAGATGAAGCTGCTCTCGGCCCTCCTCCCCTCTACGGGCAACCTGGAGACTTGTGGCCTAGCTGATCACATTTGTAACAAGTAACGTCTCCCTGATTGCCTCTCCCAGAACCTGAACTCGACACTGGAAAGGTAGATCTCGCAAAAGCACCCTGGGACTGCTGAGGGTTAGAACCCCTCTGCCTCCTACCATCCCTCTGGCCATCCTGACTCCTCTTGGAGCCCCTCATCCTCTCCTCCTCCTCATGCATAATAATCTACATATGGGTCGCAGCATCCACAAGGCGTCTATACTCCCGAGTCATGGGCCCAGTAACCCTAACCTTGAGTTCGTGCCTCAACTTTCTTTCGAACTCTAGACAACGACGTTCCTCAGAAGCCACTAGCTCAGGTGTAAACCTGGATAAACTGGTAAATGCGGCCTCAAACTCGGCCACTGATGAACTCAGCTGCTTGAGCTGACAGAACTGATCTCTCAACTTCTCCCTGATAGCGGGAGACAAAAACTTCTCCTACAAGGCGTCAACGAAAGCCTTCCAAGTCCCACCAATACGGCCCCCAACAAACTTCCACCACTGACCCGCGTCTCCCTTCAGCTGGAAGGATGACAAGGTCACCTTCAAAGCCCCGTCTTCGATGCCAAACATCTCAAACGTCTTTGTCATCTGCTCAAGCCACTCATCAGCCTTAAGTGGCTCTTTCGGATCCCCCACAAACTCGTCCGGATTCGACCGGAAGAACTCCCTCTTCAGAAAAGAAGGCCCTGCCTCAGCAACATGAGCCTGGGCTTGATTCTCAGCCCTGAGAATGCCCAAAGATTCCCTCAACACTCCTACCATTTCGCAGGCTAAGGCACCCATGGCCTACTGACCTACTGTCTCGGCCACATTGGCCTGACCAACACCCTCCTGTTGCGTCGGAATCTCATCCAGTATAGGCATCTCCTGCCTACCACGCCTACCACGCCTACCTCTGCATCGTCGTCCTGATATCCTAATAAAGGTAACAGGAACATTAGCACATTCACAAATGTGCTGAAGCTATAACACTCATGTCCTAATGCAATGGACAACTGTAATTCATTCCACGTAAGCACATAATCACATAAGCACTTACAAATTTCATTTCCGGATAATGATAGTCCCGAGGCGTTGCTAGAGTTCCAATTAGAAACAGCATTGATCAAGTGCTTTTCCAACAGGACTCCCAGAAACCCATGGATCCAATCAATATCCTAGAAACTAAATCCCATACCCATATAGTCACATCAACATGTTATCAAATAAACATATAACATCATGCATAAGTCTCTAACAAGAGAGACAAACTCATTGTGGTACTAACCACTTCCCGCGTACCCAAAGTATTCGAACCCGGTACGCTCTGATACCAAGTTGTAACGCCCTCAAAATAATACATATAAACCAACATTCTTGACATGCATAGACATAAGAGAATAAAGCATATTTCTGTTTATCAGAGTATTCATTACAAAAGTATTACATGTTGACAACAAAAGTAAATGCCCTATGGGCTTACAACTTTCCAAGCCAATACTTGGTTACAAAAAGAGAGTACTAACTCATACACATTAAGCCCTTGGCTTGAAGTTACATGTAATACCAAAATAACAAAACAACCAAAAGAGTCTTCAACTCCCAAAACCTTCCAAGCTATGTCCTTGGAGGTGGCATATCACCTGAACCTGAAAATGATGTCCCACATAGGGTGAGCCAATGCCCAGTAGAGATATACTAAACCAAGTATGAGAAATAACTAAAACATTAGCATTTGATAACTGGCTAACACTTATAAAATAACTTGTAACACAATTCAGTTCCATGACGAATAGTCCATGTTTCATTTCACTTTCCTTTACTTATCTGATTTTCAAGTTATATAAACATGGCTCAGAACCTGGCCGAACAATTAAATGAGACAACGGCTCACATTAAAACATCTCCAATATCAACAATTCAAATGAGATTACAACTCATGTTAAAAACACTTCCATACTTCACAATTAATACACAGTTTTGCTGTATTAATGGAGTCCATCCCCTATCCCTTTCCAAATAGGTTTGAGAGTCCATCCCCTATCTCCTTTCAAACCATGGAGTCCATCCCCTATCTCCTCCTAAACAATATACATATACAATGTAATTAAACACTTATCATATACAATGATCAATTAATACACATATTCGTTGTATTGTTCCAACAGTCATATTAAATGACATAACACGTTTGATTAGTTTCAGTTTTCCCTAATCAACATACAGTGTCTACAACAATCAAGACTATCCTCCACCGATAGCCCAAAGCAGTTATTTCTAAACAGAATATAAATGCATCAAACAGATATAATATCAACATTTTCATAGGTGAGTGATTAATTAATCCAACTACACCATTCAATCTTATAATTCCCCAATTTCATGAATTTCAACTCAATTTCATATTTCCACAAATTAATTATTCAACACAATTAGGGCATTTTTCCCCTCATCTCAAATATTGATCCCAAGACCAAATTCCACCAATTTCACTCACAAACTCATATTTCCAAGCCTTATACACACATGGAGCTTTTAAAACACAAAGCCCCTCTTTATATAATTATGAATCAAACCCTAACTTTACCCAAAATTACCCAACAACACCATATAATCAAAATGACTAAAACTTATGTTAAAGCTCATAGATTAGAGTAGGTTATCCATACCTTAATTTTTGGAGCTCAAAGGAGGAGAGAGGTGAAACTCAAAGTGCTCCAAATCCATAATTTTTCAGATTAAAGTGAAGCGTTACGACCCTCTATCTTTCTTACAAAGAGATTAGGGTAGTAACACTCTAGAAGTAGATGAAACCCTAGAGAGAAGGTGTGTGTAGAGAGAGAGAGAGAGAGAGAGCTGAATCTAGGGTTTGAGATGTAAAGTGTATCAAAAAGTGATGAAGGAGACTGCTGCTGCCAACTGATATATTCGAGGCTCGCTCAAGCGAAGGAGTGGTTGCTCGAGTGACTAGACACAAAGAAACCTCGCTCGAGCGTAGAAAGCCTCGCTCGAGCCAACAATTCGAAGCTTTAGGTCTGCAATCCAGAAGCACGCTCGAGCGAAGAAAAGCTCGCTCGAGTGAAGAAACTCAAAACATAGTCCTTGCTCGCTCGAGCGAAGGAAAGCTCGCTCGAGCCAAGAAATGCAACTCTCAGGTCCAAAACCAGACGCAGACGCAAGCTCGAGCGCAAGACTTCTCGCCCAAGCCACCAGACACAACACTCGACTCTTGCTCGAGCGAAGGAACCCTGGCTCGAGCGAAGGAACCAAAACAAAGAGCTCGTTTGAGCGACAAAAGTCTCGCTCGAGTCAAGACACCAAAATCTGGGCAGTAACCATTTGCTTCCAATCATAACCAGCATATTACAAACCTCCCCAACACAACCAAAAACTCAAATATAAAGAATTAAAGGATGACAACAAGATATATACAACAACCAACACCACGGAACTTATGTCCGGAATACAACAACCAGAGGAGAGAAAACCGAGATCGCTATATATCACCCAGGTGAGGTTTGATGATGTTTGGGAAGAACGGGAAGTTGTCTCCTAGATTTATTTTGCCTTTTAAGATTTTAGAGCATATTGGGGAGGTAGCTTATCGCTTGGCCTTGCCACTACAACTTTCCAAGGTGCATGACGTGTTTCATATCTGTATGCTCCGGAAGCATGAGCCGGATGCATCACACGTGTTAGATTGCACCGAGTTAGAGGTAGATGAAGATGCCTCGTATAAGGAGAGACCGGTTAGAGTTTTAGATACTCGAGACCAAGTCTTGCGTGGCAAGATAATTTCTTTTGTAAAGGTGTTGTGGAGACATCACATGATTGAGGAAGCAACTTGGAAGCGTGAGTTGGAAGTCCATGAGAAGTATCTGGACCTATTTGTTGACGTTTGAAGCATGTATTGAAAATTTTGTTATGTTAATGTAATATAAACATTATATATGTTTTGGAAATGTGAATTGTATATTATGTTTCGAGAACCTATTTATCATTGTTATGTGAATGAATGACCGGTGGGTGGGCCATGGTGATGAATTTGATTTTCTATCAATGTAATTGGTTTAAACATGGTTTCGTTGTTGGATTTAAAATATTGGGGACGAAATTACTTAAAAGGGGAGGTTATAACAATTCCGGTTTAGACCCGAACCGTTTATTGCTTTGGATCCTGGATATCTTGTCTTGTATCACTGTTCATGTATTTATTCATCTTGCACTTCAATGAGTTTGGCTATTGGAGTATCCTTGTCATGTTTGGAACATGTTGTGAGCTAGTCTTTCCAAAACTGTATTGCCAAAAATTTTGCTTGTTTGTTCGAGTGAAGCTTCTTGCGCTCAAGTGGCCTTTTACCACTACAAGAAATTGCACTTTTGGCGACTACTTTTGGCGACAACGTCATTTTTTCGTAGCTAAAAGTATATTTTTGGCGACACAGTGATCAATTTCGTTGGGAAAAGTAGACCTTTACCAACGCAATTTACTATCGTCGCTAAAAAAGCATAACATTGATTAGGCGCCAAAAATATTGGTTGGCGCCAAAATTTCATAAATTTTAGCTACGATGCTTATTTTTTAGCAACGCAATAAGCGTCGCTATTAATGTGCTTACTTTTGGCGACGACAAGTTGGCATGGGCAAAGAGTTAAACATTTAGCGACGATAATACTATTCGTCGGTAAATGTTTTGATAGTGAAATGAGGTGATTTAGTTATTTGTATTTTTATTATAATTTTTCAAAATTTTTTAAATATTCTAATTACTGAATTGTAAAATTAAAGTGATCATCGAATTAGATCACAAAATGAACCCATCAAATCCAAAAACACTCTTAAGTTTATATGGCTAATTTGAGATAATCTAAACTTTTTCAAAGAATCTGGTTAAATTATCAATTTCAATATGTTTGATTTTATTTTCAGAAACTTATTTTAGAATTTTTTTCCTAAAAAACTAAAAAAATAAATTGGTGAAAAAATAAAAAAATACTTATTATTTTTGTATAATTTTATTTTTTAGGAGATCATAAATAATTTTTTAAATTTTGAAAATATAATTTTAATTTTTAGTGTTTAAATTAGTTTAATTTATTTATTTTTATTTATTTATAACATTCATTCCCATTTTAATAGTCTTGACATATTAGTATTGTTCTAATTGAAAAGATAAAGCTGAGAAAAACCAAAATCCCTAAAATTTTGGCGCCAACACTCCCCTGATCATGGACGGTTCCCTCCTGATTCCCCTCTGGTTTGGGTTCCCTTATTCTTCTCTCAGTTCTTAGGGTTTTTGAAGCAAATCAATTTCAAAGAAAACTGAAGGTAGTTCTCTCTCTCTCTCTCTCTCTCTCTCTGGATCGATCGATTTATGATATAAATATGTATTGATTATAGTTGCTGCAGGTCCCATAGAGAGAAGAAAGAGATTCCACACCTCTTTGTTTTTTGTGATCACATTATAATAAAGAGCATTGCGACAACACAAGCAAACCCCCAAAAAAACCCTAGATTTCTCGATACAAATTCCAGGGTTTTCGAACCTTTCGAAGATCATTGCTTAGCACCGCCACTGTTAAGGTACAAACCGATCAACAAAATCGATTGGTTTCCTCGAATTGATTGATTTTTTTGATCTTTTTCTCTGGATATATGCTTCATATGATTTCTAGTTTGTTTTTTTGTTTTTTTTTCCTTTTTAAGTATTTTCCGTTTGTTTTTTGCTTTTGGGAGTGATTGTTTTGCTAATTGTCGCTGTTTATCTGCATATTCAATATCTGCCTATGATTATGGTTGTGCTATTTGATTTTAGCTGTGAAATTAAAAAAATTGTAATTTATTGGAAGGCCATTAGATTTTTTATTTTGATTTTTTTTCTTCTATATTTATTTATTTTTTAATTTTTGTAATTATGTAAGATATATTAACCTGTATTTTTTAAATATGCATCAATTAGAAGTTTAATAACTCGAAAAAAAAAATTGAAAATTGAAAATTGAAAATAATATATGATTGAGAAAATATGAAATAATAATTTTTTATACATATGAATAAATAAGTAATGTAAATTGTGGGAAAAAAATAAATCCATTTATTTCAACTTTAAAAAGAAAAAATCAAATAACAAATACGTTACTTAAAATAATAAATTTTACGCTATTTGTATAGTGTGAAATAAGTCTTATATTAGTTTATGAATCAGGACCTGCAAATCATTGGTTGGTTTGGACCTTTGGAAAGTCTTGATGAAAGAAGATATCTTTACAGCTATTGATTTGAAAGCAAAATGGAATGCTCTCAACAAATACAAATTGATTGATTGATTGATTAATTGATATAAGGAAGGAAGGAGCGGAGGGGAGGGGAGGGGAGGAAGAGTGAGTGAGAAAATGAAAACCGTTATTATTGTTGTAAGACAACCATATTCATTAGTTTATTTAAAGAAGGAAGAAACTACTGACAGTAAGACTCGATCCGAGTATCACACTCGATAAGACATCACAAACTCATTGGTCTTTATTCGATAGTCAAATTAACTAGCACAGATTAAGCAAATTGCTTTGACTAGTTTTTTAGTTAATTTGTTTGACTTTTAGGAATGTTGAGGGTATATGTACATAATACTAGTTGCAGAAAAATAAATATAAAAAGTTCTACATGGCATGAGAAACATAGAGAGTGGTGTTGGGTCCACACCCTTATCTGTGTTCAGTGCAACTAGCAAAGTTGTGAGGGTAATTAGAGAGCAGCCCTTACCTTTGAAAAGAGACTGGAACAATTCCAGCTCTGTATTGAGCAATTTGCAAGAAAGCAGGCTCTGCCAGTTCAAAGTGTTGGAGGGAAGGGTTGCACCACCCACCATTGTCATTAGATTGAGAAAGGTTAGGTGGATAGAAGTTTGTAGCAGTCACAGTGATGGTCCCAGGGAGGCACAATTGTGGGTCACTGTTGCATTTGATCTGATAGCATGCCCCACAGCTGAAGCCATTGTTGAACAGAGCAGTGCTTAGTGCTGCGGTGTTAGTGCCATAGCCTTGGCTATACAAATTGCCAATCCCACATGCACCTCCTGCCACACCAAATCAAGTATTAGAATCCCAAAACATTAAATTTATCAAATTTTACTAGAAAAATCTCATTCTTTTTAACAGTCAAGTTTACAAAACTCAAACAGAAGTCACTTTAGTAGACTAAAACTCAAGATAAGTAAGATGTGAAGTTATGGGTCAAAGCAATGCAATTTTGAACTGGAGTTGTTTTTATATTGTTTATATATATATATATATATATAATGGATATATATTATATACGATCCATATATATAGAAACATTTGCATTCTATATATACGATCAAGTGTTTGATTGCATCTTGATTATTTTTTAATTTTATTATTATTATTATTATTATTATTATTTGGGTTTAATAAGTATAAATGATTACAATTTACAATAGATGATTTGATACTGGAATCTTCTTTTTTTCAAATGGGTGGAGTTTTGAGTTTCTCTGTTTTCTCTTCTCAATTTGTATTTTAGATCTCACATAGAATTTGATCTGTATGTTAGACTTTAATTGGTTGCTTCACAGCTTATAATTCTGCATTTTGATTCAAGACTTTCTATTGATTTTGGATACTCTCAGTTTTTGCTTAGGAAAGTTTCATTTGTATGTTATTTCAATAGCATCTCCTACTGATTTTATACTCTAAGGCCCTGTTTGATTTGTAGGATTAATAGTGAGAAAATTAACGATCTAGGGGATTAGTGTAGGATTGGTGTTCATG
Source organism: Camellia japonica (assembly GCA_030407325.1). Taxonomy (NCBI): domain Eukaryota; kingdom Viridiplantae; phylum Streptophyta; class Magnoliopsida; order Ericales; family Theaceae; genus Camellia; species Camellia japonica. The sequence goes on along the minus strand of JAPPVO010000031.1, from coordinate 135,366,301 downwards.
TTTGTTTTGCTATGGATATGGAAATATGTAATATCAATTATATGTTTGTTTTACATTATTAGTTGTAGTTTTTAAAATTTGCCAATTTTATTGGATAGAATATAATGAGTTGATCGTGAATGAAGTTCTTCATGAGCTTACATTTGTAGATAGTTTGAATGTCACTCCTGAAGACCAAAGCAGCGTGAAGGTTAGTATATTGTCTTGATTATTAATTTCTGATTACCTATAAATAAATGACTGTTCTCATTTTGAAATTTTTATATCTATATCTATACTATAATATGAAGCCTACAAGACGAAGAAGCACAAAAAGGGTTCAATCAGCAAAAAGGACATCTCCACTCTGCTTCAAAGGTTTCTTTTTTAATACACTTCTGGTTTGATTAATTGAACAGAAACAGATCGACCCAATGTGTAGATTCATGAAATTGACTCTTAGTCATTTTTTCAGTTTATTACCTGTTACCATATCAATTGAATAGATTAATATCACTTAAGGGAAGTGAGCACTATTATGTCAAATAACTCAGCAACATAGCTATAGAAATCATAACCAACTTAACTTCAAGATTTAACATCTGTGGCTTACCTGCAGCTTATGTGCACATTATTAATTTCTCAAACTCAGCAAAATTTCTCATGTGCACGTTATCAATTTCTGCTGCAGCTTACCTGTGGCTTTCATCACAACTTTTGTAACATTGTTTGCGCTGGTCATTGCCATTACTAAAGATCTTCCAGATGTAGAGGGGGATAGAAAGTAAGTTAGAAAATCAATTTTCACAATATGTCTGTTGCTATTTTTGTTTTGTTTTTTACTATTCCTACATAGGATTGTTAGTATGTTACTTTTTTCAGGGTCGAACCGAGGTCCCCTGCAGCTTACTTTTCTCAGAATTTCAACAAGCAAGATCCCAAATTAACAGAAGAATGGTTGGCCACTAAGGTAATAGTTAAAATGCAAGTCCAAATTATTCTAAATGAATTTCAAGTACAAAGAATTTGTTTGTGAATCATTTTCGAGATATGTTGATTGTTTTCTTCTTCTTCTTCTTCTATTAAAGAAACTCTATGAAGATATGAAATTCCGGATTGAAGCAGCTACTGAAAAGGGTAATATTTCGAAAGAAGTAAAGGATCAACACAAAGGGTTTTTAGAATGGAACTCTCAAGTGACAAAGCAAGATCACCAATCAATTGTTCAGGTGATTATTATTGCATAAAAACACTATGTAATTAATAGTACTATTTTTTGTCATCAGAAGATTTATTACTCTTCTTGCTTGTTCTGTGTTGTTTTGTTTTCAGATTTTAATTGATGGTAGGAAGCTGAGTGCAGTGGATGATGATGGACATCAAGTGCCAACACTGGTGTACTTGGCAAGAGAAAAGAGACCTCAGTGCCCTCACAACTTCAAAGCCGGGTCCATGAATGCACTGGTAATTAATCCGGGTTCAACTTTTTATACATAGTGCATCTCCAACAGACTAGCTAAATCGCTAATCATTTTGAACGTGCAGATGAGAGTATCGTCAGAAATAAGCAACGCACCTATTATCCTCAACTTGGACTGCGACATGTACTCCAATGATTCGGATGCAATAAAAGAGGCTCTATGCTTCTTCATGGATGAAAAACATGGCCACAAGACCACGTACGTGCAACACCCACAGAGTTACAATAACATCACCAAGAACGATATTTATTCGAATGTTGCCAGTACAACTCATTTGGTAAGTGTTAAAAGTAGTACTAGTTTTGATTTTTTTTATTATTAAGATATGAACTTTGAGTGACATATATATTCTAATCTTGGTCACAAAGATTGAGCTTGCCGGCATAGATGGATACAATGCAGCCTTGTACTGTGGCACTGGATGCTTCCATAGGCGAGAAAGTCTTTGTGGGCTAAAGTACTCTGAAAATTACATAGGACGGTGTGTAGTTTGCATAGAGAGGCACTCATTGGTTGGTAATACTTCTCACTTCAAATTGATGTGTTAGAAAAAGACCAACTAAAAAGAAAGGTTTATATTGTTCACCCGGATATATTTCTTATGCAAGCATCTAAGTGGGTTCAATAGTGAATGTATACATGTGAATGAAAGAGAAATCAACATACATGTGACATGACTACTTACACGCACTAACTTCCATATATGTTATATGTAGAAAGTGAAATAATCATGAGATTCATGACAGTCACCACATGCAAGAAGTGGATACTAGTAATTTGAAAAATGATGCTGCTAGCTTTAGAACTTCCTTGAAAAATAATTACTCTGAAGCTTATTGCAATATGCATCTGCCCTTGTGCATGGGGTCTGTCTCTTTCTTTTGATGTCTGCTGGACATATTAAAGTACTCTGAAAATTACATAGGAGAATTGAAGAACAGTGTGTGTGATACAAAGAAAGATAGAACTGTCCATGAATTGGAAGAAGGGTCTAAAATTCTTGCAAATTGTAGCTATGAGAAGGGTACTCAATGGGGAAAAGAGGTCTCTCTCTCTCTCTCTCTCTCTATCTAATTATAAAAAAAGCCTACACTTGTGTTAGTGTAGGTTTGTCATGCTTTTTAATTTTTGTCCAAATTACTTATTTTGGTAGATTTTGAATATTTTACAGTCTCTAAATGGGGTAATTTTTAGAAAGTTTATTTCTCATTATGGTTTACTAGTGTCCACATAAAGAGGCCCCTGCTTGATTATGAATTTAGAGTTGGAATTAAAGTGCCAGTGTGGAAATTCCGTGTTGACTTGTGTGTGTATCTCAAGCCACCCTTGTGGAGTAGGCTACTCCTTTCATGCTTTTGTTTTCCTATTTGCTGAATTTATGTCTAATTCAAAGCTGTCTAACAAGTAACCAGACCTTAATGCAAGAAGCACTAACACTTCTACTCATATGACACTTCTACTCATGTGACACTTTTACTCATTACACTGCCGAGTTGAAATGGTTTTCTGAACTGGTGATGATCTTTGTTGAATCAGTTTGCTGATCTGCTATTCTTCTGGTGCTGCTGTGATGTTGCTGCTGTTGCTGAGATGCTGTGGTGATGCTGCTGTGATGGTGTTTGTTACGATGAGGTGCTGCTGTGTTGTTGGATGTTTGCTGGTGTTGTTGATGTTTGGAAGGGTGCAGGACTTTTTTTCCAATCTGTAATAGATCAGGTTTTCATTAATGGGGGTTGTCATTAGGTGTAAGTTCGGGCAACTGCTGGTGTTTTGGCTGGAAGGGTATGGAGGGGGTATGGAGGGGGTATTTTGTGTGATTTCATATCCATGTTTTTAGTTTGTTATAGTGGTGCCTGAGGGATGCCTCTTGTAAATCTGTAAATCTTTTAAAAAATTATAAATGAGTTTCAATTATTTTTGCCGTTGCAAATTTGTCGTTGTTAAAAAGTGAAGCTTTCTCGACAAATAATTTGTCGGTAAATGTGTAGCTAAAAGTTTATTTTTGCCCACTCATATTGTGTTGCTAAAAGTGTATTTTTTGCCAATGCCAATTTGTCGTTGCCAAAACTAAAGCTTTATCGACAACCAAATCGTTGGCAAATGGCAACATTTACCGACGTAAATGTGTCGCTAAAAGTTACTTTTCCCTACTCATATTGTGTTGGTAGAAGTGTATTTTTTGCCAATGCCAATTTGTCGTTGCCAAAAGTAAAGCTTTAGCGACAAACAAATCGTCGGTAAATGGCAACATTTACCGACGTAAATGTGTCGCCAAAAGTTTACTTTTGCTGACGCATATGTTGTTGCTAAAAGTATATTTTTTGCCCATGCAAATTTGTGTCTCGAAAAGTGCTACACAATCATCATTTTTGAATGACTTTTACCAACGCAAGGTAAATTGCCGACGATGGATGGAGGCTTTTAGCGACGACTATGTTCGTCGCTAAAGGCATTACTTTTACCAACGCAATCATAATTTCGTCGGCAAAAACTTTTGCCAACTCACTTTTGCCTACGGGTTGCCAACGTAGCTTTGTGTGTCGGCAAAACTCTTTGCCAACGAATTTTCCCTTTTAGCAACATATTTTGTTGCGTTGCGAAAAATGCAATTTCTTGTAGTGTACAGTCTGCGAAACTATTGAGAGTTTTATATTTGCGCTCGAGCGACTCTTCTTGCACTTGAGCCAACTTTTGCAGGTCTGAACTACTAGGAGTGTGCATTGTGCGCTCGAGCAACCATTCTTGCACTTGAGCGGTGTCTTCATTTGTGTTTGGTTGCTCGAGCGACCATTCCTGTGCTCGAGCGGTCTGCACGTATATCAGTCCGTAAAGTCACATTTTTGGATCACTTTTTCACATCTCTCTCTCTAAACACTCCGAAATCCCAAATCTACTCTGTCTCTCTAGAAACCATCTCTAAGCTCCAAATGCACCTTAATCTAGTGATTTCCTCACCCTAGTCCCTTTGATAAAAAGAGAGAGCACGTCGAGGAGGGCTTCGTTCTAATCGGAGAAGTTCGTGTTTTCAGCCCCGTTGAGTTCTATCCATCCTTCCTTTGAGTCTTCTTCTTTGAGGTAGGGCTTTCTCCGCACTTTCTTATGATTTTTAACTTAGCTATTTGTTTTTATAAAACAACATTGTGAAAAATGGATTTTTGAACAATTTAGGGTTTTGGCTTGAAATCAAAAAGAGGAGTTTTCAAATGGGTTGTTGGAAATGATTGAGGAAGTGTATTCATTGTTGAGTTATGATGAAATGATGGATTTTTATCTTTGAAATGGATTTATAAAGGAAAGGGAATTTTGCCATAAAAATATCAAATGTTGATTTTGTAATGATAAATGGAATTGATGTTGGAAATATGGAATTAGATTGATGTTTATGAGGATGGCAGAGTTGGATATGTATTGTCACTCCCATACTGAGATTTTCGGAAAGTTTATCTTTATGGAAATTATTTATCTATTTAGAAATATCTATTTTGGGCTATCAGTGGATGATAGCTATAATTGTTTTAGAAATTGCATGAGAATTAGGTGACTTAGAACTAATTTATCATCCATTAGCATTGAAAATTGTCACATCTTTAACACGTTGAAAATGTATGTTGTTTTGAGAAAAATGGGTGAATACTTGATGAATTTGGGTAAGGGGTGTGGTTACGATATTAAGTTGGCCTGTGTGTCCTTGGTGAAAGACCAGAAACCCGCACGGATAGGTGTCGAGCCTTTTGGTTAATACCAGTAAAAATGACAAATTGGTAGTACTTGTATTGTCTACTTGCAGACACGTACCTAGAGATTCAAAGTGTTATACTCACCGCCCTGTTTTCTATTGTAAAGGAAATGGCTTTATGAATTGTGTTATAACTTGGCATTGCATGGTTTTGAAAAAGAGATATAAAATGTGTTTGGCACGAGCATTGCATATGCATTCACTTTATATCTTTGTTAAGATTCATAAACTGTGTTGTAGCATCTCTACTAGGCTTTGGCTCACCCTATGTGAGAAAACCATTTTTAGGTGTTGATGATATGTCTCGTCCAAGGCAATAGCTTCGGAGGACTTGGAGTTGAATGCTTCTTTCTGTGTATTGTTTTATGTATTTTGCACAAGCCAAGAGCTTTAACTGTATTGGATTTAAATCCATTTTTGTTGTAACCAAGCATTGTCTTAGGAAGTTGTAAGTCTTTAGGGCATTTCTTATTTGTTTTAACTCTTACTTCATATCTTTAACTTGTAACACATGCTGTAGATTCAGGGTTAGGACTCGTAAATGTATAACTGCATGTGCTACCTTTTGTATCGTGGAATCATATGAAATTAAAGGATACTTATTTTAGAAAACTGTATTATTAATAATGTGGATGGTTTATTGTAATTATTTCGGGGCGTTACACACAGTCTACCTCCATCCTCCTTACCTTATTCACATTGTAATTTCTCTATATTTGGTAGGGTATGCAGTGCCCAAGTTTGTCAGTTTTGATTGACAAAAAAGGAATGCTAGGGAACACGTTTCACGCTTTCTTGAAGCTTTTGGTGCTCACCGAGAAGACCGAAACCTCCGCATGAGAGAGTTCTCCAAATCCATCATAGACCGAGCATTACCACCCTTCATCTTATGAGGGAAACACAATGACTTGGAGAGGACATCTTTTCTTATGTCCATTGTTTCAGAGAAAAAGCAGTAGACATTCAACCCGATGGAAGAACAGCAACTGGTGTCAATTTGTATCGAAGGGATGTTCACGACTTACAAGCTCTAATTGGTCAACCACCACTTCCCTAACTTTTCTACTCTATGTGCCACAGCTTGGAACATAAGTGAAATAGTAAGATTAGGGCCATGAATGGAAGCATTGCAGCCTTACTCATGGCAGCCGATGACATCTCAGCCTTCCTAATGGAGGCTTGATTGACGCAACCACGCTGTATATGCAGCCGAAGGCTCCTCTGGAGGAAAAGGAAATTCACAAGCAAAAAATAGAAAGTTTGATGAAGTAATCCTGCATCTGCCCGTATCGGTAGACGAGGCACAAGTACTCCTCAACTCCTGGGTAGAAGATAGAAAGGTTCACCTCCCTGAGCCAAGGCGACCTGTCACCAAAAAGGAATCAAGTACGAGCAAATTATTACATATACCACCGTTCCATCAAACATCCTACCACCGAATGTTAGGCACTTAGATCTGTAGTTCAAAAGATGATGGATGATGACACTTTAGAGCTACCCCGTCATACGAAGGATGTCTTGAAAGATCCTTCCCCTCGTCACAAAAACAACTGTAAGATGGTCATGATGCTTTCACATTATGATGAGATGGAAGAACCAATAGTATGTGAGCTCTCTGAGCTCGCAGCTCCTTGAGCTCGCAGCTCCTACTTGTCTAGACTTTGAGATCAGGAGGGTGATAGCACTTAAGAAATCAACGAAAGTTCAAATGGTTCTTTGACCAATTCATCTTGTCTGAAGCAACACGCTGCTAACGCCTTTTTAAGACTTGCAGAGCAAAACGGTGAGGCATGCATGAGTGTAAGCGTATCAATGAGGAAAGTATTTTGAGTTAACTCCTTGGAAATAACCTTTACCAAGGTAGACAAGCAAGTATCGTTCCCACATAACTATCCTCTCTATGTCCCAGTATTCATCAATGGGATGGAGTTTTAAAGAGGATTCATGGATTAAGGGGCTTCACTTAATGTAATGCCCTATTCTACTTTCCAAGTAGTTGGGATCTCACAAAAGCAACTGGTTAGACAACCCATTTCCATCATCGGTTTTGGAAATCAAAAAATCAAGACCATAGTTCATGTCCAGTTAGATTTAGCCAATCCACTCCACCATTAAGTTCCATGTCATAGAAGTAGAGATGACTTATCAGGCTTTCTTAGGGAGAACTTGGTTCCACAAATATGTTGTGATCCCTTCCACCTATCATCAATATGTCAAAGCAATTTACAATAATGAGGTAGTAGCCATAGCTAACTCTCAAAAACCTTTTCGAGTAAATGAAGCTCACATGGTAGACGTAGTGTTTACAATCATGTTAACAAAGACGAATGTCCCTTGCTGCTTCGAGGTACTCCCATACCAAGTTGGGATGATCTCTCTGAAAAGGATTCATCACCATCTCGCAGAAAGACATTCGCCAAGTCAAAACCCTTAAGAAAGCTTCCTAAAGTGACCAGGCTTCAAATAGAGGATGGCAGAGTGGTATACCGTTTATGATGGTACTCGGGGTTAGCAAATGCCACCTATGCCAACCCCCAGCCAGACGAAGTAGTAATTGCTCATCACAAAGCAAATGAAGAAGATCACTGTTGTTATGCTCTGTCTACGCTAGCCCAACACCTACCAAGGGCAAAGAATAGAAAAAGCTAGGACAAAAGAAGCAAGAGAAAAAAAGCTATAGCTCATTTAGCAATAGAAACACTTTGACAAATCCAGTGGTCCTTCAACGAGTCACTTGGACAGAGCTGAAGGCTCAGGGGTTAGGTCCTTCACTAAGGCAACCACTTCATCTCCTAACCAAGCCTCTTCTAGCTCGGCTGCAATCCAAAGCAAAAGGGATTGTAGGAGGTAAGGCCTTCCGCAGAGTGCCTATAGGATGGCCCTCGGCCCCAAAAGCAAGAATTGGAAGAAATCAACATAGCCCCTGAAGGAAGACCCATGCATCCTATCTTCTTTTGCAATGATTTGCTAGTAGAATAGAGGGAGCCCCTTATCGAGTTAATGAAGAAATATTTCGATGTTTTAGTGTGGACATATGAATAAATGTTGAGCCTAGACACAGATGTTACCATGCACTGCTTGAACATTATCCCCCTGTCTCGCCCAGTCAAGCAAGGTGTAAGATTTTATAAATCTTAGATAGAGCTCAACATCAAAGATGAAATGGTGAAGCTAATTAGAGTAGGATTTATAAAACCTATCTAGCACCCTATATGGCTTTCTAGTATCATCCTAGTTATAAAAAAGAATGGACAAATTCGTGTGTACATCAACTTCAGAGACCTGAACAAATTTTGCCCCAAAGATGAATTCTCACTCGCAAACATTGACACGTTGATTGATTCAGTGGCTGGACACCATATGTTCTCATTCATAGATGGCTTTAGTGGCTATAACCAGATCAAGATGGCTCCAGAGGATGCTCCCAATACGGCATTTCACACTTCCATAGGTAACTTTTTCTATATTGTAATGCCTTTTGGATTAAAAAAACGCGGGAGCAACATACTAGAGAGCTATGACAACCATCTTCCACGATATGTTGCACAAAACCTGGGAGTATGACATTAACGATTTGGTGGTAAAATCCAAAGAAGAAACTAGTCACCTTGAAGACCTCCAAAAGAGTCTTTGAACGTTGGATGAACTTGCTTAAGTACGCATTCAAAGTCACTGTCGGCAAGTTTCTTGGATGCATTGTTCACTGCCCTGGGATAGACCCCACCCAGCAAAGGTTGCCGCCATAAAAAATATGTCACGACCAGCAAATTTAGACGAGTTGAGAACCTTCCTTGGTCGGGCATATTATTTGAGATGGTTTATCCCCGCTATGGCTGAAATAACATAACCCTTTAACTCATTGCTAAAGAAGGATGTTAGGTTCATTTGGAATGAGGAGCACTAACAAGCGTTCGAAGCGGTGAAGTTAGCTTTAACTTCTCTTCTCTCCATGACTCCTCCTCAATCAGTGAGGGCTTTACTCCTTTACGTCATTTCCACACCAAAGTCAATTGGAGCTTTGCTTGCCCAGGAAATCGACATACTCAAACGACTTGTATACTACATCAGCAGAGTCATCTAAGGCCCATCGAGAGGCATTGCCTCGCCCTAGTCTTTGCCTCCAAAAAGCTCCAACATTACCTCCTTTCTTACCCCAACTATCTCATGACCAGGAGCGAGCTCATCTGATTCCTTCTCACTAGACCATCTCTCTCTGACAAACCGGCTAGCTCACTAGCTCCTCTCGTTAGCAGAATATGACATCACTTGCAAAGCCCCCAAGGCCATTGCAAGCCAAGCACTAGCTAACCTCCTGGCTCGCTTCCCTAGCGGAGAACATGAGCTGCCCTCGGATGAACTTCTAAGAGATGAGTTCCAAGTTGCTGAAGTAAACACCAAAGGAGAATGGAGTTTGAGCTTTGATGGATCATCCACCTTGAAAGAAGGAGGAGTTGGAATAGTCCTTACTTCCCAAAATCAAACCCAAGTCAATTTGTCATACAAACTGAATTTTAGATGCTCTAATAATGAGGTAGAGTATGAAGCCCTAATATTAGGGCTTATGGCAACATTCCATCTAGGAGTAAGTTTCATTTGTATCAAATGTGACTCTAATCTAGTGGTCAAGCAAACAAATGGAGACTACACTATCAAAGTGCCCCCCATGGCTTCATACAGAATTGTTGTTTAAAGGTTGATAGACAAATTTGACACGGTAAGAAAAGAATACGCTCCTAGCTTCAACAATCGACACCCAGATGCCCTCCTTACCTTGACCTCTAAGGTAGAATTCTTAGAAGAATAAACCAAGATAGAAGTCCTGAAATGCTCCATGCCGTGCTCAGTAATAACTATAGTTCCTGAAGAAGAACTCGCCGACTAGAGACCCCCAACCATCAACGAGCTCTATGCCTCCTTAGGTAAACTACCTTTGAGCGAAACCAAGCACTTCACAATTTACCAAGGGGTCCTCTACTATAGAGGGCGTGGTGGTTTATTGGTGTGCTGTATCGACCTTACTGAAGCAAAGTCCAAATTGGAGGGGGTTCATAATCGCTCTTGTGGGACAAGAGATGTGAGCCTCTACAAGAAGCTACAACGATAAGGATATTATTAGCCTACTGTGGCCAAGGAAGCAAATGACCTTCAAGGGAAGTGCACCAAATGTCAGGAATTCCCTCCAAAAGTTGAATACAACTTCACAGAAATCACCCCCAATTGGTATCAGATGTATATAGATTACCTCAAAGAAGATTCATTGCCATCAGATCGCTCCACAGCTACAATAATCAAGAAGTGAGCTTCGAAATTCTTTTTACAAGGAAAACAACTTTTTAGGCACGACTTCAATGGGAAGCCATTTTGTTGCTTATTAGGAGCATAAATCCATAATGTTTTGGAACTTGCTCACGGATCGGTGCACCAAGGTGGAGCCAAGCTATTCCAACATCTCCTACATATAGAGTATTATTGGCCTACCATGGAGGCAGATGCCAAAATGTATGCCAAACACTGCAAACTTTGCCAATTCCATTGAAACCTCATTTATGCACCAGCCACTGATTTGCATAGCTCAAGCTTACCATGGCCTTTCTACACATGGGCTATGGATCTCATTGGCCCCATCTCTATACCATCAAGGGGATATATCTATATTGTGGTGACTACAGAGACTTACACTAAATGGGAAGAAACCACCCCTTGAAGAGGGTAATAAGAGTCACTATCTCCAACTTCATTCGAGAATACATCATATGTCATTTTGGTATACCTAGAATAATCCTTTCAGATAATGAGACCCCTTTTGTTAACTGCTAAGTCATACAGCTCTTGGTCTCCTACGACATCACATACAATAAATCAATGCCTTATTATCCCCAGGGGAATTGGCACGTTGAAGCGACTAACAAAACACTCCTTAGAATCCTTTCAAGGACTCTCAAGGATTATCAAAGGGATTGGGAGCACATGCTCCCAATGGTGCTTTGGGCATATAGAACATCCAAAAGGAGGCTAACTCAAATAATCTTGTTTTCGTTGGTATACGGCACGAAAACAATCTTTCCCGTGGAAATTGCCATACCCTCAGGTCACATGGCCCTCTAAAGTGGAGTTACTCCGAACTTCAGACCCTTGGAGCGGAGATCCTTGATGAAAAAAGAGATAAAGTCTAGGCTAACCTTAAGGTTTACCAGAGTTGTATAGCTCGAGCTTACGACGCTTTGGTACACCCCAGACAATTCCAAGAATGCGACTTGGTACTTCAAGCTACATCTCATATCATAAGGGGAACCTCTACCCACAAGTTCACCCCCAAATGGCAAGGACCTTACATAGTAAGCGAGGTTAATGAGAACGATTATTATAGAATTTTTGAACCAAACTCGCAAGCTCTCTTGAATCCTATCAACACCAAATAGCTAAAGGCCTATTTTCTATAGGATTAAAGTGAGAAATCACCCTAGGAAATCCTTTATTACTAATTTAATCAAAATGGCGATGTAAGGCATTGGCTCATGCTTACGATAAATAAAAAATCATTTGCTATCTCCATTTTCATTACCCTCTATGCAACTATCAACAATTGTTTTCAATATATATATATATATATGAGAAAAAACATAAAATAATTGAGGGTTTTTCATAACAAGAATGTTAGCTCAACTCTCCATCACATGAACCCTTATGAAACCCCTCAACTCACCTAACTTGGACCTATTTGGCAACCCAAATAAAAAACCTCCCCTTCCACGCTGAAAAGTTGAGCTCTACAATGGCTTTCCTCTCCTCCAAATTCAAAATTTCCAAGTCCACATCCATTAACACCTTAGACGCCCACTCTAACTCCACCACGTTGTTCTCCATAGCCAATGCTGAATCCATCAAAGTCTTGTCCATTTTTGCCAGTTTAGCATCAAGGTGACGATTCTTCACTTGAGCTTCCATACGAGACAAACTCTCTCCAAGCTAGGTTACATCAAACTCATGCCACTGAAACTTTGCCATGACAGCTCAAAATGATTGAAATGTGTCAAGAGAAGCCTCTAGAGTAAGGCCACAAAACCCTCTGAGCATGTAGCAGAATGCCTCTACCAAATAATGTAGTAAGAACACAGCTTCCAAATGCATGAAAGTGTTTGGCTTGTGATAAAAAAATAAAGTTCAGCCTTGGCAAATACTTGCCTCGTACCCCATCAAATAATATATTGGGATCAAGAACCCGCTCCCCACTATCAGGCCCTACCAAAGATATACAACCATCGTCAAGACGAGTCATAGTAAACTCGTCATCCATGGTAGGTAAGCTCACTTGATCATTACCACCAATGTTAGGAGCAATAGTCTCTTCATGAACACAATTGCCACTCTCACCAAGTGGTGAACTGATAGTAACTCCAGACAAACTAGGCAAAGTACCTGGCTGAATATCCACTAAAGGCAAACTAACCTGAGCATCTACTAAAGGTAAGCTGAGATGAGCATCAACTAATGACAAACTGCTACTCCCATCAAATAAAGAGATGGTGGGACTCCACCAGAAGGAATGCAGGACTGAACATCAGCCAAAGGCAACCGACCAACCAGATCTTCACCATTGACCGTCCCAAGCCTAACTAAATGTACCACTGGGTGACCTAATTGAAACAGAGGAGGTGCAAAAGTCACTCTATCTTCAACATATGGCACAGTAACCTAAGATCTCATCCTATTAGTGGGAACATTTGTCTACTCAGATGAAACCCTAGCAACATCACCATCCCTTGCATTCAAGTTAGCCTCTAAGCTATCCCCATTGTCACCCTCACTTTCAGAATCACTAGAACCATTAGCCTTGGCTTGGTTCCATAACTGCCGACGCAAAAGTAAATCATCCGTAGAGTTCTCCTCTTTAGAAGGTACAAAGTGCTTAATTTTGAGGTACCTAAGAAAAACATAACAAGGAAGAAAATCATGAAAAACAAAGTAGAGCTAGCCTTCATTCTCTTCGAAGGCTCATCCCTAGGCAAGTTTAGGCGTCGCTTCTCTGTACCCGCTTCCCCTTGAAGACCATTTACAGCCACCACTTTCACCCAACTTAACGCATCAAAGAGCAACTCCAAGCACGTTGGGTCAACTCACCCCTAGCCACCTAAGTCCTACCCTTCACGTGCGACTGACATAGTTTGTTATCCTATGAGATGTACACAACCTCTAAGTTCCCAATATCACCTTCAAGAAACTTTCAAAACGCGACAAAGGTCTCTCTCCAATAAAGTTGCCAATGAGTTGTTGCCCCACCCACACGATTGGCACTCACCCAAATAAACTTTTCACACTTTTGGAGCCCGCAGAATGTAAGTATGATAGAAGAATTGTTCAAAAGCATCGGCTACAAAAAGAACTATGCCAGGACCAGACACCCCTTGATCAAATCCAAATTGACGAACCACCTTCGTTAGGTTATAGGACACAAAACCATCAATACCTCCCGCAAAATATGGCAAGGAAGAAGAAAAGAAGCTGTAAGCCATCATTAACTCAGGATTGCTTAATTGCCCACCAAAAACCACCTCGGAGTCTACAAAGTCATACATCCGAAAAGGAACCACCGCAACAACTGGTGGAACATACAACCAAGCCATAAACTCGCTCTTATCATAAAAAATGTCCATTAATGGCCCGCGAATGCATGCCCTATACCACCTGGCAGCTCGATGCTCTCGTTCCTCCCTAGGTTTTGATTTGGGGGCAAATTTAGGAAATCACTCATATAAAAACATCTAAAGAAAGGAAGTTAATGCGTAGCTAATAACATCATACCTCTGATTCGACTTCTCAGCCCCAGCCTGATACATATCAAGCCGCCTATATATAGTCCCCAAAAACAATGGCCCAAGCACAACCGAAAGTCCAACTACAAGATAAATGGCAATATCAAACACGAATGGATCTATTCCATCCTTGGTCGGCCTCTCCAAGATGTACCGACATAACCAATATGAAGGGAAAACAACAAGGTAAGTGGAACTGTGCTTATACTTCTCATATCTAGGCCCATTTACCCTATCTTCCCCTACCTCATTTCCTTCATTAGGGGATGGATTTAAGTCTCGGTACCAATATCATGCCCACCCTTCAAAAGTTTTCTTAAGATGTTGCAGACATTGTGGGCCAATATACTTTCATTTGCCATAGCCTCTTAATAAGAACCCTACTTCTGAAATCGAAGCCTTAAGAATAGATACAATCTTTAGATGTTTTGGAACAGATGTATCAGCAAGAAGATCTATTATACTAAGCAGAAGCAAACTAGTCAAAACGCAAACATCCTCCAATGTAGGTGCCAACTCCCCCTACCGAGCAACAAAAGTGTGAGTACAGGAACTCCAACGAGAAAATGTTACACTCAACTATGATGGTTATAGCGACCCCGGTCTTTTCCCTTTTGATTATTATATCTGGACTTATGTTCCGTAGATTCCATTGTTGTATTATTGTTGTTGTCGTCCTTTAATTCCTTAGCTTTGGAGTTATAGGATGTGTTGGGCGGGTTTGGAACAGGTTGGTTGAGCTTAGGAACCAAAACTAGTTGCCCAGATTTTGGCTTGTCCGCTCGAGCGGGGGTTTTGGCGCTCGAGCGGGAAAAACACCCATCCAGTATTTCTTGTGCAGGGTTGGATGCTCGAGCGGGAGTTGGACCGCTCGAGCGAGAGTGTGTGAGTGACGCTCGAGCGGGGATTTGGACGCTCGAGCGGGGACCTGGTTTGTCGAGATGCTGGGAGTGTGCATCCGCCGCTCGAGCGTGGGAGTGTCCGCTCGAGCGGGAGTCTGTGAGTGTCCGCTCGAGCGGGAGTTTGTCCGCTCGAGCGGGGCGGCTGAGTATAAAATCGTGTTTAAGCGTTTTAAAACAGTTTTTCAGCCCCTTTCAGTTTATAAAACCCTAGATTACGAGTTCTCTCTCTCCCAACTCATCTTCTCTCTTAGGATTGATCTATTTAGAGTATGTATCTACCCTAGTTCCTTCATTAAAAAGGTAGAGGAGAGTGAGGGCTACATTTTAATCTGAGAAATTGTTGGTTTGGAGCACTTTGGAGTTTTGGGCAACATCTTCGTCTTCTCCTTTTTGAGTTATTTCTTCGAGGTAGGGATTTCCTACTCCATTTATACGTTTTAATCCTAAGTGGTGGTATTTTGGTATGTGGGGGTAGGTTAGTACTTTTGGGAGAAACCTTAGGGTTTTGTCATAGATTAATTTATATGATTAATTTAAGGGAAGATTGTGATATTGGGTTAAATTCATGAGATTGGGGAATTTAGTGGTTTAATGATGTATTTGGTAGTTTAAATACTACCTTTGAGAATATTGAAATTACATTTATTGTTATAGTTATTTCTTGCTTAGAAATAATTGTTTTGGGCTATCGGTGGAGGATAGCCATTGATTGTTGTAGACCTTGCATGCGGCTTAGGTATAATTGAAATTGAGTCAATTGTTTGACTGTTGAGTTAATACAGAACATTCGTGTATTAATTATGTGTTGTGTATGGCAAGTATTGATTATGTTGCATATGCATTTGTTTTTGGAGGAGATAGGGGATGAACTCCACGGTTTAGGGGAAGATAGGGGATGGACCTCTAAACCGGACTTGTTGGGAGGAGATAGGGGATGGACTCCAGTAGCATCACTTATGTGGGTGCTTAATTTCAATAGAAATATTTCTATTTGTTGTTGATATGATACATCACTACCATGTGTATCAGTTGGGAAGTATGGAAGTGAATTTGATTGTGATTGTTATAATACCAACATGTGTATTCGTTCTGTTAGGTTTAACTTGAATTGTTATTCCTGTTGAATTGGAAGTATTGTTAATAAAAGATGAAACCCCAGTTGAGTTATTTGGCCAGGTTCTGAGCCATAAATGGAAGGTGAATTATGCCATAGACATTGTGTCATAGGCAAGGTAGACATTCGTGTCATGAATTTGTAAATTGATTATCCAGTGTTAACCATGTATCAGATGCTACTACTTTAGTTAATTCATATGCTTGGTTTAGTATTTCTCTACTGGGCTGTGGCTCACCCTATATGGGAACTTCATTTTCAGGTTCAGGTGGTTCATTACCTCCAAGGACTTAGCTTGTGAGGATTTGGACTCGAAGACTTGTTTTTATTTATTTGTTTTTATTTGATATATGTAAACATTCAAGCCTAGGGCTTTATTTGTATTGAGTTAGACTCTTATTTCTTTGTGTCCAAGTGTTGGCTTGGCAAGATGTAAGCCCGTAGGGCATTTATTTTGATGTTACATGTAATGCTTTTATTAAGTAATACTCTGATGGATAATAGAATGTTTCGTTTTCTATTATTAATGCATGTTAATCTTATATATAATGGGTTTTATTTTGAGGGCGTGACAATGGTTCCCTCCTCACATTCAACCCAATATTGGTCTACGATTCTTACAGAAAGCATAACAATTGTGAGCTGGAAATGAATAAGGGTAGAGGTCGCGCTCTATGTACAATTGCATAATAAAATCTGAGATTGATTGATAGTCCCATCGTCCGACCCCCTTTGCCAAAACTTATGCCCAACTCCAAAATAAGAAGCACGAAACCAGTGCTTGATAGAAGGCATTTCGGAAGACTCCTCACCGCTTGCCTTGCCTAGTAACTTCTTGTTAGGCTTCTTCGGCGGAGGAACAACAATTTTTCCCTTCATCTCGAACAATCAACCTCTACCAGTATCATTTCAAATGGCAACAAGTAAGTTTCTTATACATGAATCATATTTACAAAAGAACTATGCTTAGGAATTGTTCTTTCAAAAATTTAAAAAAAAAAAAAAAAGTTCAATCGCTAGAATTTTGTGAGGAACATCAGCTATAGCTCTTATTTGATAAAGTTAAATACACTTATTAATTCATGGGCTCACCAAGTCCTCAGCTCCCCAATTACATAGAGCTCTCCTAAGCACTAGCTCCCCTAAAAGCTAGCTTCTAAGTTTTCTCACTAATTTCTAGCCAAGTCCCTGAAGTCAGCTCTCCAGTTTCATTGACTCACCAATATGGATAGAGCTAAACATTTTATTTTACTTTATTTTATTTCTTATTTTTAGAGCTCTCCAAAAATGATATTTTTATTTCTTGGCTCTCCAATTCCAACTCTCTTTAGTAGAGCTGGGGTGATAGATCTAAATATTTTATTATTAATTTTTAGAGCTCTTTAACTTTAGCTCTCCAAGATGGTGAAAACCAACGAAGTAGAGCTCTCCTCCCTAGAGCTGGCTCCTAAGTTAGCTCTCCAACAAAGTAGGAGTTAGCTCTCCTTAGTTAGATCTCCAGCAAAGTAGAGCTCCTCTAAAAAAAACAAAAAAGGGCAATCGCCAGAATTTTATAGTAGTTAAAGCTCTCCTTTGATAAAGTTGAACACACTTATTCATTCATGGGCTCACCAAGTTTCTGGCTCCCCAACACGGTGTGGCTCGTTTTTCGTGCTCCTCAGAAGGGTTTAGTCTCCTCGAATACGATAGCCCTACGGTTTAGACTCCCGTGGTTCTGAATCTAGTTCACAAGTGCAATGTGAAATAGAAAACACACAAATGAGGGTCCAAATCTGGCAAATCTTTAGAAAATCCACTTATCATGAAAGATGCCAAAAATGAACTGCAATTCTAGACTACAGAGTCACCACCTAAATATTTTTGAAAAATTTAGGAAACCCGTGACTTGTGCCAAAGGCCGCTTGTCCATCATAACCAAAGTGTCTTAGCTCAGAAACTTAGGTATGATAGGGGAAGGTCATGAATTGAGCCCCCCGCTTCCCTATTAAAGATCGGCCTCTACTAATCATGATGTGATTTTTAATAACATTATATGCTCATGTTCTAATTATTATATTAGCATTACTATGTGAGGTACACAAGTATAGACCACGTCACTTACTTTGAAATGCTTTGATTTCATGTTTGTTCGAAAAGAGTTTTGAACATGTGTTTTTTGAATGAAAAGCAAGTTCATATGTACATTCATCAAAATCATTCCAACTTAAGTGAAATAGCCTTCATCTATAGGCATTCAAAGAGATATTTCAAACAAGCACTTAGCCCCATAGTAGTATGCTTGACATGGCAACACAAACACACATATAACATGCTAAAGCAAAAACACTCACCTAATACTCAACCGAGGCAAGCCAAAGGAAAGAAAATAATTATAACAATGCATGCTCCTGAATATGCAAGGTGACTAATGCAACATATACAAAATGCAACTACGAAGTCCGGCTTTTTTAACATGTCATATGGATCAACTCAAAGCATGCGCAACGAACGTATTCAAGCAAGTAGGAAATGACAATGATATTTGAATGATGAACCAAACTTTAATGCATGCAAAAATGGATACAAAGCATAGCAATGATATGAAACGAAAACATGATGCTACCACAGTAAGCATGTAAGTAAAAGGGAGAAAGAAATGGGGGTTGGAAGACATACGAATATTACAAATTTGCCCTCGCACAAGAGGGTCTGAATGAATGTCCTAATTAACTAATTATTACAACACAATTGAATAAACTAATTAGCTAAATTATTGCAAGTCCGAATGAAAGTAAAGCAACTAATTAATTACAACATCTCAAAGCTATTAATCTAATGGATTCGAATGGGAGGCAAGGAACCACATGCGCACAATCGGGAACATCCTCTGGAAACCTTTCTGTCTATTACCAAAATCTGCTCTGTTTGCAGTAAAAAAAATTATTTTGTTTTGGCTTCAGATTCTGCTCTGTTCTGCTGTAAAAATGCCACTGCCTGTACAAAATAAGTGGCCGGCCGGCCGGCCTTGAGAAGTGGTCAGCCGTACAAAATGATGGCTGGCCAGCCTCTATTTTTTGGGGAATACCCTATTGCAACATAACTGAAACAGAGCAAAACAGAGTGTTTCCAAAAGATGTTTATTCCCTCTGCCCTTCTTTATCATGAAGATGATCAAAGGAGGAGTAGATTCGATTATCAAATCATCAATCATGGCAAATTTGAAACGATAGGACAAGAGTTTAATAAACTAAAAAAAAATACCTCCTCCCTATCATGGAGCTTCCTCAAGGGAGCGGGGTAGACTTGTTTCACGAATCATTGAACATCACTAAAAAGTATGCAATGATTCAAGATGCAATAGGTTCAATATAACGTCCAACTAAACCTAGCCAAATTTTATTACCTTTTTACCTCTTTTACTCCAATTTTATTAGCCCTGTTTTACTTACCTTTCCATTTTCTTATCTTTTCTTCTTTTTTGTCCAAAGGTGATGATTACGTCCACTAAGTCCAAAAACAATAAAGAATAGCAAGCATGACTTAACCTGAGAAATGAGCTCTTCGAGCCCTTTTCTATAGGGGAAAGTACAAAAGAACTATCAAACCTATTTTCAAGCGATAATGAACTCGGAGTCAAATCTAAAATGAGCGATAATGACTAGTCAAACTCAAAAAGAGTGATAATGACTAGTCAAACTCAAAAAGAGTGATAGTGACTAGTTAAACCCAAAATGAGCGATAATGACTCGAAATACAAATTCGATAATGAGTTATAATGACTCTTTTCTTTATGATTTCCAAGGGTCTAAATGGAAAATTAGTCCCTTAGAAGTAAATGCACTGGTGATAAAGGGAGGTATCAGACAAGAGATTGTGCTTAGCATAAGAGAGATGTAATGCCCTGGTAATGAACTTCCAAGGAGATTAAACCATTTAGCATAAGAGGTCTCTTTCTTATGCCTTGAGCTCTAATCTTCTATTTGATACAACTTTTAATCAAAAGAAACAAAGAAAGAAGGGAGATTGCAGAGTGCTACTGAAAGGTTGGTGTTTTCAATGGTGCGAATATGTATGTGAAAGCTATAAAAAAAATGAAAAAAAAGACTATCAATTCAAATGGAGTGGAAACTATGGCCTATACACTAAATCCATGAGGACTTACAACAACACAAGGATAATATTCAAAGCATAAATTAAATGAACACACCAATCAACTCCCAAACATAAAAAAATAGTGGCCAAAATCAAAAGAAACAAAGTAGGAAAAGCAAAGCAACAAGCTATAGAATAAGGCCTAAGGAAGGGTGGCTAACCCCTCATCTTTTTATGACTTTTCAATCACATTTTTAAGATTAAAACAACTCTGAAATCAGTATGAAAAGGAAAAGAAAAGAGAGAGAAAAGATGGTGCAAAAGCTCAAAGATTACCCCTTTAAAGAGAGAATGCTCTTTCTAGTTGACAAACAACAAGCTAAGCACTCTCAAAGGTCTGAATTTTCTTCAAGAATCTCAGCAAAATCCTCAAGTTTAAGCTTAGAAGGTGTATGTATAGTGTATGTCTATTGCAAGAGAAGAGGGAAGTGTGTTGGACAAGTTATTGCTCGTGGCAAAATTTTCTAACCCCAAACCATGAGGGGGGGTCTCATATTTATAGAAAAACATCATCTCACATCGGAAATATCTGCATAGAGACAGCTGGTGCAAGACATGCACATGAGGACAACTAGCAGTTATCACAATATATGCTACGCTAAACATGGCCGGCCGGCCATGAAGAGGTACAACCGGCCTATCAAAAATGGCATGCCGGCCACTTGTTAGCTAGCTTTTCTCTAGGTGGTTAGACTAGAAAAAATGTGGTTTTGGTTCAAAGAAGGTGCAAGGGTTAGGTTTTAAAGCTTGAAATCGCAGCCTTTTGCTGAAGAAATCGAAAAATTGCATAGCGTAACATTTCATCATCGAGTGTTGAAAGTGAGGTGCCCAAGTCATAAGGACGGTTAAAATGGAGTGCCTACACACGGCAGACCACGTTCCTAGCTCCCTAACATAGTAAACCAAGTTCCTGGCTCCCCAACATAGCGGAGACTAATGAAGAAGAGCTTTCTCTAGAGCTGGCTCCTAATTCTTGAAGAGTTAGCTCCCCAACAAAATAAAGCTCTTCAATTTCTTGGCTCACCAATGTGTATAGCTCTAAATACACTATTATTAGCTTTGGCTCACACGTGGTGATAGCTCCTAAATATTTTACCATTAATTTTTAGAGCTCCCCAACTCCAACTCTCTTTGTTGAGCTCTCCAATTTTATGGTTCTCCTAGATGGTATGATGATAGCTTCTAGCTCCAAATATATTATTATTATTATTTCTTAAAGCTCCCCAAGTCTATAGTTCTCCAATTCTGTAATTATCCAACAAAGTAAAGCTCTCCAACTTTATGGCTTTCGAGGATGGTAGAGACCAATGAACTAGAGCTCTTCCTAGAGTTGGCTCCTAATTCTAATTCTTGGCTCTCTTGAGTTAGCTCTCCACACAATAGAGCTCTCCCATTTCATGGCTCTTTAGGATGGCAGAGACCAACAAAGTAGAGCTCTCCTTAGTAGAGCTGGCTCCCAATTTTCTCATCAAATTTGCTAAGTGCCCAAAGTGGAGAAGTCAACAAAAAGAGTGGAGCGTGGAGCCCACATGGTGATAGCTACAACTATATTATTATTAATTCTTAGAGCTCCCTAAGTCTATAGTTCTCTAAAAAAAAGAAAGCCAAGTGAAGCCCATGTAGTGACAACCATAAATATATTTTCCGGTTCTCCATATGGCGATAGCTCTAAATATGTCCTTTATTAATTTTTGAATCTCTCTAATTTCTTAGCTCTTGGCTCTCCAAAGTAGAGCTCTCTCCAATTCTTTGGCTCTCCACCAAAATAGAGCTCCCCAATGAGAGGTAGCCCTAAGATGATGGGAACCATTGAAGTAGAGTTGTTCTAATTTTCTCACCATTTTCCTTGGGATAGCTCCAAACATGGTTTTTTTTTTTTTTGATAGCTCTCCAAATACGTTTTTGGGAGATCATCAATCTGTTGGCTCTTTAGCTCTCATGAGTGAGTTCTTCAACAATGTGTTAGCTCTCATAAGAAATAACTCCTAAATTCCCCTACCAATTTACGGCCAAGTCTAGAGCCCGTATGATGGCTCACCAATTTTTAGTTCCAAATATTGTTGGGAATTTCATGTCAAAAATAAAAAAAATAAAAAAAAATCATTCAAAGATCAAAGAAATCTGCAAAAAGAATAAATTACCTAAAGATGAGATCACCACCGACGCAACTGGGTGAGCTTCTAAATTTCTATCCTGCCAAAGTGAGTAGAAATCGACTAAGCTAGCAAGGCACAATGGAAATAAAGTTCACCAACAAAAAAAAGTTAAAAAATAAAATAAAATCAGAAGCCTTGAAGAAATCGAGATTGAAAGCATACCTTAACAAATTGACCTCCAATTGCACAAGACACGACAGAAATAGACCTCCAAATAGGTGGAATCCAGATTATGGCTCACATTAACAAACACTAAGTTCTCTCCACATAGCATTCAATTGTGGCTCACCTTCGAAAATGCCAAGTTCTCTTCCAATAGCTCGCAACTCCCTAACTCACCTTCCTCGCTTCTCTCATTCTACATGGATTGTCAATGGTCCATGCCTTGTCTCTTCTCTCTCAGGAATTGAGAATAGCAACGCCTCTCATCTCTCAAGAATTGACAATAGCAATAACTCCTAAAAACCCTAACGTCAATGAATTAAAGGATCAAAACCCTAGCTCTACCTTTGTTTTGGCACACACACCTTCAAAACCTATGCTCGACTCAGCCGCAATAACGCAAGTGTCGCCTCCCCTTCGTCACACCACGTAGCACCTTTGTAGCTTGCTAATGGCAACCTTCACGGCTTGTTGACACCGTTCTTGCCTCCTTTCTTTCTCTAAAAGCTTGCCTTTTTTCTTCTATAGTAACTTCAAAGCTTAACCCACTCCCTTTTTCAATTTAAGACTTTGAAATTGGTAATACCAAACCCTAGCCCTAATACCAAAACCTGAAATCAACCTTTTAAAATTATAATCTGACTCAGCTGAAGTATTGTGAGAGTCGACCTACCTTTTTCGCACCACTCAACACCCCTGTGACTCCCCAGCAACAGCTTTTGTCCTTTCGTCTTCTCTCTGAAAGCTTGAACACATCTTGGGCAACCAACCAAACTTGGAGTGAAAGAGAATGAAAACCTAGAACCAAACTTCGAGAGAGAGAGTATACATAATATAAAAAAACCACAAAACCAAACTTGGAGAGAGAGAGAGAGAGTATAAAAACCAAAATTGAATAAGACCAGACAACTTGCCAAGAGGGATATTTACATAAGAAACCACAGTGCGGGTAACAAAGTCAAGAAAAACCCCTCTTTACAATGGGTAAAAGAAGAAGACGAGGGAAGTGATTGGAAAACTCAAAGCTTTACGGATGGGTTCAAAAGATATATGAAATTTATATTTTTGCAAAGTACAAGGAAAATCCCTTATTTCACAATGGGTAAAAGGAGAAGACGAAGAAAGTGACCGAAAAACACAAATCTCCAATCAGATTCAAAATATATACAGAATATATATGTCTGTAAAAAGGAAGCTCTTATTCAATCGGGTTTAAACTATACATAGAATATATACAAACTTTTATTCAATGAATTCATATAGAATATATGTTCATTGTTGCAAAAATACAACATTCAAGTAGAACGACGAGCTCCAGCAACAATATATATATATATATATAATACAATTTTTGTACTCTTCAAAAAAAAAAAAAAAAAAAAAGAAGAAGAAGAAGAAAAGGAATCGTGCTTGTATATATATACATAGAAAATGGAGATTATACCTTCCCAAGGTAGAATCCTTAATCAATCAAAAACTCTCCATGCTCGGTAGAAGCAGATGTGACCGGTCACGGCTACAGAGGCTTCGAGACATCAAAAAGGTGCTAGCAAACCTTAAATTCTCCAAAGTCACTTCTGCAGCTACCAATAGCTACAAATTCAACAGCTATCACAAACTACCATGAGCAACTCTAAATCAGTAGCTACTACTGGTCCGCTCTAAAACAATAGCTACAACTAGAACCGATAAGTTATCCTTTCCATGGATTGCTCCTTCCTGATGTCTTCAGAAAGCTATAAAAGTTAATAAACTCACTTCCTCCTTCCTGATGCAACCCCTTTATAAGAGAGCCAAACAACAACAATCGCAAAAAAACAAAAAAATCCTCAAGCAAATTCATAATCATATTAAAAAAAAATTAAAAACAAATCCATTTAATCAAAATAATTAAGATTGGTGACACTAAGAAACATAGGTAATGATCCTAAAGTAATTAGGGCTAGTGACATTAAAAAATATAGAACATGATAGCCCAATGTGAAAAAATAATATCCTAATCATGTCACAATTATTGTTTGTGAATTATTTTATTTGTTACATATGAATAGAGTTATCTACTTTATTTTAAATTATAAAATCTTATACATAGCACGGATTTTCTATTAAAATTTTAATGGGCCAAACAAGCAGATAATATAGGATGAATGGTGGAGGCAATGTGAGATTAGAGAAGAGAGGTAGTGGGTTGGTTTGATGTCCCAATCCTTTTTAAAATAACTTAACAATGTTAATTCAAAATTCCTATTCCATATTCGGATCTTTGCTACTTTTGAACTCTATGAATCATGCGTTGTCACCTACTATTCTCTTTGTTATTATTCATTCTTGTCCAAAAGTGCATTATGAGACATCAACTTGGGTCTTTGGGTGTTGGAATGAGTCTGGGAACAGTGGGAATAATTTAAGATTGATTTTAGCCTTACTTGAAAGCTAAGTCCAGTCGAGTGGTTCCTTCGCCACTTGAGCGATAAATCCTTCCATCCAGTCTTGTGTTCAGAAATCAGAAATACTAGGAGTGTGATTTCACCGCTCAAGTAAAAGTTTTATCGTTAGAGCGGATTGCCTGCAGAAAAGAGATTTTAGGAGTTTGAATTTATCCCTTGAATGCATGATCCACCGCTCAAACGGTCTATCTAGAGTCATGTTCGAAAAGAGTGTCCAATCACTTAAAATCTAAGGCAATCTCTCTCTCTCTCTCTCTCTCTCTCTCTCTACATTTCACCTTACTCTCCTTTCTCTCACATCTCTCTAGAAAACACCCAGTAACCCTCATAAATGTTGGACAATCTTCACTGTATTTAAAAGATTTTAATTCTATTGTGTACAAAACAACAATTAGAATTTAAAGAAATAAAGAAAATGAGAGAATTTGTTTGATTACAAAAATCAAACTCGAAATAATAAATAAATAAATAAATAACAGATTTTATTTTGTTACAAAAACAAAATTAAAATCTGATTAAATAAACAAATAAAAATAGAATAAAATTAAATAACTTACTTGGTTAATTTCTTTGAATTACTTTTCTGATCAAGTCCAGTGTTAAACACTGTGTCCTTAAGATAGATTCGTCCTCTCCACGGTGCTTTCAGAATTTGGACGTCTATCTCCCAGGATAAAATGATCTACTACAAACAATAACAGCACTACAAATTGTTTGCCTAACGAACACACTAAGTGTTTATACTCTCTCTGATAAGAAAATAATACAGCAACATGAAGAGAATTTTTTCAGAATTATGAAGGACGAAAATTAGAGTTCTAAATCCAAATGAGGGTTGTCCTATTTATAGATGTAATGGTGGCTGTAGGATTTGAATTGAACAGGTATGAAACCTGTTGGCTTTGAATTCAAACAGATTTGAATCTGTTGAATTATATTTCAAACAGATATCAAAAACGGGAATGGCCCTGTTTGGGTGTGCACTAATACCAAACCTGTTTATTTTCGGGAAGGGCCCTGTTTGGATGTACAATAAAACCAAACCAGTTTAATTTCGGGAAGGGCCCTGTTTGGATGTACAATAAAACCAAACCAGTTTAATTTGAATTTATTTTACCAAAACTAAAATTAAATTCAAATGTTTTTGACCAAAAAATATTAGTATTGGGCCGAACAAGCCCAATTTCACACCACGCACCCGCGCCCAAGCCCAGTCCGGACGGACGGCGGAGCGCGTGTGTGGTGATTTTTGAGTCCAATGGGTCTAGCCCATTTTGCCCATAACCTCTCCCTCTAAAACACTTGGGTACCCCAAGTACCAAACCCATGCCTTATAAACCCTTTCAAAACCTCCCACCAAATCAATGTGGGACAAGCCTTATTCAATACCTTTAAGGATTTTACACCAAAACTCCATTTCCATGGAGCATACTTTGGCTTCAATTTCCCATTCACTCGGTAATGGTTTTGAGCAACCAAATATACCACGTGAATCACAACGCGGCATAGAACGCGTTACCACTTTGACCCGCGTAAATCGACGCACGGGGCCCACCTAAATATTAGACCAAACTTAGGATAAAATTCTGGTTTTACCCAGAATTTATAACCATTTCCAACAATAAATTCATCTTTCCACCAAGATCCATTGAGTTCTTGAGGCATTTTTGGAGAGCACGTCAAGAGTTTTGTTTTGTGCAGTGGAGATCACGTTTCGGCACCGTCGATTTTGGAGCTTTTCTTTCATCCTCCTTCTAAAGCTTAGGGTAGGGATATTTTTAGAGTTATATATATATATATTTATATATATTTTTACAAATCTATACTTGTTTTGAAACCAATTTCTCATATTTTGAGTGATGATTTTGGGTCATGAACTCTCGGTGATTTTAAACGTGGGTTTCCCTATTACTTCTTCAAAATCTTTGAGAACATAAACTATGTTGATGATTGTTAGGGTTATTTGAGAAAAATCTTTTCAAAAATGAGAAAAACCCAAATTTGTAAAAACCCTAGAATTTGGGGATTTGGAGAAAATATTGAGATATTGTGAATTCATGCTTGGTAAGGCATTATTATGGATAAATGATGGGGAAATTACTATGTTTATATCAAATGTTAAAACCCCATGGAAAAAGAGAATTTTGATTTAAAGTATGGTGAATAGCATGTTATTATGAGTGCTTTGCAAAGATGAGAATTGAGAATGTTAATTGAAATGTTGAGAATTAATTGATTAACGGAAAAGAGAATGCTTGAAATGCGATGTTGTCATTTACTTCTTGGAATATATAAATATTGTGTATATATGTGTATTGAGTAGAGATACGGAATTTGATCACAATGAAAGATTGTGTGGTTGAAATGAGAAATGGCTGAGAAATGAGAAAATTTTATAATGTATTGATATATTGCATTATCATCCATTTCATTGCATTACCATTACTTTTAGAATTGTCATTTGAGATTATTCTTTAAAAACGAAATGGTTTTGTGAAACAAATATTTTGTTGTCAAACTGCTTTAGGGTAAATACGGTGGTAAGTCCGGATAGGGAGTGTAGTTTTGAGAAATAAGTTGGCTTGAGGTCCGTGGTGAAAGACCAAAAACATGTGCAGAATAGGTGCTTATACCTTCCGGTTAGGAGCCGATAGAGTAATGTTGGCAGTACTTGATATACCTACTTGTAGATACCAACTTAGGGACTACCTAAGTCGTATTTACCACCTTTTGAATTATAATGAAATAACGGGTTTTATTGCATTTTCAAATGGACATTGAGCATTAACTTCTTCTTCTTCTTCTTCTTCCTCTTTTATTTATTTATTTATTTATAAATGAGAAGAATATTTGTTTTGAGCATGGCATGGCATGGCTTGTCATTGCATCCATTTTATATGGCTATATAAAATGCATATATTTTGTTAAGAATTCTCCACTAGGATTATGGCTCACCCCTTAGTGGATTTGTTGCACAAAAAGATGTGATTCCACCTAAGTAAAGGCGAGTAGATATTTGAAAAGTGCAAGACTCTTTGTTTTGTTTTTGTATTTTGACAAGCCAAGGGCTTTGCATATATGGGTTCGATAACCATTTATTTGTAACCAGACTTAAGCCTTGGAACTTGTAACCCGAGTGACGAGTGACCTTATTTTTTTTGTTTGGTTCTTTTATATTATCTATTTCACATGCTATAGATTCATACCTTAGAGGAGATTGAATTATACTTGCATGTGGACCCCTTTTTTGTAAATCTCTCATATTTCATGGAATGTAAACATAGAGATCGATCAGTATTGTAATGACTGGAGAACTATGATTATATAACTAAGAAAGATTAGTCAGGGTTATTATCATATGTGGAATATTTGGGAGCGTTACAATTGGGGTAGAGATCGACTTGGGGAAAAGGTAAGGAAAAGGAGTTAAAAATTGGGGTGGTCGTCTAGCAGGGGTGCCTTAAATAGGAACCAATGTGGTCAAAAGAGATGGAATGAAAATTGCAGAGATAATGGTTGATCAAGGGTAGAGACTTGGCAAGGGTTATTGGGGGAAGTAGTATTATGTTCCTCTTAGAAAGGGATAGTTGACAAGTTTAAAAATCAACATATAAGATAGTTTTATGTAAAATCATTTAAAAAGGAGGACCAATTACAAATTTTAGAACAATAATTCATTCTAAATCATAAAATCCCATGCATAGCACAAGTAATATGTTAGTAATAAAAAATAAAATACAACAATAATAAGAGAGATAAAAAAGAGAAAGAGAGGAAAAATGAAAACGAGCTGAAGGAGAGAAGCATCAGATTATCCAATTTAAAATGAATCTTTTTATTAATTAATTATTAAGTTACGTAATAATTTTTAATGATATCAGAAATATAACTTAATTAATAGTTTTGACAATTTTATTGTTGTAAAAGAGGCTAGTGAATTTATTTTTTTTCTAATTTTGTTAAATGACAAATTTTAAGAAGGGGTCATTTATAATTTATAAAATCAAATGAGATAATCTATTTTTTAAACCAATCTCAAGAAATTTATTTATAATTTAATTAAAATATTTAACCAATACATTCTTAACAAGTTCATAAAGAAAGAAGCAGATAATTTAAGCTTACGTAACAAATTTCAATTAATGTTTTGCTTTCTTGATTGTTACCCTATCCAAAAATAATAATAATAATAAACAATTGGGGTCAATAACTTAACAATATGGTTACATTACATCACTGATGATGCACTCAAACGGTTTGGAAAAAGATTAAATAAATAAATGAAAAAGATTAATTACACAAAAATCTTATACTTAGTATAATTTGTTAAGTCCTCATTCGAAATTGTTTGACTATTTTGCACAATTGCGTGAAGGCGCAAATGAACACAAAATGTAAGTGTGTGAGTGATTTTCCGATCACACTGCCCTCCTTAGTAATTCAGCTGTAGAACACAGGTAGAACAGATGGCACCCTGTTATCCTGCACAGAAAGAAAAGGCTCCGGCGGTGGTTCTTCCACCCGGGGGCACTCTGACGATCAAGTCAGTCTCTCTGAAAGTTAATTCAAGTGCTTAAAATACTGCTCAAGACTTAAAATTGCGTACCTTAGACCCGCCAGGGGTGCCCTTCTTTTATAGCTTTACTCCATCCCAGTCCCGCTGGAAGTCTCACTTCTATGGACTCTAATTCCGGATTTACCTTGGACTCTACAAGAGATAAGGATAGACTTCCTGAGAGTATTACCTGTATCCATCTTGTAGTCTTCCTTCATTCTAGGACTCCTGTCTCTTATCCGTTTATCCCGGATTCCTGTATTCTCGCAGATAACCTCGGCCTAGCCGAGATCATCCTGGTATCTAGACCAGGACATGTGACTTTTCGGATGACACTTCGGTGTCACCTCGGCCTAGCCGAGATGACCTCGGTACAACGACCAAGACACGTGGCACCTCGGCTGACACGTCAGCGTCACCTTGCCACGTGTTGGTACTCAGAAAATATATCCCCACAACTGCCCCCTAGGTTCAATTACCTCAGCATTCTGAGGTGATGGAACCTATATTGGTACTCTTGTTGAACATCGGCTCAAGAACTTCCTAGCCGAGATCATTTACTTTTATCCCGACATGATCTCTTCGGAGAACAAGAATTCCATCGAACTCTTTCACGCGTATGAGCTGTCATGCGTCACTTTCTAACCAATTCACCTACGTGTTCCATTTCCATTGGCTCGTGCCTGTGACGCGCTCGCAAGCCGTCTTTCATCTGTCTGCGCCTGTCTGACGTCCGCGTTGCCCTAGGCGCATTAAATGCTTTTATTTTGCCGCCGTTTCAAATTTTGACAAAACTTTTGCCTCTGCCCTTTGGCTCTTCACTTTTGCATTTGATTTCCTTGCTTTCTCTTTCTCTAAACTTTCTTCTTAGAAACCGCCATTGCTTCAAACTCCAAGCTCTGCGACTGTCTCTCCTTCTCTTCTCTCATGAAGCTGTCATCATTTCATTACATCTGTAACTGCCGTCTGACTTCGGGGAAACTCATTCCGGCTCTATTTCTCTGGTAAGCTACTGTTCTCTTCGCTTTCATTTCTGTTGATATTATTTGCTCCCATTTTTCTTTCAAATCTTGTGAGTCATATATCTGAAAGTTTTCAAGTGAATTTGATTTCTGCCCATACACTGTTCACCACTTTCTTGCACTCTTGTCACTGTTCTTGACCGTATACTCCATGTATTCTTTATGCTTTTGATAACCCTACCTCTGTTCTTAATTCTGAAACTTCGCTCTTGCTTTTCTGTTTTCCAGATTTTTGCCCTTCACACTCGTTCTTTGTAGATTTAGGTTTGGGAATTGTCTGTAGGACCTATTAATTCATAGGAAGATCTGAAATACTCCTTACCAATATATACCTAGGTTTAAGCCGAGGTCCCAATAACCCTTGAAAAGTACCCTCTTTGTGTAGTTAAGCACATTCATACCGAAGTCATGGGTATGTGGAGACGTAGGGTAAATACCCCAACCAAGCTTGAATTCTTTAGGCAAGAGTTCTCCATTCCGGATGATGTTTACCTTAGGCTAGCTGGGGATGACGATTCCATCATGCCTACAGACCATACGATGCCTTTCCCTGTTGTAGCTTTTGTGGAATGTGGGCTCCGACTTCCACTCGATCCCCTCTTCCGTGAAGTTCTTCACTATTACAAATTGAACCCCATGCAACTTACCATCAACTCCTACAGAGTGATTAATGGTATCATAGTCCTGGCTAGGCAGGAGAATGTTAGGATTACCCTTGCCGATATCCAATTCTGTTATACCATGTGCGCCCTGGACTTAAAAGAAAAAGGCTTTGTTTATTACCTCAAGCCGAGGTCCACCGAATTCAAAATTATAGCCGACCTCCCAAACTCCAACAAGGGGGCTGGAGACGACTACCTTATTGCCTCTGGGAATTGGGAGTTTGCCCCAGATAAAGATGCCCATTTATTCCCTCTTCCTCGAACTGTTAAAGAGGGCAAGGGTAAGAGCCCACTGTCAATCATTTCCTTGTTACTTTTTAAGTCTTCAAAACTTTGTCCGTTTTTGACTTATTGTTCTTCTTGCAGATGTTCGCAAACCACCAAAGAACTTTCGCCAGTCCTATTTTCTGGGCAAGGATTTGAAGAAGTTACTTGATCTGCCAATTGTTAAACGAAAGGCTCCACTGGTGCTGAACTTTATCCCAACATATAAGTCCGTTTTGCCCGACGTCCCCAAACGGAAGAAGAAAAGCCTCTCTCCATCTTCTGTTACAACCCAGACTGTGTCCACATCACGAGCAGACCAAGGATCAACGTCTGACCCAGCAGATTTGCCATCCACTTCGGCACCTTACTTGATCCCTATTCCTGAACGAAAACGTCGGCGACGACTTGTCAAAATTGCTGAGATGGTTCGCCAAAAGCCCGTGGCTCAAGATCTTCTGGCCGACCTTCCTTCCGACGTCGATGCTCAGCCGACGCACACCATGCCCCCACCACAACCAAAAAGAACCAAGAAAACTCAGCCAAAGGCCACAGCCGCTCAAATTGAGGCTGAAGACACAGTGCCAATTTCACAGTTGGCTGGGAGCCAGGAGACTGCTTCTGTTCCCTTAAAAAGATCTGCTGAAGCACAGCCATCCTCCTCTTCAAAATCAAAGAAGCCGAGGTTGTCCTCTGGCACAACTTCTAAGTCAAAAAAGCCCTTGGTCCCCTGGGAGCCAAAAATTACTCTGGAGGACAAGCCAGTCTTTGAGAGTGACAGCGCCGAGGATATTAATATCGGCGTTGCACTCAGCACTGCCCTCTTGCTCCCGGGTGATCTTAATCGGAACGCCGAGATCAGTGAGTATGAGAACTACTGTCTCATGCTTCAACATTCTGTTCAGGTAAATGTTCCTACTTGGAACTTTTTGCTTCCTTTCTGTTTCTTACTTAGAAGATTTTCTAATATTGTATTTTGCCTTCAGGCCATCCAGCATGCCCACTCCTTCTCTATT
The DNA here is from genome assembly GCA_030407325.1 of Camellia japonica. Lineage (NCBI taxonomy): Eukaryota > Viridiplantae > Streptophyta > Magnoliopsida > Ericales > Theaceae > Camellia > Camellia japonica. Next base: position 135,333,864 of record JAPPVO010000031.1, on the reverse strand, counting down.
CAGTCGTTTGAAAATCGAGAGAAGCTCGCCGAGGCTAAGAGGGAGGTACAAAGCCTTAAAAAGTCCCATAAACGTCTTGAAGCAAAAATGAAGAAATTGGAAGACCAAGCCGAGGCTGCTACAAAAGCCCGATCTTCTGCCGAGGAGAAGGTTGGCGCTGCTGAGGCTATAAACAAAGTTCTTCAGGCCTAGTTGAAGGAAGGCGAGGATAGGAGGGCCCAGGCCGAGAAGGAGCTTCAAGAAGCCCTGGCCACGAAAAAGGCCGAAATCGAAGAGGCTGATGAAAAGGCCTATGCTCAAGGCATGGCCGATGTCGCTGAGGACTATAAGCTTCAAGTCAGGCAGGCATGCAACAGGGGCTTCTCCCTTGGTTGGATGTCTCTTGCTAAGAAGCTTAACGTCCCAGATGACTCGCCATTGCGCAAAGCTGATGCTATTCCTCTGCCATTCCCTCCTCCTCCACCTCCAAGTCAAAATGAAGACGAGGATGAATCCGAGCCTGAAGCCGAGGAGGAGGACAAGGATGATGATAATGGGCTAGTAAGGAAGCCCAAGGATGCCAATGAGACCAAGTCTCCTCCTCAGGCTGATCAAGTCCTGGACTTAACCCAAGATGAGGAGCTTGAGGAGGTGCCCAAGGAAGCTGATCCGGGGCATTTATCATCCGACCTTCTTCTGGCTGAGAAGAGTCTAGATGAGACGCTTGCTGAGATTGACGCCGAAGTGGCTGCAAAAAAGGCTGCCGAAGTAGTTTCGTAGGAATCTATCGAGGTAGTCCCCCAAGAATCGTCTGAAGTCCAGACCCAGATTGTTCCTGCAGAATCATAGTTTTGATGCTTTTTCTTTTTCTGTCTCTTGTACTTCTTGTACGTTTTCGTTTTCAGAACAACGTGAACTCTGTATATGGCAGATGTGCCTTTTTCCATTCTGATGCTAGATACAACTTTCTTTCACTGAGTGTTTGTACTTTTATATTCTTATGACTGCTTCTGCATGATTCTACACTTAGAATATTTTGCAAGTCTCTCCTCCTTTGTACAATCTCCTCGGGGATAAATACCTCGGGTATGTTTACCTGAAGGTTTATCTTGGCTAGGACTTCACCTGTAAATTTTCCATAAACTTCAACAAGTATAAAGCATATACCATTTTAACTGGAAAACTTTTCTCAAGTTTTAACAAGGGGCTGAATCAATAAACTTAATTTAACTTCCTCTTTGTAAATTGCTACAAATTTCAACAAGTGAGGATAAACAATTATATCGGCTTAACTTTTACTTGTAAATTGCTACAAATTTCAACAAGTAAAGATAAGGAATTTATCTCAGCTTAACTTTAACTTGTAAATTGCTACAAATTTCAACAAGTAAAGATAAGGAATTTATCTCAGCTTAACTTTAACTTGTAAATTGCTACAAATTTCAACAAGTAAATATAAGGAATTTATCTCAGCTTAACTTCGGTTAAGTATAATCTCTGTTTAACTTCGGTTAAGCTTTATCTCAGATTAACTAAGCTTTACTGTCTTCTCTCTGCCCCCAATGTGAACCTAAGTTTCACTTGGGTTCTCATTATTCAAAAAACAACATTGTGTATAGTTTCATAAGTTCTGGGAAATTCTGCTAAGATTTTATTGATCATATCGGCAAAAAATCAAACAGGCATCTAATGATAGAAAAACTTTAAATTACAAGTGTTCCATGGTCTAGGCAATGCTTTGCCTTCATTATCTTCTAGCTGATATGCCCCATTTCCTAACACCGAAGTAATTCTGTAAGGTCCTTCCCAGTTTGGGCCAAGCTTGCCCTCTCTGGGATCCTTCTTATTGCCGACGACTTTTCTCAAGACTAGGTCGTTGACTTGAAAATCCCTTGGATTGACCTTCTTGTTGTAAGCTTTGGCAAGCTGTTACTGGTATGCTGCAAGCTGGATTGCAGCTTTCTCTCTTCTTTCTTCTAGTAGATCCAGATCTCGGGCTAAGAGCACATCATTAGTCCCGTTCTCAACTCCCTGGGTTCTGATTCCTGGGATGCCGATCTCCAATGGAATGACTGCTTCTGTGCCATAAGCCATGGCAAAGGGCGATTCCCCTGTTGATCTTCTCGGCGTAGTGCGATATGCCCAGAGCACATTGGGCAATTCGTCTACCCACTTTCCTTTTGCTGCCTGCAGCCTCTTCTTTATCCCATCCAAAATTACTTTGTTGGATGCTTCTGCTTGACCATTACTTTGGGGAAAACTTGGTGTTGAAAAGTAATTCTTTATCTTGAACTTTGCACAAAAATTCTTGATGAGTTTGCTGTCAAACTGTGTTCCGTTGTCGGCAACTATTGCTCTTGGAATCCCAAATCTGGTGATGATGTTTCTCCAGATGAAGTTCTTCACATCCACATCTCGGATTTTGGCAAGAGGCTCTGCTTCTATCCACTTTGTGAAGTAATCTGTTGCTACCAGTAGGTACTTCCGCTGCCCAGTTGCTTGGGGCAATTGTCCAACGAGATCCATGCCCCATTGGGCAAATGGCCAAGGGCTGGAAACCGGGTTCAGGTCAGCAGCTGGCTGATGTATCAAAGGTGCAAACCTCTGGCATTGTTCACACTTTTTCACATAGGCCTCTGCATCTTTTTGCATATAGGGCCACCAATACCCCTGGGTAATGGCCCTATGAGCTAATGATCTCCCCCCTGCGTGGCTTCCACAAACTCCTTTGTGAATTTCATATAAAAAGTCTTCAACCTGAAGAGGGTGAACACACCTTAGAAGAGGTCCAGTGAAGGATCTTCTGTAGAGGTGTCCTTCTGCTGTCAGACTGAATCTTGCCGACTTCAATCTGACCTTGTGTGCCTCCTTTCGTTCTTCTGGCAGCTTTCCCTCTTTTAGGAATGCAACAATTGCATCCATCCAGCTTGGTCCCATGTCCACACATAATGCCTCTTGCATTGTGTTCGGTGGCTCTATGCTCGGGCCCGATAGGTAATCGATCATTATTGTCCTCGTCTTTCCGGTTTGCATTGAACTTGCTAAATTGGCCAACGCGTCGGCGTGGCTGTTATCATCTCGGCTAACTTGAAGAAGTCGGCAGTTTTCAAACAAGGCTGACAGCCTGATGACTTCTTTTGCGTATGCCGACATCCTTTCATCTCGGGCTGCAAACTCTCCTGTAGTTTGATTCACTATAAGTTGTGAATCACAAAAAACTATTACCTCATCTGCTTCTGCTGCTACTGCCAGCTTCAGTCCAGCAATCAATGCTTCATATTCCGCCTCATTGTTCGAGGCTTTGAACCCCAGTCGAATGGACTGCTCCAATATCTCTCCGTCGGGGGATATTAACACTACTCCTGCCCCTGCCCCCTGCCGGTTTGAGCTCTCATCAACAAAAAGTTGGAAGGAGTCGCCGATGTAAATGTTGCAGGGTCTGAGTTTTTCCTTCCTTAGTTCTGTAGCCTTTGGCTGGGCTTCTCCTGCCTTGTTTGGACATCCTTTATCTCGGCTCAACGGAGCCCGATGTTCGATGTATTCTGGTGAGAACTCGGCCACGAAGTCGGCCAAGACTTGGCCCTTAATTGCTGTTCTCGGTCTGAACTCCAGGTCATATTGGCCCAAAGTTACGGCCCATCTTGCTATTCTCCCATTTTAATGGGTGCTCTGTTAGTACCACAATCTTGTGAGCCTGAAAGTAATGGTTTAGCTTCTTTGAAGCCATTACCAAGGCCAGCATTAATTTCTCCAGTGGTAGATACTGTAGACGTCCCCGAACGCCCCGGGAGGGTTGAGGTCCCGTTCCGTTCGTATTGGGGTTCACTACAGTTCGGACTCCCTTTTTGTTTGTTGTGGTTCTAAATTTGAACCAAAGAGTCCAACTCTGGCAAATCGTTTTGAAGAAAAACAGATTTTTGAAAAGTAGTGCCAAACATGGACTGCTTTGCCAGATTACAGAGTCGCCACCTAAATATTTTAAAATGGGAAATTTAGGAAACCCTGACTCGGTGCCGAAGGCCACGTGTCCGTCATCACCAAATGTCTCGGCTCGGGAGCTTGGGTACGATCGGGGAAGGTCAGCTATGAGCACCCCCTTTCGCCCGGTCCGAAGACCGGCCTCTACTAACCGTGATATCCGATTTTGAAAACATTACATGCTCTTATACCGGTTATTAGCCTAGAATTACTATGTTATGCGCATAGCAAACAAGTATAGACTAGATCGCCTAATTTGGAAATAAGCATTGCATATCCGTTTTGTTTGGAAAATAGTTTGAAATTGCTACTCGCGGGTAGGCTAAAACACGGATTTCAATGAGTATTCCCAACTCAAGTAATCCAACCTCCACCCACAGGCATTCAAACAGTTTATAACGCATAAGCATTTAGCCGCATGGCAATCATACCGTCATGGAAAACATTCACACGCATGCGATATGCTAAAGCGCAAAAACTTACATCGTACTCCGTGCCAGAAACAATAACCCGGTTAGCAAACATGCATGACCTAGTTCATGTTAAGTGGCTAATGCGACACAAGCATAGATGCAATCTAGAGTAGGCTCGGCTAACCCTAAACATGGCATATGAAATGTGCGAATAGCACGTATTCAATTTGGAATTGAAAATTGCAATGCGGTTTGTATGATGTACCGAGCCCGGTGCATGTAAACAAATGTATGAATGCACGCATGCATTGCATAAGGTATGCTAAAATAGACGTGCCCTAATCTACCATCGTAAGCAGGTAAATAAAAGGGATAGAAAGAAATGGGGGTTTGGAAGACATACACCCACTCACACACACTTATTACAATTTTGCCCTCGTTCGGAGGGGCCAAAAGAATAATACAAATAATTAACTACGCAAGCTAATTAAATATTACAAATTAATTAAATTAACAAATTTAATTAAAGCAGTAAACCGCCTCGGGATGAGGGCCGGATGCGACACGCGCTCGGGACTGGCTCGGAAACACACTGCCATGCACGGATTGCCTCTGTTTCCCCTGCTATCCTCCTCAGAAAATTGCCAAAGTCCCAGGAGTGCCTCTCAGGGCACTAGGGAGTACCACCGGCTAGGGTAGAGAACCACCGGCCGAAGAAGGAGGCCACCGGCCGAAGAAGGAGGCCACCGGCACTAGATGAAGTTATCGGCTGGAAATTGACTGCCGGTCGGCACTAAACAGTGCCGGTCGGCACAAAATACCTGCAGAACCTGCAACTCACAGCAGCAAAGGGCAACAACATGCATGGCAATATAATTCAAGCCATTTATGCATTACACACACCCCTTATCATGTTTTTGACTCAAGGGGGCATGTGCCTCGATTCCCGGACCACCAATCGCGCATTTCCATGCATGATGGCCCTAAGAACCAAGAGTGCAACTTTGATTTCAAATGCATGCAATGCAAACAAACAAACAAGGGTGCTCAACCTCCATCATACTTCACTTCAAGAGGCCAAACATGCACAATATAAATGCAACCCAAAATATGTCAACTAGGCATGGGACATGGACTATGCAACATGTTCATGCAAAGGGGTTCAAGCAAGCATGTAAGGTAAGCATGCAAACCAATGGAAGGATGGACTTATACATGAATTAGGCACCTCAAATAGTCCTAAAATCAGTGGCCATGATGCTAAGGAAATGAGGGCCAAACACACATGCACACATGCACAAGTTAAGGCACCAACACTTAAACATAATAAACAACATTCAAGCACACTTGAGATGAGTTGAACATGGGCTACTAGCATACATATAAAGCTCTGAAAATCATGCAAAACATGATGCCAAATCATGTAACAAAGCAAGCTAAACATGCAACAAATAGCCCAAGTATTAAAGCAAGCCAATAAGGCTTTGAACCACACCTAAGCGAGGCAATTATGGCATGCATTAAACAACCTAAAACAGATTTTTAGCATGTCAAATTAGGCCCAAAGGACCACTTAGATGGCATCTAAGAGGCTTGAAATCAAAGGCATGCAACATGACCAAAACATGAGGCATACAACACATGCTTTTAAAGCATTAAAGAGGCAACTAAGGCAAGCATACAAGCATACCAAAGGGACTGAAATAGCATGTGAAATGGTTCCAAACCATCAAAAATGAAGCAAGCAAGGCATGCTACACATTCATACTCTTGAGGCCAACAAGCCAAATGCAAAGAGGCTATATTAGGCATGCTAAGATTGACCAAAACAACTTTGGACAGAGCTAAAACATGCCAAAATAAGCATACAAGCTTCACAAATGCAAGCCTAAAACATGCTAGAAACTAAGGCACACAAGCTAGGCATGTTAAGGCAATATTAAGGCATTACAAAGCAACTATGCGAGGCATGCAAGGAGTGCTAAAACCAACTTAAAACAGAGTTTAATCATGGCATAATAGGCATGAAAAACAGCCAAGACATGCTCAAAACACAACCAAACATGGTGCTCCTTTGGAGGCCAAAACTTGCCCTTTTCAAGGACATCAAGGAGAGGGGGTGGCCCTCTCCTTTTGGAGACTTCAAGGCACCATCTCCACCACTGAAATCCCTCAAGATTTCAGTGGGGGAGAGGCCCAAGTACCAAAGTCTCGGAGTTCTCACAAAATGGCCTAAAAATGGCACTTTTCAAGGCCTAAGGGTGGTCAAACCTACCCAAAGTGCAAAACACTCTTGATAAACAATGAAGAGGGTTAAAAAATAGAACTTTTATGTGTTATGGACTAAGCACAAAAACAACTCTAAGCTAGGTAAAAACAAAGTGCAAAAATGGGGTAAATAAAGTAAGTTTTGTTACCTTTGATGACCACCTTCACAAAGGTTGGAGTTGTTGGTTCCTTGAGCTCCAAACCAGCCAAGAACACCAAGAACAAGCCCTTAGCACCTCTGTTCCAAGAGGAAGGTGAAACACTAGGTGTTGATGTGCAATAGTAAGGCACAAACACCTAGTGTACAAAACAAGAAAGAAAGAGAGAGATAGGATAGATACACAAAACCTAACCTAAAACCAGAGCTTCTCCCTCCTCTAGAATGTCTAACTCTCTAAAAATTCTAACCCTTGAGCCAAGAGAAGAGCCTTCTCTTGTATAGGCATGAAAACTTACAAGTTAAGCAAGCCTAAAGGCTCATCCCTCCATACACGTGTATGGAGGGGAGCAAAAAGTGATACAGCTGTCTAAAAATATCTGATAAAGCAGCTGCACAGCAGTCGGCAGGGCAAAATGGTCATTTTGCCAAAAAGAGTGCCGACCGGCACAAAATAGTGCCGACCGGCACAATATAGTGCCGGTGGCAACACCAACCAGCCGGTGGCCTTTAGCCACAGCCGGTGGTATGTGGGGGTGCCTCACAAAGCATTCCCTGCCCTCCCAAGGCAAAACACAAGTGTTTGGTGCAAAACCAAACACCAAACGGTCGAGTTCGGAGGTCCTGAGGCAAGGCGCGCGTAGCCGAGAACTCCGGGAACTCCAAACGAACACAAACATGGATAATCACCGAGTGTTCCAACGGTGACGTCCAAGTCTTGAGGACGGTCAAAAATGGGGTGTCTATAGATACCTTGTTTCTGCATCAGCCAAGGTCTTACTGACATAGTAAACAGCCTTCTGCTCTCCCTGCTCTTCTCGGATTATCACAGCACTTACTGCGTGCTCCGAAACTGCTAAGTATAAAAACAGTTCCTCCCCAGGTTCAGGTGTTGAGAGGACTGGAGCCGTGGTAAGATATTTCTTTAGGTCGGCCAAAGCGGCCTCACATTCCTCAGTCCATAGAAAATCCGTGGCCTTTTTCACCATATTGAAAAAAGGTTTACATTTGTCCGAACTTCGGCTTATGAACCTGTTTAGGGCTGCGGCCCTTCCAGTAAGCATCTGAACCTGTTTCGCCGATGTCGGACTCTGTAATTCCAGGATGGCCTTGATCTGATCTGGGCTGGCTTCAATGCCCCTTCTAGTCACTAAGTATCCCAAGAACTTATCGGATCCGACTCCAAACGCGCACTTCGATGCGTTGAGTCGGAGCCGATATGTTTTGAGTATGTCACAGACCTCTCTTAGGTCAGCAAGATGATCCTTTGGTTCCTTGGTCTTCACGACCATGTCATCGATGTAGACTTCTACTGTTCGGCCAATCAGGTGTTTGAACATCTTGGTTACCAGCCTTTGGTAAGTTGCTCCTGCGTTTTTCAACCCAAAAGGCATAACTCTGTAACAATACAGTCCTTTTGGGGTAATAAACACTGTCTTCTCCTCATCCGGGGGGTACATGGCTATCTGGTGATACCCCCTATAAGCATCCAAGAAGCTCATCCTTCCATGTCCAGATGTGGCGTCCACCAACTGGTCGATCTTTGGTAGAGGAAAGCTGTCTTTGGGACACGCTTTGTTCAAGTTTGTAAAATCTACGCAGACCCTCCACTTGCCATTCTTTTTCTTCACTACCACGGTGTTTGACAGCCATGTCGGGTAATTGGCTTCTCTGATGGCCCTGGCCTCCAGAAGTCTGTCTACTTCCTCCTCCACTGCTTCGACGTGCATCAACGTCGGTCTTCTGGCCCGTTGTATTACAGGTTTGGCCGACCTATCAACGTTGAGTCTGTGACATGTGACCTCTGGGTCAATGCCAGGCATTTCATAAGGTGTCCAGGCGAATACTTCAATATTTTTTCTCAAAAAGGCTTCCAGCTCTCTTTCCTCTTCTTCGGCTAATCCTGTGCCGAGAAGAAAGAAGCGTTCCTCATCGCCCTCCTGGACGAGGATTTTCTTCAGTGCTTCTTCACTTTTCTCGGCCGGCTCCTTGCCGACATCGTCTAGGACCTTCATGTCCTCTTCTTCAACTTCTGCCTTCCCTGGTTCCTGGATGCTGCAGGTTAATTTCATTGCTGCCATGGAGCAATTTTTTGCCTGCAACTGATCTCCTCTTACTTCATCAATCCCATGTTCTGTTGGGAATCTTAGCAGTTGATGCAATGTTGAGGGAACTGCCCCCATTGCATGCAACCACGGCCTCCCTAAGATAATGTTGTAAGGCGAGGGCGTGTCAATCACTATGAATTCTGTCTTGATCTTTTTCGTGCCGGCCTGTATCTCCAAGCTTGTTGCGCCCAATGGCCATGTTGGCGTTCCATTGAAGCCGACCATCGGGCCGTTTGACCGTTCCATGTCATCAGGGTGAAGGCCTAGTTCCTTGTAACATCTGACATACATGATGTCGCAGGAGCTGCCTTGATCAATCAAGATGCGTTTCACTTGGCACTCCCCAACCTGGAGGGATACTACCAAGGCATCATTGTGCGGGTGCTGGACCATATCTAGGTCGGCTTCTGTGAAGGCTATCATTGGTCCTTGGCACTCTTCAGGCCGAGGTCTTTTCAATCCGACCTGGTTGATGTGCTGTAGGTGTTTTACCCTCTGTGTTTCCCCCCGTATGTCATTTTCGTTCACCTTTGAGTGGATCACATTAACCACCCGAGGTCCGCCTGCCTGTGGTTGCTGCGCTGGAGGAGGCGGGGCTGCTGGTGCTTGAGGCAATCGTGCCTGTTCTTCCCTTGTTTTGGCCTCATCCACAAGGTCTCTCAGATGACCTTGCCTTACAAGATCTTCTAAATGTGCTTTAAGGGCTCTGCAACCCTGAGTTGGGTGCCCCTCCTCATTGTGGTAAGCACAACGCCTACCAAGGTTTCTGCCCATAAACTCTCCTGGTGCCCTTGCTGGCGTTCTGAAGTAGGGCTGATTTCGAATTTGGTCAAGGACTTTGTGGACTGGAATGCGGAACACCGTTGTCACTGCCTGCTTAGCCCTCAAATCTGTCTCTTGTTTGCTGGGTCCATTGTTACCTCGGCCTCGCTTCGGCGAGCCGTTGCCTTTTTCTGGCTTTGTCTCCTTATTCCCCGATGTATCTTCCTCGGCTCTGGCATACTTCTCGATTCTCGCCATGAGCTCTTCCATGCTCTTTGGCAGTGTCTTCGCCAAAGACTTCCACCGTGGACAGTCATCCTTCAGGCCGTTCTTGAAAGACACGACCGCCACCTCCTGGTTGCATTCAGGTATTCGATTGAACACTTCGTAGTACCATTTTGCATAGGCCCTAAGGCCTTCATCTTTGCCGATCTTTAAAGCCATCAATGCATCCACCCTCAATGGCTGCAGTTTATTTGTTATGAACCTGGCCACAAACATCTCGGCCAGGCCCTCCCAAGTCTTCACACTCCCCTTTGATAATTTGTGGAACCAATCTGATGCAATCTCCCCGAAGGATGAAGGGAACACTTTGCAGAGCAATGGCTCGTTCCCACTATATAATGCCATTGAATTCAAAAATAATCCAACATGGAAGTTAGGGTCTGACTTACCATCATATATTTGGAACCTCAGCATACTGAATCTTTTCGGCGCGGTGAATTTGTCCAATTCCACCGAGAATGGTGTCCTCGGTTTATCCGGGGAGGTTACTTCGACTTCGGCATTTTCTCGCTTCCTCTTGAGGTAATCTCTCAAGTCTTCTTTACTTCTCCCGGCAGCCCGGCTATCTTTGGACTTTAGCCTTTTCGGCGCGCTACTCTCCGCCTCATGGTGGCTCCTTTTCGACCCTTCCCCGTTGGATGCATCGAAACACAATACCTGCCCCTGAACATGACGATGTTCTTTGGGGTCTGCCTCCTTCGCGTGATGTGTCCTTCGGGACTCTTCTCTTCTCGGCTCTTCTCGGCCGACTTCCCTGGAAGGTCGGTGAGAGTGCCTTCCACTCCTCGTGTGCTGAGGGGCTTCGGGGATTTCTTTCTGCCCCTTCTTCTGGGCATTTGCTGCTGGCATTGGCGTGTCTTGTAGCGGGTATGGCGGCTGCATGACATTATTTTGCATCATGAAGTTGACGACCGATTGAAGGTCTGCCAACTTGTTCGCCATCTCCTTTACTTCTTCATCCCTCCTCAGACATCTGTCTTTCCAGACCTGGAAGTTGTCTTCGTTATAGTATCTGCCCTGGTCCGCTTATTTGATGTGTCGCCATCTTGGCCGACGCCTTTCTCTGCGTGATTCTGATCACGAGTTTCTTCGTTATGGTCTCCTCTTTCAGCGTTAGGGTCGACGGGTCTTCCACTCCCAGCAGGAGTGTTGTCCCCAATCTTTTCCTTCTGCGTGTTGCTGGCCATCTACTCTTCTTTCGTTCCCACAGACGGCGCCAAATTGTGTGAGTGATTTTCCGATCACACTGCCCTCCTTAGTAATTCAGCTGTAGAACACAGGCAGAACAGATGGCACCCTGTTATCCTGCACAGAAAGAAAAGGCTCCGGCGGTGGTTCTTCCACCCGGGGGCACTCCGACGATCAAGTCAGTCTCTCTGAAAGTTAATTCAAGTGCTTAAAATACTGCTCAAGACTTAAAATTGCGTACCTTAGACCCGCCGGGGGTGCCCTTCTTTTATAGCTTTACTCCATCCTAGTCCCACTGGAAGTCTCACTTCTATGGACTCTAATTCCGGATTTACCTTGGACTCTTCAAGAGATAAGGATAGACTTCCTGAGAGTATTACCTGTATCCATCTTGTAGTCTTCCTTCATTCTAGGACTCCTGTCTCTTATCCGTTTATCCCGGATTCCTGTATTCTCGCAGATAACCTCGGCCTAGCCGAGATCATCCTGGTATCTAGACCAGGACACGTGACTTTTCGGATGACACTTCGGTGTCACCTCGGCCTAGCCGAGATGACCTCGGTACAACGACCAAGACACGTGGCACCTCGGCTGACACGTCGGCGTCACCTTGCCACGTGTTGGTACTCAGAAAATATATGCCCACAGTAAGTAATGCGCAGTGGGATGTGATGCATGATGATGTATCACATAAGATTTAATTTTTGTTTTAAAATTTTTAGGAACAATTACAAAAAAATTCAAGGTTTGAGCTTTATAATAAAATAAATCATGATTTTTTAATTTTGTCAATTAAAATCTTAAGTTTTTTTTTTTTTTTTTTTATTTTCAATTTAAATCATTCATCTATTTTCGTTACGTAAAACCGATGAAAATAAGAGATTTTATTCAAGTTAAGTGTATCAAAAGTGAGAACTCTAAGGTGTCGGTGAAGGATGAAGAGATAAAGAAGAGGTGAAAGAATTATTTTGAGAAGTTGTTAAATAAGGAACATGAAAGAAGGTCAAAAGGCAAGGAAATAGCCAGTAATACGGAAAACCAAGACTACAAGTTGTATCATAGTATTATAAACTTTGAAGTGGAGATTGCCCTTAAAAAGATGAAATCGAATAAGGTTTTAGGACCCGATGATATCCCTATTGAAGTTTGAAAATGTTTGGGTAAGAAAGGGGTTGCTTGGTTGACTAAGTTATTTAATAAAATTTTGTTGACTAGGAAAATGCCAGAGGAATGAAGGAAGAGTATTTTAGTGCCAATCTATAAGAATAAATGAGATGTCCATAATTGCAACAGCTATAAGGGAGTTGTGTCATATAATGAAAGTGTGGAAGAGAGTGATGCAACATCGATTGCGAAATATAATAGAGGTGTTAGAGAATCAATTTGGATTTATGCCTGGTAGGTCAACAATGGAAGCGATCTATCTTTTGATGAGAGTAATAGAAAAGTATAGAGAAAAGAAATGAGACATTTATATGATTTTTATCGATTATGAGAAGCATATGACAAAGTGTCTTAGAATATAATCTGGTGGGTGTTAGAGAATAAACGAGTGACAAAATGTTACATTGATGGTGTGATGACCGGTTCGTATTTAACCTTATTGTCCAGAGTTGTGCCGGTATTGCCTTCGTTCGAAGTCGGGTTTCAAGTGTGGTCCTATCGTCAGTGGTGTTCGTTGTTCCTGAGAGTTTTTTTTTTTTTTTCCTATAGATATCTTCGGTTGCATTGTTTCATTTCTGAATTTGCGTGTGTCTCGGAGGGTGCGAGGTCGACTTCGAGTGCCGGGGAGGAAGCCGAAGTTTTTCCGGGCAGGATGGCCAGGGCCGCACGTGCAGGAAGGGGGCCACACGTGCGGAAGGTCAAGCTTCACGTACGGGAAACAGGGCAGTAGGTTGGGTGCACTGTAACGACCCCAAAATCCGTATCCGAAATCACTTTTAAGTCCTTGTGGGTTAATGCATTTTAATTTAATGATATCTATTCAAATTGAGGAATTATCTATTGAGTCACGGCTTTAAAATTGAAATTATCGACCTTTACAGGTTTAGAAATTAAAATTGAGTATTTGGATATGTTAATGGGAATTTTTAGAGCTACTTGGAAAAATTAATTGGAAATTTAATTCGTTTGATTCGTTAATGCATGTTTGGGTGGTTAACTTTGTACTGCAAATTGAAGGCCTTCGAGGCTTCAGAAACCAAAACAGAGGACTTATTTATGATCAGCATAATTTTTAGAGTCATCCGGGAAGTTTAATTGAAATTTGATTTTGCGCGAGTCGTAAGGGCGTGTTTGGCCCTCCTTATTGTGAAAAGCTTAAGTGTGTGATATATACATATATGGATAGGCCATGTGAGTTCGGAGTTTGTCATTTTGAAGTCAAACAAAAAATCTAAGGGAGAGAGAGAGAGAGAGAACCGTGAAAGAGAGATAGAGAGGGAAGAGGATCATCCATGGAAGCTTGGAAAATTGAAGAGATTAAAGGGAAAAACAAGGAATTAAGTTAAGGTATGTGGCTTCAACTATTATCTTTGTAAATAATACATCTACTACATGAAATCAAGGATGGACTTGGAAAATTAATATGTAAATGAACAAGTGTGTTGGGTTATGAATGAAATGAGTTAAACTCAAGGAATTGAACCTTGATTTCCTTAAATTTGCTTGAATTGGGTTCAATTTTAAGAATGATTCATGGAATACCAAGTTTTGGTGTGAAGATCAACCATGTGTAAGATGTATTTGCATGATTTTGGGGTATATATTATAGAAGTTTGATTATATAGAAGATGAGACTTGAATTTCTATTTTTAAGGCAAGGATTGATTTGTTTAAAATGGAATTACACTTGATTGATGTTAGTTTATCATGTTATGAGATAATTTTACATGTTTTTTAGTGATTTATGTTAAGAACCAAGCTTAAAAATGGAAAAACCAAGTGTTGGAGCAAAAAGAGCCATTTTCGGACTGCAAACTGCCCAGAGCCGCACGTGCGGGAGACAGCCCTGTTAAGCCAACTTTGAATAAGCATATCTTTTGTCTCTGGACTCTATTTTGAGCGATTCTTGAGCCTAAAATCAAGCCCCGGAAGTCTAGTTTCCAATAGTGGTGGTCTCACTCCCAAATTTTAAATACAGAAATAGTTATGCCCAGATTAGTGACGACTGTTCACTTTCTGTCAACCAATTTTGTACCATTTCTTCACCTAAACCATTTCCCATCGATTCCTCCTGTTTTCTGAGACATGGATTATAACTTATTAAGGAATAATGAGGTTGGTACCACCATGGCTAATTGATTGAATGATCAAAGAGAATAAGTAAAGGATCAAATATAATCTCATATTATATGTTGTGCATTGTGCTTGTAGGTCGAGACGAGGACATCGTCCCATTACTACCGGGAGCCGATCATTGTGAGTAATAGTAGTGTAACGATATATCTCACTTACTTCCTGTGATTATGATTTATGTATTGTCATTTGTGAATGGCCTATTCCATTAATATTGTGCTTTGCTTAAATTAATGGATATGATTGAATAATGTCATTAGTATGGACCTAAGGCCGTCCTATCCCTATTAATAGAAGTGGGCCTGAGGCCGTTATGATGTGAATTGTTCTGTCCCTATTAATGCAGTGATACATTTGCCTTCTGTTAATAGTTATTATTAATGTTTTGTTATCCGCAACACAACTATGTCAACTTGTAATAAACCATGGGAAAATCTTTGTGCACTATCGAGTAATAGTACTGTAGCAGTACGTTTTGCTTACTATTAATAGTTAATACTGACGTTCTGTTACCTGCAAGTTAACTATCTGAATTCATGATGAACAAATGGAACATATGTGTATTATAGAACAATGATATCCATATGTATCTGGAATCATTCTGTTTTGTTAATAATGGGCCCGAGGTCAATCTGTTGATATCTGGGCCTAAGGCCGCTCTGCATAATATGTTGGGCCTAAGGCCGTTTTGTATTATGTCTGGGCTTACAACCGTTCTGTATTATATCTGGGCTTATAGCCGATCTATATTATATCTGGGCTTATAGCCATTCTGTCTTATATCTGGGCTTACAGCCGTTCTGTATTATATCTGGGCTTACAGTCGTTCTATCTTATATCTGGGCTTACAGCCGTTCTGTATTATATTTGGGCTTACAGCCGATCTGCATTATGTCTGGGCTTACAACCGTTCTGTATTATATCTGGGCTTATAGCCGATCAGTATTATATCTGGGCTTACAGCCGTTCTGTCTTATATCTGGGCTTACAGCCGTTCTGTATTATATCTGGGTTTACAGCCATCCTGTATCACATCTGGGCTTATAGCCGCTCTGTATTATATATGGGCCTAATGCCGTTCTATGTTACATGTGGGTCTAAGGCCGTTTTAAAATATAATTATGAAAAAGATCTGTGTATGGTTTGATATGCATGTTTACATTCTTTAAGCCTATACCCGTTTAACTCATCTCCTTACATTGCTATTATTCACTGAGCCCTGCTCACTCTGTTTTTATGTATATTTATGTAGGTAAGCCATCAGAGATTGACACTAGAATTGTATTGAGGTCTACCTGTTTGCCAAGCCGCCTAGGGTACGCCTTCGTGTTGAGGCCTTAATTTGTGTTGGGAGTCATATAAATTATTAAGTTTTATGTAAGTGTGTGTGAGATCTATATAAAGTCTGTGATTGTATGTGTAACTCTAGGAATGTATTTAAATGCTTGAATCTAATTAAACCATCATGTATGCACAAGCTCAATGGATGTTGTCTTTTATTGATATTGCTTTCGCTTAAGGCCCCGTATGTGTTTAAATATTATAATTTAATTCTGTTTGAGGCCTATGTACGGGCCGGTCATGAACCAAACTTTTAGGGGCGGGTTTGGGTCGTGACATGCACATTGCTAAAAAGGCAGGTGCGCGAGGAGGTGCGGGGAAGGACCGCCCGTGCGGGGGTGAGAGACACACGTGCGAGAGGGGCCGCTCCGCACGTGCGGGGAGGTGCGCCGCACGCGCGGCAGAGCGTGTTTTTGCTCCGAATTTCGTGCTTTCGGCTATATTTTGTTATTTTGTCCCTTTTGCTTTCATTTTCAGATTATATCACTCTCTCTCTACAATATTTTCTCTTATTTCCTCTCATCTCTCTCTACCCAAACCCACAAAACATTATATCTTCTTTGATCTCAAGAAATCCATAGAGATTTTGATGCTAGTCCCTTATACCAAAATGATGAGCATGTCGAGGGCTTCGTCTTGACCAGTGGAGATTGTATTTCGGCGAGGTCGATTTTGGACTCTTTCTCCTCTTCTCTCTAAAGGTACGGATTTCTTTAATTTTTTCAATGCCTCTACTATAGATAGATATGTGGTATGTTTTTATTACATAAAAACCATGTGGCATGGGTTCATTTTCGAAAATCATGATAGGGAATGTGAGGCTTGGGTGTTGAGATAGAGATTGCGTGGGATGGGTTGATGTTGGGTTAAAATTTGGGGTGTGATGCACTATATTCATGATTAGAGAGATAAAGCCCTAGTTTTTGTTATAATGCTTAATGGATAAAAAGGGATTGAAAATCGTGAAATAATTATGTTATGAATTTATGAAATGAGGTTAATGTGTTGGAATTTGATTTAAGATTTAATTGGATCTTACTATTTGGGTATTATTTTGGTGTTGGATTGACTATGTTTAAATATAATAAATTAATAAATTGTTAATTGTAAAAAGGGGATATAACCGTGAAATTTGATTATTAATGAATCACCTTACCATTAAATATAAATGATGTGAGTTATAACATGCCGCCATGATAGAAATCTCCTATTTAAAATGATGGAAAGTGAATTGGTCATATTTTTGTGAAAATGAAGTAAAATTGGATTAAGGCATAAGGTGGAGAATGTTATTGTAGAAGAAAAAGGTAATTGGTTTTGTAATGGATGGAATGAGACGTTAACATAATATGAGTCCCAGAAGTTTACTTGAGTTTGGATCACTAATGCTTTACCTCCTTGTTGTTGATTGTTGGACTTAACACCTCATGAGAATTGAATAGTAGAACACATGCGTTGAAATTCAAACACTTAGAGGTTTTGTCCTTGGTCATCGGTGGAGGATGACATTGTTGTGTTGAATGGTTGCGTGTACATTTTTATGCTTGAGTTGGTTGCACTCTGTTGTGGTTGCGTGTATGCATTACATTTGTTGGTTGTACCTTATCATGTTGTGATGATCGAAAGGGGTGTCATGCCTTGAGAATCAGAGGTACCATTACCTTCCAGTTAGCGCCTGGAGAATTGGTTGTGCTGAGAATCAGAGGTACCATTCCCTTCCAGCTAGTGCCTGGTAAAATGGAGCAGAGGTACCATTCCCTTCTAGCTAGTGTCTAGTAAATTGGCATGTTGTCGTTGAGTGGTGAAATCATTGGCTTACTGTGCTTGAGGCAAGTAGAGCGGAGATTTGTTGTTATTGTTGTCTTACTTAGTTATGTGTATTATGTGTTGTGATGATCATGATTTGGCGAGGTTGAATTGTCTTATACATAGTGTAGATGTGTTTGAATATGTTTGGACGTGTTGAGAGTGATTGAGGGAGTTGCTTACCAACAATGAATTATTGATAATATTTCTTTAACTTGAATGTAAGGTTGAGATGCAATGAACGTGTGGAGTTAGACTTGGGTTCTTATTTTGAATTGAGAGATATATGAGAGCATTGGTTTTGGTGAACGTGTTTTCAAAAAATAAAGTGGGTACTATGGGTATTTGTCACAAATGGAACACGGAAATGGGTAAGAGTTGTTCATTGGGAAAAAGGGTAGTAAAAGTGGAAATTGATGTTGTTAAATAATTGAAGGATTTTGAGAACAGTACATATATATATACTTTGGTTATAAATGTCACATTATTTACATGGTATGAGATTAGCATTCATGATCATAGCTATCTGTAAGTTGTTATTGTTGAGGATCATGTTGAGATCCCTACTGGACTATATGTTCATCCCACGTTGTTGAATCTTTTTCAGGTGATTATCAGGACGTACTACAAGATTTTGGATCTTCTGTATTTGTTAGCCACGGGGCCTCTTTATGTGTAGCTGGAATGCCATTGATGTAAAAGGGTTACACCCTTCATCTTGATTTTTAAATAATGTAAGCCTATGGGCAATTTCTTTAATTGTATTTCATGTTGCATTCTTTTATCCGATTGAGAGAATCCCATTGATTTATTCCTTGAGAATATTATGAGCTTTTGTATGCTAACTCTGAAATTGAATGTATAATAAAGGCTTGGTAATAGTAATCCGAGTAAAAAAGTGGGGCGTGACAGATGGGATTAGGGACATGTATGGAGGTGTGGTGATCACTATTAGATCGCCTCCTAAAGAGACAAGTGAATTTTCAATTATTGTAAGGTTTTACCAAGGATCAACATTAAGTCTCTATCTTTTTACTTTAGTTATAAATAAATTGATGAGAAATATTCAGGATGATGTGCTATGGTGTATGCTTTTTGCAAATGATATCGTGTTAATGGATGAAACTATAGAAGGAATTAATACTAAGTTGGAGACTTGGAGAGAAACACTTGAATCTAAAGGATTTATGATGAAAGGATTTAGGATAAGCAGAACTAAGACAGAGTAAATGGAGTGTAATTTTAGTAATAGTAACAATGGAAGTAGAGGATAAGTGAAGATTGAGAACCAATAATTACCTAAGAGTAATATTTTTTGTTATTTAGGATCGATTATTACAACGACTGGGGAGATTTGAGTGAATGTGGTTCATAGAATTAGAGCGGGATGGCTTAAGTGGAGAAGTTCGTTTGGGGTACTGTGTGATAAACGAGTACCCACTAGACTGAAAGTAAAGTTCTATATAATGGTTATTAGACCAGAGATGTTGTACGTGATGGAATGTTCGGCAGCCAAGAAACAACATGTAGAGAAGATGAGTGTTGCTAAGATGAAGATGCTAAGGTGGACGTGATAAGGATGTGAAGGTGGACATGTAGCAAGACTAGAAAAGACAGAGTTAGGAATGAGTATATACGTGAATGGATAAGAGTAGTACAGATAGAAGATAAGTTGAGAGATAATAGATTGAAACGGTTTAGTCATATATAACGGAAAACAACAAAGGTAGTAGTGAAGAGATGTGATACAATGACGGTAGATAGAAGTGTTTGGGGAATGGGTATACCAAAATTGACGTGGGTTAGTGTAGTAAATAGAGATAGAAATCTCTTGAATTTGACTAACCAAATAGCCATTGATAGAATTGAATGGAGAAGAAGGATTTATATAGCTAACCCTGTTTGACGGGACTTAAGGCTTGTAGCACTCTGTGCTTCTTGTTATAATAGAAGTATATTTGACTCTTTGATTTTCTTGATTGAGAGCCTTCTTAGTTGTTATTTGAGCCTTGGTTGAGATGTTACCATAGTAATTGGGCAAGATTGAATAAGAAACTCCAAATTTGAATAATTATTATTGAGTAATTTTCACTCTTTCATCGTTTTCTCTCTCCATACTTAGAATCATGATGTGAGGCTAGAACTATTAGAAAACTTACTTTCGGGGCTTCAATTTGGGCACAAGAACAACTCTAAACGAAGTCCGGACAAGAGAGTTATACCTATTTGAAGTTTGCAAATCTGTGTTGTGTGCATAGTTCGCTTGAGTGCAACTTTCTTCGCTCGAGCGAGCCATAGACCCTTCCAGCTCTGTTTTCAAAATTGTTTGAGATACTGGAAGCCTCGATTCTTTGCTCAAGCACAACTTTCATCGCTCGAGCGAACTATTCAGAATCGTATCTTTAAAAGTCACTTTTTGGGTCAAATCTCTTCACTTTTCACTCCATTTTCTCTCTCCTTCCGTCATGTTTGAGTTTTCAAGCTTTTTAGCCTTGATTTCATCTATTTCCATACATATTTGACCCCTAGTTCCATATACCAAAATGTAAAGCTCGACGAGGGCTTCCATTTAATCTGAGCGGATCGTGTTTTCGTTGAAGTTGGATTTTCGGGCTTCTTCTCTTCATTGCTTGAGGTAGGGATCTCTTTGCTCATTTTCAATGACTTATCTATAGATAGATATGTGGTAGATTTTATTGCATAAAAATCATATCCATTATGAATTTCTTTGAAAGTCATGAAAGGGGATCTAGGGTTTGTTATTTGTGAATGAGAGTGTTAAATTGGTTGGTGTTTGGGTTAATTGGGGAGTAGTCTAACATGTTTATGTTGAAAGGGAGAAAAATCTCTAATTTAATATTTTGACTTGGTGAATTAAAAAGGGGTAAAGTTGAATAATGTTTGTAATTGTTATTATGGTTTGTATAAATGTGTTAATAGCTAAAAAGGAGAATTAACTATGGCATTGGAATTATTTTGGATTGATCATATTAAGTTGAATTGGATTGTGGCTTTGATTTCCATGGATTTAGTTTTGTGAAATGAAATAGAATGGATTGTGGATAACGATTGGACCATGTTAACTTGGAAAATAAGAGAATTGGTTTTTGAAAAGAACAAAAAAAGAAAAGAAAAGGGAAATCATAACACTTTGTGAATTTCATAAATGAACTTAAGGTTGGATTATGAATATTTTATTTTACTATTGTTGTTGTTGGATTTAAAATCTCATGAGAGTTGGATTATTATAATACGTGTGTTGAGTATATACATTTAGAGGTTTTGTCATTGGTCATCGGTGGAGGATGACATGTTGTGTTGAATAGTTTATGTGTATGCATTCCACTTGTGTTAGTTGTACATTTGGCATGTTGTGATGATTGGTAATGTATACTGCACTGAGAATGAGAGGTACCATTACCTTCCAGCTAGTGCCTGGAGAATTGGCTGCGCATAGAATAAGAGGTACCAGTACCATCTAACTAGCGCCCGAAGAACTTGGTAGAGGTACCATTACCTTCCAGTCGGTGTTTGGTAAATTGGCATTTCGTTATGGAAAGGTGTATCCTTGGCTTGCTGTGCTTAGGGTAGGGAGAGCAGAGCTTATTTATCATTATTGTCTGTATCTATGTAGATCATGCATTATGATGGTTATGGTTCAGGAAGGCCGAGTGGTCTCATATGTTGAGTAGATAGTTGTTAGGTTCTTGTTGTTTTCATTTCTCGTGTATATATATATATATATATATGTATATTTGAACGTGTTGGAAAAGGATGTCGATTATGTGTTGAGTTCGTAAATAATGTGAAGGAAATCAGAGATTTATGAACATGTTTCAAACTCCAAAACAAAATAGTTGTTATAAGATATTTTTGAAATGAGAAATAAAAAGGAAATGTGAAATGTCTATATTATTGAAGGAATTGAATAATTTTGGGAAAAGTACTTGTTAGGTTTTTGTTATTGGCAATCCCATTTGACAAAACTCCTTTCAGTTGTAATTTTATTCGCTTGTTTATTTAAGTGAGGCTATGAGTATTTAGATGCGAATCCAACTCGAATTGGGCCTTGCAGAGAAGTTTATGATGCCTATTCTTTTATGTTTGCATTCCGTTTAGAAGTTTCACTCGCTTGCAAAAGTACTGGGAGTTGTTCTTTCCCGCTCGCGCGGCCATCCTTGTGCTCGAGCGTCAGTCTGCTCGAGTGGCCATTATTGCGCTCGAGTAGAGATTGCGGATCTGTTTTCTATAAGTAAGTGTTTCAGTCCGATTTTAGGGTACGGCTTCCAAATCTTCTTCTTGGGTATTACAGTTTTCTTTTGGAGCTTCGTTGCTTGTTTTCTTTGATATCTATGAGAGTTTAATCATGAATTGAGCGAATTATATCAAAGGGTCTGTTTGTTTTATTTATTCAATACAAAAGAAAGAGTTGTTCTTTGGTGGATTCCATGGAATTTGGGCCTAAAGCTTTGGTGGATTCTGGAGTGGCTTATTGTCGTGGATTCGACATCGGCGTTGTGGATTCAACATTGTACAAGACAATTCCGAGGTGAAGATGGGGCTAGAAGAGGCACATAAGGGTCGGTTCGATTCGGGTGTGGATTCACTAGGTAATTGAGAGTACACTTATGTAATTCATTTATGTCTTCTTAGTGGATTGTTTTGTTGCTTTTGCCCGTGGTTTTTTTTTATATCACAATTGGAGGCGCTCCAATTGTGGTTTTTCCACGTAAAATCATTGTGTCGATTTGTCTTGATTGTTTGATTGGGATTGTTCTTTACTGCTTAAAATTGATACATAATCACAAATAACATCTAGGGAATTTCTAGATTTTTCAGTACTTATGTAAATATTATTTGGATATAAATCGTCACATTATTTGTATAGTATGAGACTAAGCATTCAGGATCATAGCTATCTGTAAGTTGTTATTGTTTAGGATTATGTTAGGATCCCTACTAGACTTTATGTTCATCCTATGTTGCTAATCATTTTCAGGCGAATGTCGAGAAGTTGTTCAAGATCGTGGATCTTCCTTATTTGTTGGGCACAGGGCCTTTTAATTGTTGGTGGAATGCTGTCATGTAAAAAGGGTTGAACCCCTTTATCTTATATGTAATAATGTAAGCCTGCAGGCAATTCATTTAATTATAACTCTTGTTGCATTCATTATGTATTCGAATGAGAGAACCTTTACTTAATTGTTATTATTAATGGATTGAAGTTCCATACATTATCTTTGAAATTGTATTATAACAAAGGATTTGGTAACGGTATCTATGAAATAAAAAGTGGGGCGTTACAAGGCTTGGTTTGATTTGGTTTGGTTAAAACCGACGAAAAATGAGTATTTTAGTCATTAAACTCAATATAGATATACATAAAATATCTAAAATATATTTTTCATTAAGTTTAATTACTAAAATATTTATTTAGTTTTTATCAATTTTATTTAATAAAAATAGGCAAATGATTTAAATTAAAAATAAATCAAAAGTTCAGGATTTAAATTGATAAAATTAAAAGTTCAGTGTTTATTTTGTTATAAGGCTCAAACTTTGAATTTTTTTTCTCTTCTTTTTTATTTATTTATTTTTTGTAATTGTCCCAAAATTTTACAGTGTCATAATTTTATTTTATACATTTGATTTCAATAAAATTTATATTTTTAAAACCTATTCGTCATTGAGATTTATCAAATAAAATCAATATTAAATATAAAGTTATAAAATATAAAAAAATTAACGAAGCGACTGTAAGGAATATTATTATACAAGATTAAGGAATTTCTCAATTTCTATGGTTAAAAAAATTAATATTTTATGTTTATAAATTTTTATATTTAATATTAGCATTGTTTGATAAATCTTGTTCTGTATATTTCAAAAATATAAATTTTAATAAATATGTATAATAAAAGTTATAATATTTTAAAATTTTAAAACAATAAAAATAAAAATAAATGTCACGTTAGAAGTTTAAAGTTCACACATTTCAACTAGGCACCTAAGATATTTGCATGTGAGTGTATTTCCTGAAAAAAAGAACTAATAAGAGGACTTACTCGGTTAAAATCTCCTGAGACAGAAGGGGAAATTATAAAATATTTTTGGAGTATCACGTGTTTATATTCCTAACCAATCATTATTTATTATGTCCTTTTTTGTCTTTCAATCACCTAATACCCCACTTACTCACATTCTCCACTAATCATAATTTAATGGAGTGTCTATCTATATAACAATGAAAGGGTTAGTTTGAATTCAAGAGCTGAAAATATATATATGTGTCAAAATTTGGACCATTAGATTGCTTCAATCCAAGGGCTGAAAATGTCTTACTCTCATTTGTCCTATTTGGACATTTCAATGATTGAGATCAATTACCATCAAGATCTAATGGTCGAAAATGTCTCTCACCTCAGCTCAAGATCTAATGTGGCTGAAAATCTCTCTCTCACACGTACTCTTCTCAGCTCAAAATCTCTCTCTCTCTCTCTCTCTCTACCTCCATCGAAGCCCATTCCCTTGCCGGAGACCCAACCCCGAACCCTTTATTACTCTCTTCATCTTCTCTTTTCCTCCCCCTCTGTCTCCACCATCCCAATCTTCGTCAACAGTGGTAGCCCCAAACCCTTTTCAATATTGATGACGACCGAATGGAGCCACTACAAAAGGAAGAATATAAAGGAAGAATCTATTAGAAATACTGTTCAGGTGAGCAAACCAATCTTATTTGTTATCTTCTGAGAGTATCTAAACAAAGGGGAAAATAGAAATGTTAATAAGCTATAAAATTGGCTTATTCTCACTCAAAAATGAATGATTTGTGTTTCCTCGCTCTGTCATTTCATATTGATTTAGATGATTCTTGAGAGTTTTCTTTTTGCAACTATTACTGTCAACTCTTTCAACAAACCTTGGGTTGGGATATATTCTCAACATATCCACTCAAACTTGCACATTACATAATGAATATGCTATTGTTATTGGAAAGCCTGGAGTAGACAAATAGAAATCAAAACATATTTTGCTAATTTGGTGCCTAAAGTTTATTTATTAGTAGCAAATGTGTTTTGGATTGTATTTGGTAGCAGATACAATTTATTAGTAGCAAAAGTTTCTCTTGAAAATCAATTTCTTTTTGTTGTTGATCCAAAAAAATTTTAAAAAAATAAAAAAAAAATGAAGAAAGAAAATAAAAAAAGGTGAACAATGATGGAATGGATTCTTCTAGCAATGGATTTAATACAAGGTGTGGTTTAAAAGTTGGGGTATCAATGCTAGCAAATTCTTAGAGCTATGCAGATCAATGTTATTACCATTTCTAATTTATTTTGGCCAATTTTACTTGAATCTTGGACTTGCTATGTTATCTTACTTCCTTTTTCATTGGTTGTGTTAAGGTTGGTTAAGTGGTGTTTTATTACAAGTGATGTATGTGAACCCCCTCTATTGAGCCCCTTTCTAGACAATTTTTGTTCTAATTTGATTGTGAACGTTTAGTGTTAAATTTTCACTAATAGGTAGGATTTGCTGATTAAGTGTTCAAAAAGAATAATGTACTTGAAATCCCTTCAAGCCTATTCTTCTTTTTGATTATTCCCACCCATGCATGTGCAACAATCAAAACCTTAGTTTAAGATTTAGTTCATTCTAATTTCTATAGCATAGCATCTACAAAAGATACAGTATGCAATAATGAGCAAGAATACTAACCATGGAGAAGTTTCAGATTGCCATGTAAAACCAAACGAGATTTCTATTTTTAGAGTCCGTGTTCAATAATATGATTCTTTTGTAGTTTCTCATCCTTTGCTTTAATGAGTTCAAGTGTAATGGGGGCACAGGGTAAGCAATCTTGCAGAATGTTAATAGTATAACATTTAGCAAAAGAATCTTTACTCTAATGTGTTTCAATAACCTATCTTTTTTGGGTCTAGCAAGTATATTTCCATCATGGATGGAGGTGTATTCTTTTGTTTCAATAATGTTTCAATAATCTTTACTCTAATTATTGGATATCTTTTGTTTCAATAATCTTTAATTTCCAGCAGGTTGACAAAAGGTTTGTCCAATCTGATTGCTTTATTGATGTTTCCAGTTTGTGATTGAAACATACTCTAATTTTTTGATATCTTTTATTTCAATAATCTTTAATTTCCAACAGGTTTGTTAATTTCTAGCAGGTTTGACAAAATGTTTGTCCAATTTAATTGCTTTATTGATGTTTACAGTTTGTGATTAGGTGTAATATTTGATCAGGTGTGTCCAATACATTATGTCTAAAGCATTGTGTTTGCTTGAGGACTTCCTTAAGACCTCCTTACATTAGGCAACTTGAGGACTTCCTTAGACCTTTCATATCGAAACATTGTAGTAAATATTTGATTTGTAAAGCAATGATTGATCATTGTTATTCTGTGATTATTTATTTCGTTGGTTGTATTGGAAATTTATAAGTATGGTTTTTTTTAAAAAAAAATTCTTACAATTATCATTATTTGGGTTTATTAAAATCAAATTAGGGTGGGTGGGGTGGGGTGGGGTGGGGTGGGTTGGGGGGGGGAGCAAGAAAGAATGAATGATTTAAGAAATCAACTATAGTATATGTTTTTTTATTTATTTTATTTTTTATACATTTTGTCTTAGTTAAATCTAAACCACATTTCATTTTTGTATTTCAACAAATAGGCTCTTAAACAGAATTATAGAATTCATGAGTTAAATTTTTAAATTAATTGATTTTTAAATTCATGAGTTAATTGGTTTGCATTTGTAGTATCATACTGTTCAAGCTTTAATTAATCTCATTAGCAAAAGCTTTTGTATTTTCTTAGAATTCTCTTATTCATATTATTATTTACTAAATTTGATATTTTAAATCGAAGTGGGTCATAATTGATAGATTTTATTGCGAGAGGCAATAAATTTGACAAAAATGGGTTAGAGAGAGATGAAAAGTGATGAACCATTATGAGATACAGAGAGGTTAGTTTCTAATTGTTGAACCACTTGATGAGGCCTTTTTTCTAGAGAAAGAAATAGAGCTTTAATTTCTATGTTGTTTAATTTGTATATAAATATTCACTCAATATGTTATCTTGCCATGTATAGGACACACAACAATATTCACTAAGTTTAATTTAATATTCACTCAGTTTGTTATCCTTTCTATTGTTATGCTTTTCTTAATTTTGACATTGATACATGTTTAGAAATGTAGGATTAGGTGTAATCTAAATTACGCCATGGACTACGAGATTCGTCATGTCATCAAAAACTAAGAATTTTTTTTTACCAAATTTGTCATGCTCATTAGTTTAGGCATGGACTACTAGATTTGTTCCTGTATGTGGGAGAGTTTTTTTTTTTTTTTCCTACATGTAGATAAGTGGATGTTGACCCAAGGGCACAACAAGATGGATGATTTGATGCTCATGGATTTTCTTTGTTATGTTTATTTTTTTATTTTTTATTTTTACATTTTGTCATAGTTAAATCTAAACCACATTTCATTTTTCTATTTCAACGAATAGGCTCTTAAGAAAATTATAGAATTCATGAGTTAATTTTTTAAATCAATTGATTTTTAAATTCATGAGTTAATTGGTTTGAATTTGTAGTATCATACTGTTCAAGCTTTAATTAATCTCATTAGCAAGAGTCTTTGTATT
Organism: Camellia japonica; assembly: GCA_030407325.1. NCBI lineage: Eukaryota > Viridiplantae > Streptophyta > Magnoliopsida > Ericales > Theaceae > Camellia > Camellia japonica. Next base: position 135,306,605 of record JAPPVO010000031.1, on the reverse strand, counting down.
TTCTTAGAATTCTTTGATTGGTTGTTGAGAGTTTCATTGTTCTAGGTTAGTTTAACTAGATATCTTTATGTATTCAGATTCAAATTATTATTTACTAAATTTGATATTTTAAATTGAAGTGGGTCATAATTGATAGATTTTATTGCGAGAGACAATAAATTTGACGAAAATGCGTTAGACAAAGATGAAAAATGATGAACCATTATGAGATACAGAGACGTTAGTTTCTAATTGTTGAACCATTTGATGGGGCCTTTTTTTTAGAGAAAGAAATAGAGCTTTAATTTCTATGTTGTTTAATTTGTATATAAATATTCACTGAGTATGTTATCCTGCTATGTATAGGACACAAAACAATATTCACACAGTTTAATTTAATATTCACTCGGATTGTTATCCTTTCTATTGAGTTGATTTTTGGATTCTATGATTTTGTCAAAGATCATTTACTCCACTTAGTAACCCAATAGATGCCAAGTGGGTAGATCAAGCACTACTAGGAGCGCATCCTCCTTATTGCTCCTTTGCTAGGAGGAAATGTAGCATCACCCGTAAACTGAGACAACTCTTCCTAAAAGTTGGTTAATGTTTTAAACTTGGTCCCTAAACATAATGATAGTCTCTTTGTTCTTGGTGCTGTTTATTCTAATTTTATATTTCTATTATGCTTTCAATATATTAGTCTTCACAGGACATAGCATTAGAACAATATTTTCTAATTTTATATTTCTATTATGGTTTCAACATTATGGTTTCAGGACATAGCATTAGAACAATCAAGCCTAGCCTTATAATTAAATTATATTGCCAATGGGTTTAGTGGCAGAACCAATATTTTGGCTTGGGGGCAACATTAAGCAAAAACCTAAGTTTATATTGCCAATGGGTAGAGTGGCAGAAATAATATTTTGGCTTGACAAAGTTTTACCCAGTTTTACAGGCTTATTACTCACTCAGTTGTGTAGTTATCAATTATAATTAAAAAAAATCACATATCTATCTTTACGGTTAATTTTATATTTGTTCAATTAACTGGTTTAAGGATTCCCAGTGGCAAAAAATATGTTAGGGGAACTGCGTATGTATCAATTTTCTTACTAATTGATAGTTGTAAATAACATGCATTTGTCTATTCTCTCTCTCAAATTGGTTCCTCTATAAAACATGTATTGGTACCATTCCGTCAACAAAAATAATTTTGCTTACATATGTAAGGTTGTGTTTGAATCATAATAACTTTGTATTTCCCTCATTTTTTCTTTTTCCTTTTTAAATTCCTATCTAAATTTAAAAAGATATTCTCGAAGGGGAATACAGTGAGGGTGGTGGTTGTGCAATACGGTTTACATCTAGATCAATTTAGTTTGCGGTTGACATTCAATTTCTATGGTCACTGGCATAAGGCACGAAGTAATCTCATTTTCATGTTATTTTTTTCTTCCAGAATGTAGCTTCTTTGTTTGATACTCAGTGTATAATTGGAGCAATTATTATGTTGTTTCTCACATAAATACGTTTTTTTAGGTCTTGAGTACTATTTTATTTGATAAATTGTTCATATTTTACTCTTTCGTGATAACAAAACCGCATTGAGTTTTTATCTTACGCTCATTATTTTGGATAATATAAACATCTTAAAATTAGATTGATCATGACTATGAAAAAACTTCAATCCAAATTTAAACACCTTAAGCTTCAATTCAAAGAGCTACTTTTGTTTGAAGTATATTAGTTGGTCTACTTTTGAAAATGCATTTTCATGGCATTGGTATGTCATGGGTGAGAGAGAACTTAAACAAAATGCAGAGAAAGGGTTTGGTTGTGCAATGAGGCTGTGGGATGTCAGAAAATGGGGGTATAGGGAGAAAAAAAAGTGCAAACAAATGAATAGAACAGTGAGGGAAAGATATGGAGGATACAACAGCGGGAAATTGTCTGCAATTAAATTAATGGATTTGATTTAGTTCAAAAGAGGAGATATAAGTTAAAATGATTACAAATGTACGTTGGCAAAAATATTAGTATGAACTGGATAGTTAATATTTATGCTACATGCTAAATTTTATGTTCAGAAATTTTTTTATTGGCTGGAAATTAATTTTATTTGCTGGATCAATTTTTCTAAATGTTCTATAAGTGTTTAGAGGCTAAAAGTTGAACTTCTGAAATCATGTTTAAGAGTTAAGATTTAATGTGGTTAGAACTTGAAATTGAACTTTTTATTTGTGTTTGATGACTTTAGTTTTTGCAGTTGTTATAAATAGTTGTATATACATGTGACAGTCTGTCCAGGTGACTGCTCGAGCACAAGAAGTGGTGCTCAAGTATAGAATTGTTGCTCCCACTATCTCTCGTGTTTGCAGGCAGGCCGCTCGAGCGTAAAAAGTGAGATTGCCCTTGTGCAGACAGCCCGAAACTCTGCTTCGCGCGCGAGGGCGCGAATTGGGTTCAAAGCTACTACAGTTCGGACTTCTATACGGTTCTGAATCTAATCTAACAAAATGCAATGTAAGACTAATAAATCACCAAAGAGTCCAAATCCGGCAAATCGTTTTGGAAAATCGATTTTAATCAAGAAGTGCCAAACATAGACTGCTTTGCCAGATTTCAGAGTCGCCACCTAAATATTTTGTTTTGGGAAATTTAGGAAACCATGACTCATGCCTAAGGCCACGTGTCCGCCATCACGAAAGTTGCCTCGGCTTGGGAACTTGGGTACAAGAGGGGGAGGTCATGAAATGAGCACCCCCGCTTGCCTGATCAAAGGATCGACCTCTACTAAACATGATATGTTATTTTTGAAAACACATGCGTTCTTATTCCGGTTTATTAGCTAACTTACTATGTGATGCGCACAGCATACAAGTATAGACTCAATCACGCGGATTGAAACAAAACAACACATGTTTGTTTTTTTAAAATGGTTTGAAGATGCTACTCTCAAGCAGGCTAAGACGCGGATTTGCCACCCTCAAGTGGGCTTAAGAAAACATGATTTTGCCACTTCAAGTGAGCTTAAAACTCGCAATCATCGAGTTGTTCCAATCCAGGCAATCAAGCCTCCATCCACGGGCATTCAAACAGTTATAGCAGTTAAACACATAGCCTTATGGCAAGCATGCTATCATGGCAGTCACTTACACACATGCAAGGATGCTAAAGCGTAAACACTTACAGTGTACTCCGAGCCAAAAACATAAGCTAGTTAGTAATTAATGCATGATCCTAGCTATGTCAACAATGCCTAATGCAACACATGCAAAAATGCAGCTAAAATAGGTTCGGCTGGCTAAGATGGCATATGAATGCAACACTTGATAACATGCTGTTAAACACATATTCAAGAAAGTGTATTGAAATATAATGCAGTTTGAATGATGCGCCGAGCCCAGTGCATGCAAGACAAAATGAATGATGCACGCATGCAAAGCATAAGTATGCTAATTGAAATATGCCCTAAAACTAGCCATCAAAAGCTGGAAAATAAAAAGGAGAAAGACGTGGGGTTTGAAGACATTCACACACACACGCACACTTATTACAAAATTTGCCCTCTCGAGGGAGGGTCCGAATAAATAAACTAACTAGCTACACTAAACTAATTAGAATATTACAAAGACGAAATAAATTAGCTAAATACATTAACTAATTAATTACGAAATCAGCAAATTAACAAGCTAAACAAAGCAGCTACAGTGGCCTCAAGGGGAGGGAGATATACATGCTCGATTGCCTTGCTCGAAAATCCATTGCCATGCCTCAAGATGCCTCTGTTTGCGCACCTTCTGTACTTCTGAAAATTATGCCAACTTCCAGAATACTTCTGACCCACCTTAGGAACATGTTGAGGGATGGTCGGCCAAGAGGGATGGTCATTGGCCACTTCTGATAGCCGATCGGCAGACATTGGTGACCGGTCGGCAGCTTTGATGGTCGGTTGGCCATTACTTCCTGCAATTTCTCCTTTTGCTGCAACAGAGCACAAACAGAGGCATGACAGTGTATTTACAAGGAAATGTGTGTGCAACCACACTCCTGATCATGTCTCAAGCTCAAAGGAGTGTAGTGCTCGGCCCTCAAGCCACCAATCACGCATCTTGATGCATGATGGCCAAAGAGTCAAGCTTGCACAATGTCGATGAATGCACGACAAACAAGACACTTGGACCATCACCTTATCATGGATAATCAAAGGCAACGGAGACAAAGGAGATTGGCCCAATTTCATCACTTCAAGTATGAAATGGACCAATTCACTTTGTGTTCAACATAACGTCTGGTTGAACACAATGCAATGCACACATGAAACGTGCTTATCTTGGCACATTTTACTTGATTGATTTTGTTTACATATTTTAACATTACCAATCCATTTATCAATCAACTTGTCCAAATATGAGAGTCCTCTAATGAGAGAGAGGTCTATCAAAGAGAATGGTTTAAGGCATGGGAGAGACCAATGCCTTTGACTAGGAGTAACCCTCAAAAGAGGGTTGAAACCATTTAAGCATAGGCCTCAATCCCAAGCATTAAACACAACCTCAAGACTAACCAATCCTCAAAACAAATCAAAAATGAAGAAATGTGGGAGACGACTGATTTTTTAGTGCTAAAGTGGCATGATAAACAAGACTCTAACATGCAAACACTTCAAGTACAACATGCTAGAAGGCTTAAACATTGAAACTAGTGAAGGACACAACACTAGAACCATGCAATACAATGCCCAATGGACTAAACCAGCCCTAAACAGACCTCATGCATGCCAAAACAGTGGCCAAAATGAGCTGAGATGATAGCATGAAAGGCAAGAAAATGATGCTCATACAATGGCTCACAAACAAGGCATAAAGGTGCAACTCTCAAGAGCACTTAAAGAGTGAAAAATATGGAAGTGTGACAACATTATATGCTCTAAAATAACATACTAAATGATGCCAAGATATGCAAATACCTCAAGCCAAGCATGCAAGACATCTCAAAACTCAAAGCTAGTCAAGGTTATTGCACTACAAGCATGCATAACAAGCATCATACGACCAAAAATGCTTAAAACAGTCCTAAAGCATGCCAAAACATTATCAAAAATGTGCTGGAATGGGGCCAATACATGCTAAAATAATAGGCCACAACATCAAGCATGTAAGGCTAGCAAAGAGGATTTATACTGCAAGTGCAACAAGCATGCAAGAGGTGACCAAGACACCCAAAAATAGAGTTATGGAAGGTCTGAAAAGTCACAAAAATGAGCCTAAACAAAGCCACGAAGAAGTAAAAACACATGTTCATTTAGTTGGCCACCAACACATGCTAACAAGACAAGAGGAGGGGGGGACCACCCGCTCCTATTTTGAGCCTCAAAACAAGTTTTATACCACTGAAATTCCTATGGAATTCAGTGGTTTTAAGGTCAAAAAGAAGTTGTTTGAAAAGCATGAAAGTTAGCTCAAAAGGCCTTACAAGCCAAGGAGCAAAATGGAGGACAACCCCCTAGCCAAAAAGGATTAAACCAGCACTTTTAGGATTGAAAAATAGAGGAAAAACAAAGGTTTTTGTAGTTCAACACCACCTCAAAAACAACCCCAAAACAATGGAAAAAGGGTGGTGAAGCAAGTGTGCAAAACAAATACAAAAGTAGAGAGTTATACCTCTTGATGCACAGCAGCAAAACAGCTTCTTTGTTGGCTCAAATGACCTTCCAACAGCCCAAAAAGAAGCTCCAAGGGACCTCAGCCCATAGATATGCAACTTTGATGAAGGATGCCTAGGCAAACTAATTGTGTTTCTCTACTTCTATGCACAAAAGAGCAAGAGGGAGAGGCTTAGGAGAGAGGTAGAGATTAAGTTCTGAAAATTGTAGAGAGAGAGAGGGAGTTTTTAGAGGGAGAGGCTCCCAAAATTGCTTCAATGTATCTCTCCCTTGCAAAATGGGAGATATATCTTCATATATAGCAAAAGCAAGAGTTTTGGTCGAAAATATCTGAATTGGGACAGCTGGAGCGAGCTAGAAACAGCCGGAGGAGAAATATCTTCAAAAATTTTGAGTTTGTGTCACTCTTGGCCGGCCGGCCATCTTTGGTGCCGACCTGCTACTTGTGACGGCTGATCGGCCATCTCCATGGTCGACTGTGCACATTTGTGGCCGATAGGACATTCTGTTCTGCAGGTCCAACTTCAAATGTGCATAACTCCTTCATATGAACTCCTTTGCAGGTCATTCTTGTGTCTAAAATGAAGCCCCAGATGTAAGATTTCCAATGGTGAAGACTCACCTCAAAATTTCAAGTGTGCTAAGAGATATCCCTCTTTTAGTGAAGGTTGCTCAGTTTCGGTCCAACCAGAATGATGCTCAACTTCAACCAATCATATCTCCCCCATCCGGACTCGTCTTTAGGAGATTATTGAGTGTAAAATGAAGCCCCAGAAGTCTTCTTTCCAATGGTGGTGGCCTCATAGCTTAAATCCAAGTATACAAAAGGATAGGCCCAATTTAGCGAGGACTGCTCGTCTCTCTCTTAATGATTTATACCCAACTTCTTTCTCAACTAGGTTTCTTCCCTCCACTCCTCTTTTCTTCAACTTCAAACCCCTAAACAAGGTGTTTTGAAAGATTTTTCAAAGATTTCATCTCTCTTTCATTCATTTCCACTTTGTCCTTGTTTGGTTTATCGAAAAGCGCGACATTTAACAAAATGCGAGCTTCGGAACATCGTAGGAACTTTATTTCAAAAATATTTTGAAAGAGAGGGCTTTAAGATCTAAAAACCATCCAAAATAGCTTTGGTCCAAAATGGGGTGTGAGGTTAGGATTTGACTCTCCTTTTGCCGAAGAAATCGAACCTTTGCCCTGCACATCTTTCATCACTAAGTAAACCATCAGTAGCGCCCAAGTCTTAAGGGCGGTCAAAAATGGGGTGTCTACAGTTGCCCCTCTTTGATAGAGCTCAGAGTCATAAAATGACATGAGTGAATGTCAAAGCCCAGAGATGACCCATTTTTGACAAGGCCAAAGACTTGGACAAACAAACAAAATACAGATACAGAAATAAATAGTTGCGCCCGCAGGCTGCCTACGTATCCCTTTGCAAGGAATCAAACCAGCGTAGTTCAAGGGTGGGATGCAAAATGATATGCAATATTACAAAACAATGTAATAATATACAATACAATGTACTAATCAAACCACAAGCAGTGCAAAACCACACAAATGTCATAAAGGGATGGAGATGCAAAATCAAACTACGTTTGACATAGAGAAGAAGTGGGCACAAGCCGAACGACGCCTAACACAGGCTAAATGCCTACATCCTCAATACTGGCCTCAGTGCAGCATAGATGCTTACACATAACAGAACCGTGTTTCAACGTGAAAGGGGTGCGAGCACATGCAAAACTATCTGTTTCGTAGAAAGAAACATAGTACAAGTAATTGGATGGCATGACATCAGTGAGGAATGATCTGCTGAGGAAAGATTGCGATCCTAAATGTTGAATGCAACAAAAACAAACTACAATGCAATGGATGCAGTGAATAAGGCGCGCGACCAAACCACATTTTGCCTAGAAAAGGCATAGACACAAAACAGACCATGTCTAACACAGAAAAGGTGTCGACACCCTCAGACCACAATTCTCTTAGTGGAATAGGCGCATACACATAATCACAGAACCATGCTTTAACGCGAAAAGTATGGGCACATGCCAAATTAAGCTTATCATGGAAAGGATGTAAGCGATAAAACGAACAAAGCAGTAGATGCATGCAATAGATTCTATATGCAATGCAATAGACATATTAGATGATGTAGTAGTTAGGAAGTGAAGGTACCTTACAGGGGCAATTGGCAATGACCTACCTTATGCTGCTGGGGACCTTTCCCTTCTTCTTGGTTGAACCACGGGTACTACTTTTCTCTCTGGCTATGGTCACAGCTTTCCCTATTCTTCAACAGGGTGACAGATTAGGTTGGTTCAGTATCCAGAATTGAGGCGCATACTCGCTACCTCAACCTATGGGACTACCATATAGATTTCAAGCCCGGGATACACCCCTGGGTATTTAAACCAGACTTTAGTCTTGGAAATCCCGAACGTTTGCGTTATAGGCATCAGCCATTCAAACTCTAGTTTCCACCGTCTCAGTTGATCTCTTAGGAACTCACAGCAAACACAGGCAGGTGGCTATACCAGACCATCGGAAGTCGTTTGGGCACGACAAACACCAAAGAAATTGCACCTTCAGAGGATTTAAGGTCTCTTAGACCAGAGAGTGCACAAGACAGTGCGAGGCAGAGTGAATGCACAAGACAGTGCTAAACAGGTGCACAAGACAGTGCGATGCAGGTTGAAATGCACAAGACAGTGCTAAACAGGTGCACAAGACAGTGCGATGCAGGGTGAAATGCACAAGACAGTGCTATGCAGGTTGAAATGCACAAGACAGTGCTATGCAGGTTGAAATGCACAAGATAGTGCTAAACAGGTGCACAAGACAGTGTTATGCAGGTTGAAATGCACAAGACAATGCTAAACATGTGCACAAGACAGTGCTATGCAGGTTGAAATGCACAAGACAGTGCTAAACAGGTGCACAAGACAGTGCTATGCAGGGGTGTGCACAAGACAGTGCGATACAATGCACTAACAAGTGCAGGTAAAGTGCGCAAAACAGCGCGATGCAATGCAGTAACAAGTGCAGGTAAGGTGCGCAAAATAGCATGAGCAATGCACTAACAGGTGCAAGAAAGGTGCGCAAAATAGCGCGAGTGATGCACTAACAGGTGCAAGAAAGGTGCACCAAACAGCGCGAGCAATGCACTAATAGGTGCAGGAAAGGTGCACCAAACAGCACAAGCAATGCACTAACAGGTGCACGAAAGGTGCGCAAAATAGCACGAGGGATGCACTAACAGGTGCAAGAAAGGTGCGCCAAACAGCGCGAGCAATGCACTAACAGATGCAAGAAAGGTGCGCGAAACAGCGCGAGCAATGCACTAACAGGTGCAGGAAAAGTGCGCTAAACAGAGCGAGCAATGCACTAACAGGTGCAAGAAAGGTGTGGAAAATAGCGCAAGTGATGCACTAACAGGTGCAAGAAAGGTGCGCCAAACAATGCATGGGAGACGTGCATAACAATGCAAGTGAAACGATGCATAACAATGCAAGTAGAACGGTGCATAACAATGCGAGTGGAATGTGCATAACAATGCAATTGAAAAGGTGCATAACAATGCAAGTAGAACGGTGCATAACAATGCGAGTGAAATGTGCATAACAATGCGAGTGAAGAGGTGCATAACAATGCAAGTGGAACGGTGCATAACAATGTGAGTGAAACATGCATAACAATGCAAGTGAAAAGGTGCATAACAATGCAAGCGAGTGAAACGTGCATAACAATGCAACTAGAGGGTGCATAACAATGCAAGTGTAATGTGCATAACAATGCAACTGGAACGTGCATAACAATGCAAGTGAAAAGGTGCATGACAATGCACATGAGTGTGCATAACAATGCAACTGAAACGTGCATAACAATACAACTGAAATGTGCATAACAATGCAACTGGAGTGTGCATAACAATGCAAGTGAAAAGGTGCACGACAATGCATGTGAAACATGCATAGCAAGGCAAGTGCAAGAAATGTATGCTCCATGCAACATAAGATGCGCATTTCATGCCAGGGTGAGAAGTGCACATTCTATACAAGCAAGGTTAAAACGTGCTCCATGCAATGTACATACTCTATGCAAAAGAATCAACGATGTATATCCAATGTAACGTGTATATTCTATGCGACAACAAGAATAAGTATAGTACAAGATGCATTTATGCAATATGTGTGATGATATGATACATGTTACAAGCAATGTAGAGCATGATGTCTAGGGAATGCAATAAACAAAGAAAGCGGCGCTTTAGAAAGCACCTCATTGGGTGAGTGGCGATGAACCGCTCTACTCTGATGGGGATCTCCCCTTGTGTTCCTCAAACTCTTACCTTGCGTTCTTCGAACTCTTTCCTTCAACTCACAGTATAAAGGTTCTGATATGCTGACAAGGATTCTTCACGTAGAACACTTTGGATGCCGCCTTTCTTCCTGACCATATTCACAACTTTCCCTATTCTCCAACGGGGTGACAGACTAGGTTGGTTTAGTATCCATAATTGAGGTGCATACATGCTATCTCAACCTATGGGGCTTCCATACAGAATTCAAGCCGGGGATACACCCCTGGGTATTTAAACCAGACTTTAGTCTCGGAAATCCCGAACCTTTGCATTCTAGGCATCAGCCATTCGAACTCTAGTTTCCACCGTCGCAGTTGGTCTCTTAGGAACTCATTGCAAACACAACCAATATGCCCCTGACAGGGAAATGGTGCTTAGGGAGAGCACTTCTGATCGCCTTTCTGGCTTTGAAGCAGGCTTCAGCTTGGAGTAGGCACATTCGTACTTCGGAGCATTGACAAGACCTGAGGAGGTGCATCCGGAATGCAATCTTGGAACTTTTTGAAGTTGAAACAAACTCAGATTCTCCGATTTTCCTTCTTTTCTTTTGCTTTGCAGTCTGGAACCTATATAGCTTCAGATAGGTCCTTCTCTATTGTTCTCATATGACTTGGGTTAAACCCTGTAGTTTTATGAAAGAACAAATCCTGTTTTGCATACATGTAGAGAACGGCATGGCACTCCAAGCACAAGATGATTTTATTTTTTGAAATTGAAATGAGAAAAGGGTTCTCAACGGGTATTGAGCCTACGACTGACCACAGCCAAAACGACTCAACAAAGAGAAAGACAAGGTAAAACAACCTAAACACATCTATAGACACCCGAAACGACTCAAAACAAGAATCGAGACAAACAAAAACACACACACACAACACTCAGATGTGTTCCAATAGCAAGAGACCTCTCAGTTCACGAGGAGCTAGTTTCTTCTGGTATTGTTTCCCACCCTTTCTCATTTGCGATTCTCACATCACTCTGGCACTCAATCTCTTGCTTTCTGAAAAAGCCCTTTTCTCACTTTTTCTCTCAACGCACATCTCTCTATTCTTCAATCTCTCTTCTTTTTTATCCCTCCCCTGGGTGGTTGATGGATAAACAGGAAGTTGCAGGCTCTTGCCCTAGCATTTCGCTACACTCTTCTTCTTCTGCTCACAACAGTGAACTTTCCCATATAGGGGTTGCGCTACAACTGGGCGTGTAGCAAATCTGCAGCTGACATCGGTTGATGACGCCCTTGGCTAGTTTGGATGTGACCAGACCTTTTCGAATAAGGGAGTGGAATATCCTGCTCCCTTTCCAGTTCGTGTTTCGCACTTGACTTGATACCTCGTTGCTCGGAGGATGAGAGAGCTTTCGGTCTTTTGCTGTTTGCTTCAGTTATGCCATTTTCTGGCAGGTAGAGTGCCCTTTCTGGCAAGTATGTTGACAATGGGAAAAAGACAGAACACCTGACTCAACTGTGCCCCTAGTTCATCATTTTGACCATTTTTTTGTTTTCGCTTTCTACTAAAACAATTTTTACCAATATGAGAGTTTGATTAACATATTTGTTCAACTTTTTGATTTGAAATCATGCAAGTCAGGTTGTGAGCACTGAAAATTTTCCTTTTTTGGGTCCAAGAAAATGGTCCAGTTTTGGAAAAATGGAATAAATTTTCGATAAAATTAGTCAACTTCATTAAAAATTCTCAAAACTGTTTTTGCAAATGGCCACTGCTCAACGAGCACGGAACCTACTCTCAAGATGCACAACCTCAGATCCAAAATAATGAAAAATTACCCCTTGGCTAAATGGCACTGCACGGGAACGGAAAGTTGCCCCTTGTTTGAGTAGCACCGCAACACACTATACGGCAGCGGAAAGTTGCCCCTTGTTCGAATAGCACTGCCGCACACTGTAACCAGTTCTCATAGTGAAGATCACAACTGAACTCTTGGATACATAAATGACAAAGATAACCCGTTCAATCTCACATGGACAGGACAGTTGAATTTGAAGTGTTTATGCCTGAACTTCAGAATGAAGTTGCCTACGTATCCCAAAGATGGGAATCAAGCCTGACGTAGTTCCGGGTTAAGGTACACTCGGGTATTAACCTCTCCTTTTGCGCTCTAACTTTGCCAAGGCCGCCCTTCCGAGTTTTCAACCTTGCGAGCTATGTTTTTCTTTTCTTTTCACTTCTTTTCATTTTTGCTTTTTATTTTTTTTCATCTTTTCTTCTTTTTTCATTTTCTTCATTTCTTTTTCTTTTCATTTTTTTTCTTGCTCTCACTTTGCCTGGGTCACCCTTCTAGGTTTTCGGCCCAGCGAGCCTCTCAAGGGTAAAAGTTTAACTTGGTCCATGTTGAATGGTTTTGAGATCTCGAAGCCATCTGAATCCAGGAGAATGGCTACTGTTCGCTGATGATGTAAAAGTCCATCCAATAGGGGTTGAATTTGCCCCTAGTGTTGTAGATAGGAACTCGATTGTCCTTCAACAAAACTTTCTTCTTTTCTCCATACTGGGATTTGGCATTCTTGCCAATCTTTGTTAGCTTGAGAAATGTCCCAATTTTTTACTCTTCAAGCACATCTGACCTTTTTTGCCCCTAGTTCAGGGGCTGCTTCTCATCCAGCTTTACAAGCTTTCTTTTGATCAATCTAATCTTCTTGATCTGACTTTCTTGCCCCTAGTTTGAGGGCTACTTCAAATCCAGCATGGCGGGCCTCCTTTGATGTCATACGGCCTTATTGCCCCTAGTTCATGGGCTACTTCTGATTTGGCCATACAAGCCTCATGTTGTGGTTGACCGTTGAACATTCTAAATCCAAGTTCAAGATTTGAAAGCAAATGGGTTGAGTCTCGAAGCTGAGAGCAATCCTATGCTGCACAATCTCAAGAGCGATTCCACACAGGTCTTCGTAGGACCACGCAAAACATTTTTCGAAATCTTTTAAGAAAGCGACTAGTCGCTCGCATCGAAGACAATGTAGAACCAATCTGGATCAAGCCAGCATCCTTTTCAGTAATCACATTAATAAACATGATTTCATTCATTAAGGGCCTAGCACGCCTCTCTTTCTCTCAGTTGATCAAATTTTGCAAATCCCGAGGAATTCCTTCCTCTTTGTTTTCAATACATTGTTTAAAAAGTTTTGAAAAACTTGGGTCAATGCAATGAGTTCAAGGCACAGAAAAGTAGGTGAAAAGCACTGCCGTTTCATTCAAATCTTCCGACACAACTGGCTTCAAGGCAGAAACAAACTCAAAAGTGTGAAAATCACTGCTGTTTCATTCAAATCTTCTGGTGCAACTGGCCTCATGGTAGAAGCAGACTCAAAAGAAAGAGTGTAAAAGACAAACACAAAAAGACAGTGATGTCCGAGGTAACACTCCCGTAATCATGCGACTTCGACACAACAGAACTGACTCGATACAACAAGACAGACGGAACTGACTTAGTGCAAAAGACTGACTCAAAGCAATACAACAGAATTGACTCAATACCCAAGTCAGAAAGTACAATAAAAAGCATTTGCACATTGCTCAAAATAGTGCGTGCCATCCCACGTCTAGAGTAAATCGAGCACCATCAACAGGTGATTCATCCCATGATCACGTAATCACATTATCCCCCAAATTAATTGATCCCGTGCCAATAGACTTTGCAGGACCCGGTGCAACAATGACCTCGCTGTCAATCAGATCTTGTATTTTGTGGCGAAGACGGTAACAACTATCAGTGCCATGACCGGTTTGTTGATGGAAGGCACAGTACTTGGCAGCATCATGACTGGCTGGAAGACGACCAGGGAGAGGCCGAGGCTCAAGGGATTTGAGATGGCCTTGTCCAACGAGGATTTGGAAAGCTTTGGGCAGAGTCATGTAGAGGGGATGGAAGACCCTTTAACCTCGGGGTTGGTCCTTCGAGGTTTGTGGAGTTTTGCTGGATGCACCAGCAAAGGGATTGGTAGGCCCTGACTGGGTTTGTTGATCTCTTCCGAGTGCAGGATTAGAGCTGAAAGGAACGTTTCTGGTACGACGGCCCTCCTTCCGGCTTGCCCCTTGATTCAAACTGCCGCCAACTTGAGTGGCAAAAGTGCCGTCCACAATCTTTGGAACAACTGCAATCACTTGCTATTTGTTCAGCCCTTTGGCTTTCAAAGCCTCAACAGCCCACTGAAGGTGTTCATGGGGACCAATGCCTGCCCTACCTTGTTCTTACCACTGGCCTTCACTATGCTAAGAGATTGACCTTCTTCCAATGCAACCCGTCCCAAGATTAGGGAGCCTTTTGGCATGAAACTTCTAGCATGTGATGTGGGTGATGACGGGGTCGATATCCCAAAGGCCATAGCTGCCACTGTTCTCTGAAGATCTTCAATCATTCTCATCAGCTCAGAAGTAGTGGGTTCACAGGTTTGAGAGGATTGGGGTTCCGAGACTGGATGTGTGGTAGGTACCCCAGATGGGCGTTGTATTTCGGCATTGGTCTCATCCTGCCTGGCGATTCCCCAGTTTAATGCCGCTATCACGACCATAACTTCTTCCGAGCTCTGTGCCATCACGGCCTGCTGAGTTTGAACAAAGGTGATGTGACTGGTGACTGTCGGATCAGTTGGACTGGTGAGCCCTGACTGGCCTTTCTTTGCCTTACCTTAGCGAAGGAAACACTGGTTGCCCTTGAGTTGAATCTTTGACCTGACAAAGTCTATCAACACAAGTCCGGCGTACTCGAGGGATATTGAAGCCTTCTGAAGCTATAGTTCCAGGACTACCTTGCAAAAGAAGAAAACCGATAGCATCTCAGCCTGATTTCACTAGAATAAATATGAGCATAGCTGAATGACTGTGCTCTCTACTGAATTCTGCCCAAAATTCTACCTGTAAACTGATACCCTCAGGCCGATACTCAGACTTGCAACTGATACATACCATCCTATAGAGACACACCCTAACAACACATACCACGCAAGTAAAAGCCAAAACACCCCTATGGTGGGGTAGGGTTTCCTTGTCCTATCTTGTCAGGAGCTAGGGTTTCACTACGCACGCAGCGGTTTCAAACAACCTACAATCGGGTAAGCAACCTGTCCTAGTTTGGAATGGTTACTATGGTTTCCGATATGCAACTAGGTTGAATGGTCGAAAAGGGGTGCCTCAGTAACAACCGAGGTTTGTGCTCCCATTGTGGCAGAGCCCATAACCGGTCAACCTTATGGCACGCTTTTCCAAGCAAGCCTCCGGCAAACCGTTCAGGAATAGCAGATGGCAAACACTGTGACTTAGGCGCACCTATGCAAATGCAATGCAAAGAAACACATAAGTGTAAACAAAACAACATGTCATGAGTTCGAGTCAAGTTCTCTAAATCACCAGCAGAGTCCCCAGAAACTGTAGACCGCCCGGAACTCCGCTCCGCGCGCGAGGGCGCAAATTGGGTTCATAGCTACTACAGTTCAGACTCCTATCGTGGTTCTGAATCTAATCTCACAATGTGCAATGTAAGACTGATAAATCACCAAAGAGTCCAAATCTAGCAAATCATTTTGGAAAATCGATTTTAATCAAGAAGTGCCAAACATGCACTGCTTTGCTAGATTTCAGAGTCGCCACCTAAATATTTTGTTTTGGAAAATTTAGGAAACCCTGACTCATGCCTAAGGCCACGTGTCCGTCATCACCAAAGTTGCCTCGGCTCGGGAACTTGGGTACGAGAGGGGAAGGTCATGAAACGAGCACCCCCGCTCGCCCGATCAAAGGATCAACCTCTACTAAACATGATATGTTATTTTTGAAAACACATGCGTTCTTATTCCGGTTTATTGGCTAACTTACTATGTGATGCGCACAGCATACAAGTATAGACTCAATCACACGGATTGGAACAAAACAACTCATGTTTGTTTTTCGAAAATGGTTTGAAGATGCTACTCTCAAGTAGGCTAAGACGCGGATTTGCCACCCTCAAGTGGGCTTAAGAAAACATGATTTTGCCACTTCAAGTGGGCTTAAAACTCGCAATCATCGAGTTGTTCCAATCCAGGCAATCAAGCCTCCACCCACAGACATTCAAATAGTTATAGCAGTTAAGCACATAGCCTCATGGCAAGCATGCTATCATGGCAGTCACTTACACACATGCAAGGATGCTAAAGCGTAAACACTTACAGTGTACTCCGAGCCAAAACAGAAGCTAGTTAGTAATCAATGCATGATCCTAGCTATGTCAATAATGCCTAATGCAACACATGCAAAAATGCAGCTAAAAGAGGCTCGGCTGGCTAAGATGGCATATGAATGCAACACTTGATAACATGCTGTTAAAACACGTATTCAAGAAAGTGTATTGAAATACAATGCAGTTTGAATGATGCGCCGAGCCCAGTGCATGCAAGACAAAATGAATGATGCACGCATGCAAAGCATAAGTATGCTAATTGAAATATGCCCTAAAACTAACCACCAAAAGCTGGTAAATAAAAGGGAGAAAGACGTGGGGTTTGAAGACATTCACACACACACGCACACTTATTACAAAATTTGCCCTCTCGAAGGAGGGTCCGAATAAATCAACTAACTAGCCATGCTAAGCTAATTAGAATATTACAAAGACGAAATAAATTAGCTAAATACATTAACTAATTAATTACAAAATCAGCAAATTAACAAGCTAAACAAAGCAGCTACAATGGCCTCGAGGGGAGGGAGATATGCATGCTCGATTGCCTTGCTCGGAAATCCATTGACATGCCTCAAGATGCCTCTGTTTGCGCACCTTCTGTACTTCTGAAAATTATGCCAACTTCCAGAATACTTCTGACCCACCTTAGGAACATGCTGAGGGATGGTCGGCCAAGAGGGATGGTCATCGGCCACTTCTGATAGCCGATCGGCAGACATTGGTGACCGGTCGGCAGCTTTGATGGTCGGTTGGCCATTACTTCCTGTAATTTCTCCTTTTGCTGCAACAGAGCACAAACAGAGGCATGGCAGTGTATTTACAAGGAAATGTGTGTGCAACCACACTCCTGATCATGTCTCAAGCTCAAAGGAGTGTAGTGCTCGGCCCTCAAGCCACCAATCACGCATCTTGATGCATGATGGCCAAAGAGTCAAGCTTGCACAATGTCGATGAATTCACAACAAACAAGACACTTGGACCATCACCTTATCATGGATAATCAAAGGCAACGAAGACAAAGGAGATTGGCCCATTTTCATCATTTCAAGTATGAAATGGACCAATTCACTTTGTGTTCAACATAACGTCCGGTTGAACACAATGCAATGCACACATGAAACGTGCTTATCTTGGCACATTTTACTTGATTGATTTTGTTTACAGATTTTAACATTACCAATCCATTTATCAATCAACTTGTCCAAATATGAGAGTCCTCTAATGAGAGAGAGGTCTATCAAAGAGAATGGTTTAAGGCATGGGAGAGACCAATGCCTTTGACTAGGAGTAACCCTCAAAAGAGGGTTGAAGCCATTTAAGCATAGGCCTCAATCCCAAGCATTAAACACAACCTCAAGACTAACCAATCCTCAAAACAAATCAAAAATGAAGAAATGAGGGAGACGAATGATTTTCAGTGCGCATGATAAACAAGACTCTAACATTTTACAACAGTGCTAAAGTGGCATGATAAACAAGACTCTAACATGCAAACACTTTAAGTACAACATGCTAGAAGGCTAAACATTGAAACTAGTGAAGGACACAACACTAGAACCATGCAATACAATGCCCAATGGATAGCAAGAAGAAAATGATGCTCATGCAATGGCTCACAAACAAGGCATAAAGGTGCAACTCTCAAGAGCACTTAAAGAGTGAAAAATATGGAAGTGTGACAACATTATATGCTCTAAAATAACATACTAAATGATGCCAAGACATGCAAATACCTCAAGCCAAGCATGCAAGACATCTCAAAACTCAAAGCTAGTCAAGGTTATTGCACTACAAGCATGCATAACAAGCATCATACGACCAAAAATGCTTAAAACAGTCCTAAAGCATGCCAAAACATTATCAAAAATGTGCTGGAATGGAGCCAATACATGCTAAAATAATAGGCCACAACATCAAGCATGTAAGGCTAGCAAAGAGGATTTATACTGCAAGTGCAACAAGCATGCAAGAGGTGACCAAGACACCCAAAAATAGAGTTATGGAAGGTCTGAAAAGTCACAAAAATGAGCCTAAACAAAGCCACGAAGAAGTAAAAACACATGTTCATTTAGTTGGCCACCAACACATGCTAACAAGACAAGAGGAGGGGGGGACCACCCGCTCCTATTTTGAGCCTCAAAACAAGTTTTATACCACTGAAATTCCTATGGAATTCAGTGGTTTTAAGGTCAAAAAAGAAGTTGTTTGAAAAGCTTGAAAGTTAGCTCAAAAGGCCTTACAAGCCAAGGAGCAAAAGGGAGGACAACCCCTAGCCAAAAAGGATTAAACCAACACTTTTAGGATTGAAAAATAGAGGAAAAAAAAAAGGTTTTTGTAGTTCAACACCACCTCAAAAATAGCCCCAAAACAATGGAAAAATGGTGGTGAAGCAAGTGTGCAAAACAAATACAAAAGAGGAGAGTTATACCTCTTGATGCACAGCAGCAAAACAACTTCTTTGTTGGCTCAAATGACCTTCCAACAGCCCAAAAATAAGCTCCAAGGGACCTCAGCCCATAGATATGCAACTTTGATGAAGGATGCCTAGGCAAACTAATTGTGTTTCTCTACTTCTATGCACAAAAGAGCAAGAGGGAGAGGCTTAGAAGAGAGGCAGAGATTAAGTTCTGAAAATTGTAGAGAGAGAGAGGGAGTTTTTAGAGGGAGAGGCTCCCAAAATTGCTTCAATGTATCTCTCCCTTGCAAAATGGGAGATATATCTTCATATATAGCAAAAGCAAGAGTTTTGGTCGAAAATATCTGAATTGGGACAACTGGAGCAAGCTGGAAACAGCTGGAGGAGAAATATCTCCAAAAATTTTGAGTTTGTGTCACTCTTGACCGGACGGCCATCTTTGGTGCTGATCTGCTACTTGTGATGGCCGATCAGCCATCTCCATGGCCGACTGTACACATTTGTGGCTGATAGGACATTCTGCTCTGCAGGTCCAACTTCAAATGGGCATAACTCCTTCATATGAACTCCTTTGCAGGTCATTCTTGTGTCAAAAATGAAGCCCCAGAAGTAAGATTTCCAATTATGGAAGCCTAACCTCAAAATTCCAAGTGTGCTAAGAGATATCCCTCTTTTAGTGAAGGCTGCTTAGTTTTGGTCCAACCGGAATGATGTCCAACTTCAACCAATCATATCTCCCCCATCCGGACTCAGCTTTAGGAGATTCTTGAGTGTAAAATGAAGCCCCAGAAGTATTATTTCCAACGGTGGTGGCCTCATAGCTTAAATCCAAGTATACAAAAGGATAGGCCCGATTTAGCGAGGACTGCTCGTCTCTCTCTTAACGATTCATACCTAACTTCTTCCTCAACTAGGTTTCTTCTCTCCACTCCTCTTTTCTTCAACTTCAAACCCCTAAACAAGGTGTTCTGAAAGATTTTTCAAAGATTTCATCTCTCTTTCATTCGTTTCCACTTTGTCCTTGCTCGGTTTACCAAAAAGCGCAACATTTAACAAAATGTGAGCGTCGGAACATCGTAGGAACTTTATTTTAAAAATATTTTGAAAGAGAGGGTTTTAAGGTGTAAAAATCATCCGAAATAGCTTTGGTCCAAAATGGGGTGATAGGTTAGGATTTGACTCCCCTCTTGCCGAAGAAATTGAACCTTTGCCCTGCACATCTTTCATCACCAAGTAAACCATCAGTAGCACCCATGTCTTAAGGGCGGTCAAAAATGGGGTGTCTACACCTTGACATTTTTATTATTGTATTTGGAGTCGCCTTGTTTTATTTTGGGACATTGATCGAAGTGGTAACATGATGGTAAAGTAAGATTGGACCAAAATCTTTAATTCGGATAATCTTCCTACGAACAACCATCACTCTTTTGCCCTTTTCTTTTTCCACACTTTGAATTTGGGTCTGAGGCTAGAACCATTAGAAATCGTGTTTCTGGGGCTTCGATTTGGACTCAAGAACAACCTAGATTTTTTACCCAAATGCCTTTCATTTCTCAAAGATTTGGCCAAGATCTCTTACCAAAAAGTGAAGAATACATGAAGCTCAACATGTTCAACCGATTGGATTTTGGATTTTCGAAAGGATGCTCTTGATCTAGCTTCTTTGCTTAGTCCTTGAGGTAGGGGTTTCTAGTTGTTCTTCAATACTCTCATTTATAGATAAATTTGTGGTATTCCCTTTATATAAACGCAAAATTTATATTTTTGAGCATGTTGTGGTAAATCATGAGATTTGGGGGTTTAGTGTAACGCTCCGAAATAATTCAACATAAACCAATCACATCAACTAACATTCACTAAATAATGACAGTAATCCTTCCATCTTTACATGATTAATGAACAAGCTTATACAAAAGTTTCACATGTGGTTATACATTCAATGGTGTGAAAAACACATGAATCTATAACATGTGAAACATCTAGTCCCAAGTAATTAAAATGCCCTTAAGGGCTTACATCTTCCAAGGCAAAAGCCCGGTTACACAAAATGGTCTCTCGGACCCATACATGTCTTGCCCTTGGATTACAAAAATTTACAACAAAACAAAAGAGCAATCTACTCTTCACAAAATATATCCACGCCCTCAACTCAGCGAGATGACCACATCTTTACCTGCACCAAAATCCCATAGGGGTGAGCATAAAGCCCAGTAGAGAATCCTTACGAATTATATACAGTTATGCAAATTTCCCCAACATTAAATGCAAATGTAATGCCATGTAAATGCCATTATAAAGAAGAATTTCATTTCATGCATTATTGGAAAATCACCATGTTTTTCCATAATATTTTGCAATCTCATCAATTTCAAAACTTCCAATTTTTAATCAATAAGGGCGGTAAATATGAGTCAGGTAATCCCTAGGTTGGTGTCTGCAAGTAGGCTCAACAAGCACTACCAATAACCCCACTTTACCAGTTGCTAACTGGAAGGGAAGTGGTACCTCCTTCGCGCGTGTTTTCGGTCTTTCACCCCGGACACTCAGGCCAACTTATCAATTTCATCTAAACCTCTTAATCAGACTTACCAACGTATTTACCTCATAACATTTCTATGATTTCATTCACAAATAATCCGTTCTCAATGAAAGTTACAATTCTCAATCCAATGTTCATGACATGCAAGGTTTTAGAAATGCCAATGCAATAATTATCTATATTATGTCATATTTCTCCACTTTCAACATAATTTCAATAAGCTTTGCATGATGATCAAAAACTTCCTTTTTCTCCTATCAATGCCATTCCACCAACAGTTTAAAAACTTACTACCATTTATCCATAACCTAATAACATGTTCCCAATTCATGCACTTCCATCATTTTGATCATTTCAAGGTTATTGTAAAGTTTTAGACAAGTAATCTCCAATCTCTACAATTCTCATGTGTAGAGAAACTCATCATCAATATATATATAAATACACATATACACATTTGTAACCAAACATGGAAATTCACCACTTCTTTTACTTATCACAACACACAACTATGAATTCATGTATATAATCACCCAAAAACCCTTATTTTCCTTCATTCAAGAAAATCCCCAAAAAAATCTAGGTTTTCGTCTTTACAAAGCACACACACACACTAAACATTTGAAAGAGATACTAATAAAGGCACGATACCCTTGCCAAAGATGTTTTCAACCCTCAAGGCATTATCTTAGAAGATCAAAGATTTTTAAATCCCCCCCCTTTTTTTTTTGAAATAACCCTTGTGGGGGTCGAATATCGAGACTCGTAGAGAGGCCGAATAGTTGAACTTGGAGTCGAAATATATAGCACACGGTGCCGTCTCGCACGCTCGAATCCTATCCTATTCGGCCAAATAGCCGGTTGAACAAAGGGCCGAGTGAAAAGCGGTTTGCTACAAAAGAAGCCGAATGGCGAATTGAAAGTAGGCCCAATCCTGAGGCCCAAGAAAGAAAAGATATAAATAAAAGAACATCAGCCAGAAAGAGGTATGTGAGAACCATTACACTTAACTTAAAATATAAGTAATTCAGAGAGTAGAGACTGACTTGCCCGTCAGAGTGTTAATTCTAGCACCCCTGACCGGAGTGTTAATTCTTTTTCAGGTGGCTAGCTGAGGATCACGAGCGTCCCCCAGGATCTGAAGAGTATTTCCGAACCACTTCTCCATAATTGGCGCCGTCTATGGGAATACTCAAATACATCCATGGCGGGCGTAACGGAAGACCCTTCGATAGTCACTGATGAAACCACGCAGAGAGACGACCTCACTCTAACAAACATGCTTGGACCGGAGACTATCCCCGCGAGACGCGCTTTGAACTTCGCCTCACCTTCGACTTCAGAGCATGAGGCAATGCAAACGATCATGGAACAAGCAAAGCAAAACGAATAGAGGTTGGAGAACATGATTGTTGAGAACGAACGTCTCCATCAGGACTTGGCCTTGGAAGTGGCAAAGTCTAAACAAGCTGTACACCAAGATTCGAAACGACCTCTGAGGGCAGGTGGTTGACGACCTCGAGCCTGACAACAAGACACTGATAGCGACTCCAACTCATTATCCCCGGAGCCCAAGAAGAAGGGATGACTTGAGACTTCCAGTTCCTTTGAAGAGAGTCCACGTATAAGGCATAATCGCAGAAGAAATAGTTCAGATGAGGACGACCAGCATGATCCCTTTATGCGACGGATTGCAAGGGCGGTTCTACCCAAAAAGTTCAAAGCTCCGTCGTTCACTCTCTATAATGGAAAATCAGACCCCACTGATCACATTCGTCACTACAAGCAAGCCATGACATTGCATGCAGACAACGAGGGCCTCATGTGCCGAATATTTCCCAGCAGTTTGGGACCATTGGCTATCAGGTGGTATTATAAACTGGAGCCGGCTTCGATCAAAAGCTTCCATCAATTACAAAAATCCTTCAGGGCCAAATTCATCACCAACGAGGTCCAGCAGAAACAAGCCGACTTTCTCTAGGCAATGCAGATCTAGCTAGGTGAAACACTAAGAGCGTATTCGGCGCGCTATTAGGAGTGCTTTAATCTTGTCGATGACGCTTGCAACGACTCCATGGCCATCACCGCCTTCAAAATGGGTTTGCATCCTGACAGTGCTCTCCGTAGTTCCTTGACTAGAAGACCCCCCAAAACAGTCTGGTCATTGATGAAGAAAGTTGAGAAATACTGCAAAGTGGAGAATGACGCCTTGTGCGTTAAAGCCGGAAACGTGGCCAACAAGACAGCCCCTTCTGAAATTGCTCAGCCAATAAATTCTGTACCACCTCAGAGCCCTGAACCACGGTATCGGGCTAAACGAGACAAGACACAGGATCCCGCCGATCAAGCGACCAATGCTCCCATCGAGCAAATGAACAATTGCAAGTTGATAGCAGACGCACAAGGCGCGCCGACAAGAAATATACGGAGTTGATGGAGCTGATCAGCGCGGTTATGTCCAAAGTCCAACACCTTCCGTTCTTCAAATGGCCGTCCAAAATGGTGGGACCTCCCGACACGAGAAGACGGGATAGACGCTGTGAGTATCACGAGGACCATGGCCACGATACTGATAGTTGTTATGCATTGAACGATCACTTGGAGGAATTGGTACAAGATGGCCGGCTACAACAGTACGTCCGAAAAGGCAACTCAACCACAGCAATAGCCTTAAGACTGGATTCCCCTCCACTTGCCGTGATCCACATGATATACAGCATGCCGATGTCATCTGCGGTGCATACGATTCAGTTAAATCCCGACCCTCAAAGTCAACTCACTCCGGCTACATGGCCCCATGAAGCTGCGAGCATTGCTTTTGATGATTCAGATTTGACCGGAGTGACACTTCCCCACATCGATCCCTTGGTAATTGAGTTACGCGTAAACCGATTCACAGTTGAGCGCGTACTCATTGATCCGGGGAGCACATCAGAGGTTATGTACTATAAGACATTCACCAAACTCGGCTTCTCCGAATCGGATCTCTCCCCGGCCCCTTATCCACTATTCGGCTTCAACGCCAATCTAGAGTACCCGTTGGGGAAAATCACACTACCCGTTCGAGCGGGCTCCCGAACAGTGGATGTAGATTTCTTGGTCGTCAAGCTGCCATCGCCGTACAATCTCATTATGGGGCGAACTTGGTTGCACACCATGCAGGCTGTGCCGAGTACATATCATCAGTTGCTACGCTTCCCGACAGAACGCGACATTGAGCAAATCTGTGGCTCATAGAAATCAGCACAAGCATGTTATCTCATCGCTGGAAAGACGCCAAAGGAGTTGCAAGTGAATTCCATTGAGGTGCCGGATCGGGAGAGCCTCGATGATGTTGGGCGGCTCCCAATTGAAAAGGCCACGGAAGGCCTAGACCGAGTTGAAATCGACGGAAGCCCAGACAAGTTCTTCATGGTCGGTGCCTCCCTAAATCAAGCCGACATACAGCAACTAATTTCTTTCCTGCTCAGTAACCTTGACATCTTTGCATGGACTCCATACGAGATGCCGGGTATAGATCCGTTCGTTTCACAGCACCGTTTGAATATTGACCCTAAGTGCAAGCCGATCATTTAGAAAAGCTGGCGGTCAGCCGCAGAGCACACTGCTACCGTTGTTGAGGAGGTTGACAGGGTGCTTGACGCCGGGGCAATCAGGGAAGTGACCTACCCTACATGGCTCTCTAATACAATGGTTGTGAAGAAGAAAAATGAGACTTGGCGAGTGTGCGTCGATTTCACGGACCTAAACAAAGCCTGCCCCAAGGATTGTTTTCCCCTACCCAGAATTGACCAACTTGTAGATGCAACGGCACGCCATCAGCGTATGAGCTTCCTCGATGCTTACAGAGACTACCATCAGATCGCCATGCATCCTGAGGACCAAGACAAAACTGCATTCCTCACCCCAAGAGGAACCTACTACTATAAGGTTATGCCATTTGGGCTGAAGAATGCAGGGGCAACTTACCAAAGACTGGTCACTGCCATGTTCAAGGAGCAACTTGGCCACACTATGGAAGTGTACATTGATGACATGGTGGTCAAGTCCAAACAAGAGCAAACTCATCTAGCCGATCTGGAAGAGACATTCGGCATTCTACGCAAATACAGAATGAAGCTGAACGCTTCCAAATGTGCGTTTGGGATCGGCTGTGGCAAATTCTTAGGATACATTGTCAACCACCGAGGAATCGAAGCCAACCCAAGGCAAATCACAGCAATTTTGGAACTCGGCTCCCCTTGGTCAGTCAAGGAGGTTCAGAAGTTAATGGGGATGGCCGCCGCTCTCAACAGGTTCATCAGTCGTTCCACAGACCGCTGCTGACAATTCTTTCATACACTACGACAGGGCAAGGCTTTTAAATGGACCGCCGAGTGCGAAGCCGCTTTCAACGGCCTTAAGACCTACCTCCGATCAGTTCCACTCTTGATAACGCCCTCGGCAGGCGACCCGCTCATTTTGTATCTGGCAATTTTCGACCGGGCAGTCAGCGCCGTACTAATAAAGAAGAGCTGGGGGAGCAGTAGCTAGTGTATTATGTGAGCAAGGCAATGGTTGACTCCGAAATACGCTACCTTCCTTTGGAAAAACTCATCCTGGCCCTCGTCATGGTAGCAAGAAAGCTAATGCATTACTTTCAAGGGCATACCATTGGGGTGCTAATGGATCACCCCTTCCGTTCGGTACTCCGTAGTGCAGAGGTATCAGGGCGCGTTTCAAAGTGGGCTCTTGAACTCGGCCAGTACGATATTCAGTTTCTACCTAGAACCTCAATCAAGGGACAGGTGCTTGTCAACTTTGTGGCCGAATTCACTGGGGGTCTTGCCGGCTTCAAGTCTAATGAAATTCGACCTAAGCCGAACTGGAGAATTTATGTTGGGGACATTTAGCAGTTGTACTATGATGGATCATCCAACCAACGAGGCTGCAGAGCCGAAGTAGTAATCATGGCTCCCGACGGCGCAATAATTGAGCAGGCCGTCAAACTCAGCTTTGAAGCATCAAATAACGAGGCCGAATACGAAGCCCTTCTGACCGGTTTGCGGAATGCACATCTTCTGGGTGCTCGGCGTTTGCTTGTATTTTGCGATTCAAAACTGGTGATCAATCAGCTAAAGGGGGAGTACGCGGCCAAAAACGACCGTATGACGGCTTACATGAAATCGGCTAGCACCTTGCTGGCAAAATTTGACCATCATGAATTGAATCAGATAACACGTGATCAAAACACACATGCAGATGACCTGGCTTGCCTAGCCTCTACCATTAACTTAGAGATTAAACGGACCATTGAGGTGGGTTTCATCCTCGAGCCAAGCATTGGTCCTTCAGATGAAATCCAGGTCAAGGTCATAGAATCTGGACCGAATTAGATGGATCCCATTGCTGGATTCCTGTCTTCCGAACAGCTCCCAGAGGACAAGAAAGAAGCGCACAAGCTGCGAAACAAAGCCCTATGTTACTACTTGGATCCGCAAGGAAAGCTTTATAAAAAATCCCTTTCTGGTCCATACCTAGAATGTGTGCACCCGGACAAAGTCGAAGAGCTTCTGACTGAAATACATGGAGGCAGTTGTGGCGCACATTCTGGCGGGCGCTCTCTGGCCCATCGAGCTATAACATAGGGGTATTATTGGCCGACAATGAGATCTGATGCCGAATGCTATGTGAAAAAATGTGAACAGTGCCAGAAGTTCTCCCCGTTAACCCATCTACCTGCTGAAGAGTTAAGCTCTATTACTAGTCCCTGGCCGTTCGCCCAGCAGGAACTTGATATCGTAGAACCGTTGCCGAGGGCCCCAAGGAACAATCGATACTTGATTGTCGCGACAGATTACTTCACAAAATGGGTCACAGCGGAGGCATTAACGCACATTCGAGATGCTGATGTTAAGCGCTTTGTATGGAGAAATATCATAACACGATTCGGCATTCCAAAGGCTCTTATCTCAGACAACGGCACCCAGTTTGATTGTGGCGTCTACCGAGAGTTGTGCAGCAAGTATGGTATCCGGCCTTACTTTTCCACGCCGGCTTACCCCCAAAGCAAGGGTCAAGCTGAAGCCTCGAACAAATCTATCTTGGATGGCATCAAGAAGAGGCTGGAGAAAGCTAAAGGCAAATGGGTCGAAGAATTGTCGAGTGTATTGTGGGCTCATCGAACTACGCCGAGGCGATCCACTGGAGAAACACCGTTTTCTTTATGCATTGGAACCCAGGCGATCATACCCCTGGAGATCGGCCACCTAACCCTGAAGTCGCAAGTTTTTGATATGGCCTGAAACGACATGATGCTGGCTTTGGATTTGATTTTGATCGAAGAACGAAGAGACCGTACCCTTGCGTCCATGGCACGATACCAGTAATAGCTTGCTAAGTCGTACAATCAACGAGTTCAGCTACGCCGTTATACACCAGGAGAATTGGTCCTGAAGAAAGTACTTCCAGCTGCCAGGAAACCGCCTGATGGAAAATTGGGTCCTAACTGGGACGGCCCCTATTAGGTTGATTCGATCGCAGGAGTAGGGGCATATCGACTCAAAGACATATCCAGAAGGAGTCTGCCACGATCTTGGAATTCAACGCACTTGCGTAAATTCTATCATTGAACCCGACTTGTGGGAAATGATACTAGATTTGAATGGTACACCATGTACACTCTTCCCTTTTTAATGCAAAGATCCCTGTTTACTTACTGCGAAATCAGTTCAAAGTGTTCCGATTAATAAGCCTCCAGATTCAGAGCGCCCCTCGTGGATATCACGATTGGCCCAAATAAAGTCTCCGGATTTCGGAGACCCATCGGCGCAGGACGCCTTTTGGCCGATAAAACCTTCGGATTCGGAGCGCCCTTCATGGATATCACGATTGGCCAAATAGTCTCCGGATTCGTCTCCGGATTCGAAGCACCATCCGCGCAGGACGCCTTTTGGCTTATAAAGCCTTCGGATTCGGAGCGCCCTTCGTGGATATCACGATTGGCAAAATAAAGTCTCTAGATTCGAGCCCCATCGGCGCAGGACTCCTTTGGGCCGATAAAGCCTCCAGATTCAGAGCGCCCTTCGTGATATCACGATTGGCCAAATAAAGTCTCCGGATTCGGAGACCCATCGTGCAGGACGCCTTTTGGCCGATAAAACTTTCGGATTCGAGCGCCCTTCGTGGAATCACGATTAGCCAAATAGTCTCCGGATTCAAAACACCATCAGCGCAGGACACCTTTTGGCCAATAAAGCCTTCGGATTAGGAGCGCCCTTCGTGGATATCACGATTGGCCAAATAAAGTCTCTAGATTCGGAGCCCCATCGGTGCAGGACGCCTTTGGGCCGATAAAGCCTCTAGATTCGGAGCGCCTTTCGTGGATATCACGATTGGCCAAATAAAGTCTCCGGATTCGGAGACCCATCGGCGCAGGACGCCTTCCGGCCGATAAAGCCTTCGGATTCGAAGCGACCTTCGTGGATATCACGATTGGCAAAATACTCTCCGGATACGGAGCCCCATCGGCACAGGACGCCTTTGGGCCGATAAAGCCTCCGAATTCAGAGTGCCCTTCATGGATATCATGATTGGCCAAATAAAGTCTCCGAATTTGGAGCCCCATCGGCGCAGGACGCCTTTGGGCCGATAAAGCCTCCGGATTCAGAGCGCCCTTCATGGATATCACGATTGGCCAGTCTCTGGATTCGGAGCCCCATTGGCGCACGACGCCTTTGGGCCGATTAGTGCATGACACCGTATAAACGTGAAATGGCGAAACATGCCGTATAAACGTAGGCTGAACATGTAAACGTTCAAAATACAATGTGTCTTCAGATCAGTCGATTGACATGAAGTATACTAATACAATCAGAAAGTACGCTAACAATTGAAAACACTTGAAATAGACTAAATAGACAATGTACTATCCATGGCACGATACCAGTAATAGCTTGTTAAGTCGTACATTCAACGAGTTCAGCTGCGCCGTTATACACCAGGAGATTGGTCCTGAAGAAAGTACTTCCAGCTGCCAGGAAACCGCCTGATGGAAAATTGGGTCCTAACTGGGACGGCCCCCATTAGGTTGATTCGATCGCAGAGTAGGGGCATATCGACTCAAAGACATATCCAGAAGGAGTCTGCCACGATCTTGGAATTCAACGCACTTGCGTAAATTCTATCATTGAACCCGACTTGTGGGAAATGATACTAGATTTGAATGGTACACCATGTACACTCTTCCCTTTTTTAATGCAAAGATCCCTGTTTACTTACTGCGAAATCAGTTCAAAAGTGTTCCGATAAAGCCTCCAGATTCAGAGCGCCCTTCGTGGATATCACGATTGGCCAAATAAAGTCTCCGGATTCGGAGACCCATCGGCGCAAGACGCCTTTTGGCCGATAAAACCTTCGGATCCGGAGCGCCCTTCGTGGATATCACGATTGGCCAAATAGTCTCCGGATTCGAAGCACCATCCGCGCAGGACGCCTTTTGGCTTATAAAGCCTTCGGATTCGGAGCGCCCTTCGTGGATATCACGATTGGCAAAATAAAGTCTCTAGATTCGGAGCCCCATCGGCGCAGGACTCCTTTGGGCCGATAAAGCCTCCAGATTCGGAGCGCCCTTCGTGGATATCACGATTGGCCAAATAAAGTCTCCGAATTCGGAGACCCATCGGTGCAGGACGCCTTTTGGCCGATAAAACCTTCGGATTCGGAGCGCCCTTCGTGGATATCACGATTAGCCAAATAGTCTCCGGATTCAAAACACCATCAGCGCAGGACACCTTTTGGCCGATAAAGCCTTCGGATTAGGAGCGCCCTTCGTGGATATCACGATTGGCCAAATAAAGTCTCTAGATTCGGAGCCTCATCGGCGCAGGACGCCTTTGGGCCGATAAAGCCTCTAGATTCGGAGCGCCTTTCGTGGATATCACGATTGGCCAAATAAAGTCTCCGGATTCGGAGACCCATCGGCGCAGGACGCCTTCCGGCCGATAAAGCCTTCGGATTCGGAGCGCCCTTCGTGGATATCACGATTGGCAAAATACTCTCCGGATACGGAGCCCCCTCGGCGCAGGACGCCTTTGGGCCGATAAAGCCTCCGAATTCAGAGTGCCCTTCGTGGATATCACGATTGGCCAAATAAAGTCTCCGAATTCGGAGCCCCATCGGCGCAGGATGCCTTTGGGCCGATAAAGCCCTCGGATTCAGAGCGCCCTTCGTGGATATCACGATTGGCCAGTCTCCGGATTCGGAGCCCCATCGGCACACGACGCCTTTGGGCCGATTAGTGCATGACACCGTATAAACGTGAAATGGCGAAACATGCCGTATAAACGTAGGCTGAAACATGTAAACGTTCAAAATACAATGTGTCTTCAGATCAGTCGATTGACATGAAGTATACTAATACAATCAGAAAGTACGCTAACAATTGAAAACACTTGAAATAGACTAAAATAGACAATGTACTATTGTTCAATTAGCTAAAAATTACATGAATTTTGCATTACAATGCCTACAATGACTACTTTTACACGACTTCTCCCTCTTCGTCACTCTTTTCGACTTCAAAGGCGGAGAAGGGAAAGTGATCACGTTGGTACCGCGGCAATGCCGCATCAACACCCTCTGCTCGGAGAGCCTCCGCGGCTTGAAGTGCCTTGATCCAACCGTGCCTAATGCCCTGGTTCTTGCATCGGCAGACCTCGTCTGCAAATTTCTCTTTGGTTTTGTCGATCCCAACCTTTCGGCCCGCATGGAAGCCTTGTTCATAACCCATGGTCCTCGTATTTTCTACGGCAAACATGCTTGCCGTATCTCGGTCGGCAATGGCGTGACTTAACAGCCGTTGGGTCACTCTCTCCTCCACTACTGGGTTAGATTGACCCGCTGCACGTGGCTCGGTGGCTTGAGCCTTCCTAAGCTCCCTAAGCTCACGCTCGGCCTTCTCCGCACGAACCTCCAAACTACGGATTCGTTCGTCTTTCTTCTCTATTTCCCTTCGCGCGGCGCGCAGACGCATGCCGACTTCATAAGCGGTGTACAGCCTCTTCACCGCCCCATGGATGCCTTCTCGAAATACTTCGAAATCTTGTTGTCCAACCATCGACTGTTGGACTTCCAGTGGAAAGATCTGTCGAGCGAACTCGACTGCTACACCTGGATCGTTAACGATGGAATCTGCCTCCGTCATCGGTTTATTCCCCACAAAAACTGCAAAACTCAACGGTTGTGGCATTGCGTCAGGCTCATTTCTCGGTCGCGGTCGCAGGGAGCTTCCCCGTTGTTGTTTTTCTTTTCGGGGTGATCTGCTTCGATGACTTGGGGGCTGACATTTTTCCCGTTCCTTGGATGTCCTTCCTCCCGTACGTGTAGGCTCGCTACTGCGATTCATTGTAGTGCCTAGCTCAGCCAATGTTCGTCCTTCTCCTTTGCTGTTGAAGAACAGTCTATTTGACATTCGCACTTATCCCAAGCTAGTTTAAATCGAGTCTGAACAAGAATAAGTGGAATCACTGGCGTGAACTCACCCCATTTATTCTTAATGTATGCAGCGTCCCCAAGACAACGTCATTAATTCTAAACGCCAAAAGCCAGATGCCAAATTTATTAATCTGATCGGCCAAGTATCTAAACCCAATGCCGATCGATTTATGCCACAGGCATTCCACGAACTAGTGCTATTCGGCTTCTGAAGCTCATGCACTGGCTGGGGCAAGGGCAGATTTATTAATCTGATCGACCAAGTATCTAAACCCAACGCCGATCGATTTATACCGCAGCCATTCCATGAACTAGTGCTATTCGGCTTCTGAAGCTCATGCACTGGCTGGGACAAGGGCAGATTTATTAATCTGATCGGCTAAGTATCTAAACCCAATACCGATCGATTTATGCCGCAGCCATTCCATGAACTAGTCCTATTCGGCTTCTGAAGCTCATGCACTGGCTGGGGCAAGGGTAGATTTATTAATCTGATTGGCCAAGTATCTAAACCCAATGCCGATCGATTTATGACGCAGCCATTCCACGAACTAGTGCTATTCGGCTTCTGAAGCTCATGCACTGGCTGGGGCAAGGACAGATTGATTAATCTGATCGGCCAAGTATCTAAACCCAATGCCGATCAATTTATGCTGTAGCCATTCCACGAACTAGTGCTATTCGGCTTCTGAAGCTCATGCACTGGCTGGGGCAAGGGCAGATTTATTAATCTGATCGGCCAAGTATCTAAACCCAATGCCGATCGATTTATGTCGCATCCATTCCATGAACTAGTGCTATTGGGCTTCTGAAGCTCATGCACTGGCTGGGGCAAGGGCAGATTTATTAATCTGATCGGCTAAGTATCTAAACCCAATGCCGATCGATTTATGCCGCAGCCATTCCATGAACTAGTCCTATTCGGCTTCTGAAGCTCATGCACTGGCTGGGGCAAAGGCAGATTTATTAATCTGATCGGCCAAGTACCTAAACCGAATGCCGATCGATTTATGCCTCAGCCACTTCATGAATTATGATACTTGATATTGAAAACACAATGTAGTCATTTTACAATTGAAAGCAATACCATTCATCAATAACAAAATTTAGCACAAATAATGGCAAGGTAAAAAGGAGGTTTTCATTAGTAAATTTGGCACAAATTGTAGCCATTTTACATACGAAAATTACTAAACAAAAAGCTACAAGTTCGCATGAAAATGCCTAGCAAAAAACTATGACTGTAGCAATACATGAAAATTACCAAACGAAAATGTCATGACCCGAACCCGCCCCCATGGGTGAAGGGTATAACCGGCCAGTAATCCTGAGATTACCTACGACCTCAAACCAAACTAGACATAACTCATCAGAGTAAAGGGGCCAAACGGAAGCAAAATTTAAAACTTTGTCCATAGAGCTATGCTTACATGGCACATCATAACAATCCATACATATACATGTTAATAACTCACATCAGAACAAGTAATAACACAAGGTTCTGTATATACAGGATCATTCAAGTCTAAGTCAGCCAATCAAAACTATATACAACTGTAAACCAAAGTTCTCGCCAACATGACAAAATATAGCAACTAGCAAAAGGGCGAAAACAAGTCTCGTGCATGAGACGTATGGGTTGACTCTTCAAAACCTTGACTGCTTCTCACAATATTCACTGAGGCTGGGTTTGGACCTCCCTTGGCTCACCTACAGACACATGAATGAGCGTGAATGAAAACTCAGTGAATAATATCAAATAAAGGAGATACATAAACGGTATTTAGAACAACGTGCTTCAAATGGCCTTTCGCCCAATTCGTATTTCTATCTAACATATATATAAATATAGGTCAAGTGACTGCGGTTCCAAACACATCATACGGCCTCGGGCCCAATTCATTCGTGTCATACGGCCTCTAGCCCATTCATTCATATCATTCATGTCATACGGCCTCTGGCCCATTCATTCGTATCATTCATGTCAGGCTGGCCTTTGGCCCAACCATTCTTCCATTCATGTCAGACTGGCCTTTGGCCCAACCATTCTTTCATTCATATCAAACTGGCCTTTGGCCCATTCATTCTTTCATTCATGTCAAACTGGCCTTTGGCCCATTCATTCTTTCATTCACGTCAGACTGGCCTCTAGCCCATTCATTTGGCATAGCAAACATTTGTCCACCATTCAAATTAACGAACTTATAAGACTTACATAGAAGTAAGCAATTAGACAAACAAGATACTTCAGATATCTTTATTAAGATATTACTCACAGTGATCGGCTGGATGATATGCCCTGGAGCTCGACCCTACACATTCCATGAACACAATGGGTCACAAACAATTCAATCCGTTCTTAATTCATATATTCCTCTTTAGGCTTCTTTCTTATTCTTTTAATTCATTCACAATGCTCAATGCATGCCTAAGAGTACTTAGAAGTGGAAGAGAACGGAAAACGAGACACATAACACATTTACAAAATTTCAGAAACAGGGGTCCTCGCTCGAGCGTGGACTTCCCCGCTCGAGCGGACCCATTAGGTCTGCAAAAGTACTGGTTACCTCATTTTTACGCTCGAGCGTGAATTCGGACGCTCGAGCTGAAGATTACTCTACATAGCTCCCCGCTCGAGCGTGAATATCCCCGCTCGTGCAGACATCAATGTTTGCAAAATATTCTGGGAGCTTGTATTTTACGCTCGAGCGGCGGTTCCCCTGCTCGAGCGGACTTCAAGAATTCTGGGTTTTCTAGAACTTGTTCTTCAACTCACATTCGACATTCAAAGGTTCCAAAGCTCATGATTTCGGTCCAAAACATGCAAATACATTATATAACATATGGATGTAAGCAACATGAGGCCACTCATCCAAAATCATGGTCCAATTCTCAAAAATTAATCAACATTTCTTTGTATAATCAAGGCTCATGCATTCAAACCTTACATAAGCTCCATACCTTCAATAATCAAACATGCATGTCAAAAATATGGTGCAAATGGTGTTCATTCTCATGAAGCTCAACTAAAACCATGCTTGCATGTATGATTCAACCCACAAGCTTTCATAATTCACATGTTACATGCTAGATTATGTAATTTTATAGGAATTCTCTACATGCATGCACACATGGACTTCAATCTCAACTTAATCAACTCAATTCATGATCTAACTCACCAATTAATCTTCAATCCCCAAAACCACAACTCAAACTCATGAATTAAGGGTTGATTACTCACCTAGGAGCTTTAATCTTTCCAATTTATGATCAAATCTTGAGTTGGTCTTCAATTTATTCAAGCTTCTTGAGCAATTCATCAACTTGAGCTCTCTCTCTCTCTCTAACCGACCCTCACTCCCTCTCTTTAGAGTCATTCTCAGCTTTGAGCTCAAACAAATGAAATAAAAGTGTAGTAGAGTCCCTTATACAAGCTCTCTCTCAACACATTTCATTAATATTTAAATAATTGAGCACTAACCCATTAATTTAATCTAATTAATTTGATCCGAATCAATTTTCAATTAAATTTCATTGTAGGCTCTAAAAATTACGCTAATCACAATGGCGTAGTCAATTTCGGCTTCTATGGCCGATAAGGCCCTCAATTTAATTTCCGAAGCAGATAATCAAACAGATTTTCCTACGGTGAACAAATTGAAATTCAAAACCACATATATTCATATAAATGGCACACAAAATCATATCAAACACATAATCATATCATAATAAGGATCAATTAGCATAATATGAAACAGGGTTATCACAGAAAAGCTGTAAAAATACATTCGAAATCCTAAAACAAAAACAAGTGTCGCCCAAATTAGTCCTCGGAGTCAGACTCCAGCGGCTCAACATCCACTTGCTCGTATGGAATCGGTATAGTCAATGTCACATCAGCAGCAGCAAGGGCTTTGAGCCAGCCGTGTTTGAATCCCCGATTTTCAAATTTGGGGACTTCGTCCACATAGTCAGCGAAAGCAGCACTTTTCCCGGCCTCGAATGCCTTGGAAGCTTCCAAGTTGGCTGTTTCCTTCGCCTTCTTTATTTCTTCCAACTCAGCCTCCAGTTTGGAGATCGCCTCCTGGGCCAACTTGAGCGCGTCTTCGCTCGCATCCGCCCTCTTCTCAGCGGCCGATCTCAGTTGATCCGCGTTACGCGCCCTCTCCATCTCTACCTCGGCCCACGCGCCTTCCATTTTCGCCCTTAAAGCTTCGAACTCGGCCTTGCTCCTTTGGCGTTCAACTTCCGTTTGTAAACGGCCAAGCTATTCGACGGCGTCATGATGGCGATGGCCCATCTCGGCTATCCTTCCAACGGTCTACGAAACAGGAAATTAAAACCAAAACAATATTTGCATAAAGTGAAAAGACAAAGTCAAGATATATACCAAAAGAGCCGATTGAGTGGCCAATGCTATTGCAACCAGATTCGGTTCCACCCAGAAAGCTGCCTTGTCAGCCGGCAATGAGACGGACGTAGCCATGCTGAGTGCCACCGCTGGATCTTTAATTACCGAAGCATCAGAAGAGATCGGCGTGTTTTTTTATCTTCGGTTGAATGACAAAAGGCACAATCACATCCGATTCCTCTAAACGAGGTCATTTGTCGGTACGGTTTTCTTCTGAGCCGGCCTCGACCTCAGCAGGGTGCTTCTCTGCCCTTTGCTCAGCCTCTTGATCGGCCTGCACAACCACAGCAAACTCGGCACTTTGGTTTTTTGTCATTTCCTCCTCAATAACAGGCAAAGGGGGTTGAGATTCGGCAACAGGTGGCACTTCAGACCGAATGGCCTCTGCTCTTCGCCGCGCGGCCAACCTTTCCGCGTTTCTCTTTTTGGCAAGTTGCGTGAGGCTTAACCCTGCCATGTCTTCAGGGTATGCGCCGGGAAGGTCCTCTAAACCGTAAAAAACGTCGACAAATGGAAGGTCGCCCTGGCCCGAAGTGGACGGAGGGTCGGCTGAATTAAGGCCGGCTTCCTCGAAGGCCAACCTTAATGCCTCGTCTACTTCCACCTCGGACTGATCTGACTCGGCAACCTCAGCTACTTCCGCCAGCTCCGAATCGAACCCCTCGAAACCAACTTGCCACAAGTTTTTGAAGTCGGTCAAAATAAGAGTGGTAAGACACTCTTCACCCTTCGGAATTGGGATGTTTTCTGCCACCGAGAAGGTCATATAGGTCGGCTTGTAGCGAAGCAGAACGTGGGCCGCCCTCCCCTGTTTCTGGAGACTCGGACGGCCGAAATATTTGAGCGCGACTTTGATTTCCGAAAGAACGGCGTCGTCGGTTGAAATCGGGACTTTCTTCAAATCGTTTCCTGCACAAGCAAAACCATGAGGTCTTAGAAATGAAGCTTTTTAAATATAACAAAGAAAATAAACACAAGAAGCTATACGGCCACCTGGTTCGCCCCTCCGTCTAGGAATAGGATCGAGGTGATCCTCGCCTTCGCCGAATTCCCAGTTACCTTAGACAACGACCATAACATCATCAACTCGCTTCCCAGAACTGGAAAGCACAGTCACGAATTGATGGTTGGTGTCCTTGGCCCTAAGGAAATAACGTATGTGCCGACAAAAGACTTGGCCAAGGCATAACATTGCCGGACAGCTGGAATGCTGAGGTTAATCCTAAGGTAACGGTTTAGCTCTATAATCTCCATTACGATCCTAAAAAAGTTGACATTGGGTTGGGAAGGGATTAAACCCCAATGGCAAAGCACAGCCTTAAGTAATGGGTGAAGGGGGAAACGGACTCCACCCTCTGTGATTGATAGGAGAGGGAAGACAATCATAGTTTCATCAGCCCTCTCCATATCGAGGGTGCCGTCTGTCACGAGTGACAAACGGACGTCATCAGGAATGGAGAAATGGCGTCAGAAGCCAGAAATTCGATCCGAGGAGAGATCTTTTAAATGTTCTGCCATTTCCTTCAGCCTATAGGAATATGCTAAGCCAAAAACAAAGCAAGAAAAAAGATTCAAAGCAGAGAGGGAGAGAACTTACAAGAGACAAAGAGGATGGTGAGGAAAAGGAAGTTGCAGAGGTAATTTGGAAGGCAGTCCGGCGACGAGCGTTTAAAAGAGTGTATGTATTTGAAAAGACGTTGAAATTTTAAATCACAATAAATAGAAGTGTACAAAGGGGCGCGAAGTTGAAATGATAACTGAGAAGCGTGTGCTCAGACATTTGCGTTGGAATGAGGTCAGCCGCCGAATTTCGGCTCTGACTTTTCGAGTTCAAAACCAAACACTCCTGCCAGCTGTTGTTAGTGGAGTGCTTGGGGAACAATTGTGGGGGCCAAATATCGGGAGTCGCAGAGAGGCCGAATAGTTGAACTTGGAGTTGAAATATATAGCACACGACGATGTCTCGCATTCTCGAATCCTATCCTATTCAGCCAACTAGCTGGTTGAACAAGGGGCCGAGTGAAAAACGGTTTGCTACAAAAGAAGCCGAATGGCGAATTGAAAGTGGGCCCAATCCAGAGGCCCAAGAAAGAAAAGAAGAACATCAGCCAGAAAGAGATATATGAAAACCATTACACTTAACTTAAAATACAAGTAATTCAGAGAGTAGAGACCGACTTTCCCATCAGAGTGCTAATTCCGGCACCCCCAACCGGAGTGTTAATTCTTTTTTAGGTGGCTAGCTGAGGATCACGAGCGTCCCCCAGGATCTCAAGAGTATTTCCGAACCACTTCCACACAACCCTATACTCATAAGCCAAAATCAAACCCACACATTATACCCAAAACAAACCCAAAACCCTCGCCAATCCTTTGCAAAACATATATATATATATATATATATATAACTCAAGAAATCCATACCTCAATGTTTGATGATGAAGTGAAGATGAAACCATAGGATCAAATGTGTGTAGAAATTTTCGGCCTTCACCATACAAGGGATGTTCTAGCTTAGGTCTCCAAAGCTTGAGAGAGAGAGAGAGAGAGAGATGATGATGGATGTAGACCCAATGGATTGCAAAATCAAAGAGTTCTAGCCTTTGATGACGTTTTCTAGAGAGAAGGGAGAGTAAAGGTGTTTTTAGAGAGAGCGAGGGAGGTGATAGAAATGAGATACACTCAACCCTAAAAGAGAAAAAACAAAGCCCTCGGACTGCCCAAATTGCCGCACGTGCGGCGCCAATCCCTGCACGTGCAGTGGTCTTTTTGCACTTCAATCTGCACCTGCCTTTTAGGTAGTGTGCCACCTCCCACAACTTGCCCTACCCCGCACGTGCTGCCCCACCTCGCACGTGCGACCTAGAGCCCTCGCACGTGTGGCCCTGGCCTAGCTGCCCAGAAAATTCTTAACTCTATCCTATGCACTTCGGACTCAACCTAGTGCTCTCTGAAACCAGTGAAGAATCGACACTAAACAAACAAGAACGAGAAATTATTTGAGAAAGGCTTCCAGATATCGCAAACCTAATGAAAACAAAAAGTGAAGTGGCGCAAAAAAAAACTAGTCATCACAACCTCCCCACCAAAAGAAATTTCATCCCCGAAATTTAAACAAACCACCCAAAAGGTTCTAGCAATTATGACCATCCCAACAACATTATCAAGTCGCAACATTAATGTTCAACCAACATTTACCGCTCTCATCATCCTCATTTCATCAAAATCACAATTGCTTACACTAGACGTATGAAATAAAACATTTGTAGCAAAATATCATTCCCTCACAACGTCATGTTTAGATCAATAATACATATGACAACATGTGATCAACAATTTAACACTCTTTCTCTTCAACACTAGGCAACATTACAATTTAAAATAAACAACTAAGCATTCTCACATAAATCCGGATACTTGGAGTGGACCTCTGCTTCCTTTTCCCAAGTTGTCTCCTCAACCCCGTGGTGCCTCCACAACACCTTAACTAACGGTATAGTTTTACCCCGTAACACTTGCTCCTAGGTATCTAATATCTGGATCGGTCACTCTTCGTAAGAGGCATCCTCATCTACCTCCAAATCAGCCCAATCTAGCACATGAGAAAGGTTGGGTTCATACTTCCTAAGCATGGACACATGAAAAACATTGTGGACTCCCGAAAGTTGTGGCGGTAAAGCTAACCGGTATGCCACCTCCCCAATCCTCTCCAATATCTTGAAAGGCCCAATAAACCTCGGAGACAACTTTCCACTCTTGCCAAACCTCATTGAACCCCGCCTAGGCGAGATCTTATGGAAAACATGGTCACCTACTTCGAAAGATAAAGGCCGTATCCTCTTATCGGCATAACTTTTCTGTCGACTTTGGGCTGTAGCTAACCTCTTCCGAATGAGAGCAACTTTCTCGGTTGCCTCCCTAACAATTTCCGGACCCAACAATGGTGCATCCCCTACATCGGCCCAACAAACTGGTGATCTACAAGGTCGGCCCTACAAGGCCTCAAACGGTGCCATCTCGATGCTAGCTTGATAACTATTATTGTACGCAAACTCAATCAACGGTAAATGCCTCTCCCAAGAACCCTTGAAATCTAGGACATAAGCTCTAAGCATGTCCTCTAAAATTTGAATAGTACGCTCCGACTGCCCATCGGTTTGAGGGTGATAAGCAGTGGTAAAAGTCAACTTTGTTCCCAATGCCTCTTGAAGGCTTTGCCACAACTGAGCAGTAAAACAAGGATCCCTATCCGACACGATGGTTACCGGAACCCCATGAAGCTGAACTATCTCTCTAACGTACAACTCTGCTAAGTGCTCAACTTAGTCATTAGTACGCATCAGAATGAAATGCGTAGACTTAGTCAACCTATCGACAATCATCCAAATGGCATCATTGCCCCGTTGTGTTCTAGGAAGCCCAACTACGAAGTCCATGGTAACGTGCTTCCATTTTCACTTGTTGACAGGTAAGGTACTTGGACACAAAGGATAAGACATCTCGCTTCATACCCCTCCATCAAAACTGATGGCTAAGATCACGATACATTTTGTGCCTCCTGGGTGTACCGCAAGGCGTGAGTGATGGAACTCCCGAAGCACTTCCTCTCTACAAGATTCAGGCACAAACAAACAGTCTAGGTAGCGCACACTCTGATCCGAGTGAACGTTCAAACCCTTCTTTTCCTTCCCGTTGGAGATTCTATCACGAATTAACTCTACTTCATGGTCTCCTTGTTGTGCCTCTACAACTTTCCTAATCAAGATAGGTTAAGACCCTCAAAGTAAACAATGTTGCACCCTCTTCAGACTCACCCAATTACAACTCAAACTTGCCGACTTCACCCAACATAACCCATTCCCAAATGGTCATACTTGACAAACTACTCACGGATTTCTGACTTAAGGCGTCGGCCACTACATTGGCCTTCCCCGGATGAAGTGTAACTCAAAATCATAGCCCTCCAAAAATTCCATCCACCTCCGTTGATGTAAATTCAAATCTTTTTGGGAAAACAAATACTTCAAGCTCTTATGATCGGAGAAACCTCGAACTTCTCACCATATAGATAATGTCTCTAAATTTTCAAGGAAAACACTACTGTGGCTAACTCCAAATCGTCTGTAGGGTAATTCTTCTCGTGAGTTTTCAATCGTCATGAATCGTAAGCTACAACCTTTCCCCCTTGCATCAAAACACAACCAAGCCCATCTTGAGACGCATCACAATAAACGTTGTAACCCAAACCTCTCTCCGGAATGATCAACACTGGTGCTGTAGTCAATCTAGTTTCAAGCTCTTGGAAAGACTATTCACAAGCTTCACTACATACAAACTTAATCCCCTTTTGGTTAACCTAGCCAAAGGCGTGGCTAGTCTAGAGAAATCCCTCACAAAACGCCGATAGTACCCCGCCAATCCCAAGAAGCTTCGGATCTCAAAAACAATTTTAGGTTGCTCCCAATCTTGTACAGAGTATATCTTCGAAGAATCTATAGTTACTCCCTCTCTTGACACTACATGGCCCAAAAACTTCACCTCGGTGAGCCAAAACTCACACTTCTCAAATTTGGCATACAATTGATGCTTCCTAAGTAGATCAAGCACTACCCTCAAATGAGCCTCGTGCTCCTCCTCAGAGGTTGAATAAACTAGGATGTCGTCCATAAAGACGACCACAAAATGGTCCAAGTACTCCCTAAAAATTCGATTCATCAAATCCATAAAGGGAGTCGGTGCATTAGTCAACCCAAAAGGCATTACAAGGAACTCATAGTGACCATAACACATATGAAAGGTTGTTTTCTGGATGTCTTCCTCCTTAACTCTCAACTGATGGTACCCCGACCTCAAGTCTATTTTGGAGAAGCAATAAGACCCTCTAAGTTGATCAAACAAGTCATCTATTCTAGGTAAAGGGTATTTGTTCTTAAAGGTAACTCGGTTCAACTTGCGGTAATCGATACACAACTGCAACGACCCATCCTTCTTCTTTGCAAAGAGAGCTGGCGCTCCCCAAGGTGATGTACTAGGGTGAATGAAGCCCTTGTGTAAAAGCTCTTGGAGTTGAATCTTTAACTCATGCAACTCCACGGGTGCAAATCTATACGGCACCATGGAAATTGGTGCCGTCCCAAGCACTAAGTCAATGGTGAACTTGATCTCCTGGTGAGGTGGCAAACTAGTAAGGTCCTTGAGAAACACGTCTGGGGTATTCACAAACTACCCTTGGTAACTCAACTCGAGTCCCGTCACTCTCACTATCCAAAAGAGTAGCAAGAAGACCACTAAGCTTGTTCCTACTATGAGGATCAAATACTAGTGATAAGACTCAGTCAACATTGTCCCCCAAAAAGTAAAAACAATCACCACTTGAGGTGCACACTGTGACCCACTGACAAAACAATCAATCACTGCCTGATATGAAGACAACCAATCCATGCCTAGAATGATATCAAAACTCGACATGTCTAGCAACACAAAAGCAAACGGAAGTCTATGCCTGGCAACCTCTATCTCACAACCACGACACCCTCGATCTAAGTCAACTGTACCCCCAACTGGTGACTCTACTCTGAGTGGAGACACTAACTGTGCCATCTCTAGCCCCAATGCAAATGCGAATGCAGCATATATGAATGAATGAGATGCACCCGTATCTATCAACACACTGGCCAAAGAATTACACACAATAAAAATACCTCTCACAACTGAGGATCCTGCCAACTTCTCTAGCACGGTAATAGTGTACACGCGCCCTGTGGCCTCTGATCAACCTGCTCATCCCTCGGAGCATAGGCCTGCTGTACAGACTGAGCCGAAGCGGCTCCCTGATGAACTCGTGAAGCTTGAGTTGAGTGAGCCTGGTGGTGGCTCTGAGTC
This sequence comes from Camellia japonica, assembly GCA_030407325.1. Classification (NCBI taxonomy): domain Eukaryota; kingdom Viridiplantae; phylum Streptophyta; class Magnoliopsida; order Ericales; family Theaceae; genus Camellia; species Camellia japonica. Next base: position 135,263,703 of record JAPPVO010000031.1, on the reverse strand, counting down.
TGTCTCGACCCTGATGTGCTAGATGCGCCTCCCAATTGCGGGCAAGCTCTCTTCATATGCCCTGACTGACTACACTAATAGCAAGTAGGCCCCTGTCCTCTATTCTGAGACTGACTTTGAGATCGATTAGGTGGTGGTGGTGGCAACATCTGCTGTCCTCCTCCCCTCTGCGGACATGCAAAGGCCTTGTGACCCGATTGGCCACACTTGAAGTAAGAGAACCCACTCGGTGTACTCTTCCCCAGGCCCGCACTAGGCAAGGGGAAAATGGATCTAGACTATTGCTGCTGGGACTGGGATGAAAAAGTGTTCCTGCTCTTCTTGTTTGGCCTATAGTCCCCTTGTGACCCTTGGCCCCTAGACCTCGAATTTCGAAGTCTCTCCTCCTCGGCCTCCACGGTAATCTCCACATGTGCGGCCGCCTCCACAAGACGGTCATAATTCCAGATCATGTTCCCGGAAACCTTGAACAAGATCTTGGTTCAAAGCTTCTTCTCAAACTCAATGCAATGGCGTTCTTCCGTTACTACCAACTCCGGTGCAAACCGGGACAAACTAGAGAAGGTCGCTTCGAACTCGGCCATGAACATGTTAAGTTGCTTAAGGTCTTGGAACTCCTGCCTCAACCTCTCCCTAGCCATGGGAGGTAGGTACTTGTCTTGGAAGGCCACCACAAATGCCTCCCATGTCGGTTCTATTCGGCCCTTGGCATACTTCCACCATTGGCCCGTGTCCCCATTGAGGTAGTAACTCACAAGAGTCACTCTAAGCTCACTATCCTCAATGTGAAGCATCTCGAAAGTCTTCACGGTTTGTTCAAGCCATTCATCCACTTTCTTAGGCTCAGAGCCACCATGAAATTCATCTGGCTTAGCCTGCAAAACTCCCTCGTGAGGAAGCTCGCCCTTGTCTCCACAGCGTACTGCCTAGCTTGGGTCTTTGCCCTAAGTATGCTCATGGACTCCCTCAATGTCCCCGTCATTTATTGGGCTAGGACCCCCATTGCGGCTTGACCCACATGCCCCACTTGTTCGGCCATATCAGCTTGGCCTAAATCCTCTTCTTACACCGGAACCTCATGGACCGGCACCCCTTGCACACCCCAGTGACCCCGACCACACCTTCCACCTCTACCACCACGTGTTTGAACCCTTCCTGACATCCTAATTGAGGAACAAGATAAACAACTTAGCACATAATTCCAAATGTGCTCGCAACTTACCAGACCCGTTAAACTATAACAATCATATATGTTCTATCACACAAATAATTCAATTCACTCCACATAAGCACTTAGTCACATAAACACATACGAATTACCCTTTAGTGATGAAATTCGTCCCATGAAAAACCAAGAATTCTTAGTGGAATGAGTATTGATCAGGTACCCTTCCAATAAGACCTCCAGGAATCTAATAGGCCTAAATAACATCCCAAAATTCCAATCCCATACCCATATAGTCACATAAGCATACTATCATATAATTACAAAAACAAAACATTTCCTAATCATGTGAAATGAACCCATTATGGCAAAACAACCACTTCCCACGGGCCCCAAGTATTTCAAACCCGATGGCTCTGATACCAAGTTGTAATGCCCCGAAATAATTCAACACAAACAAATCATATCAACTAACATTCACTAAATAATGACAATAAACCTTCCATCTTTACATGATTAATACACAAGCTTCTACAAAAGTTTCACATGAGGTTACACATTCAATGGTGTGAAAAACACATGAATCCATAGCATGTGAAGCATCTAGTCCCAAGTAATTAAAATGCCCTTAAGGGCTTACATTTTCCAAGGCAAAAGCCCGGTTACACAAAATGGTCTCTCGGACCCATACATGTCTAGCCCTTGGATTACAAAAATTTACAACAAAACAAAAGAGCAATCTACTCTTCACAAAATATATCCACGCCCTCAACTCGGCGGGATCACCACATCTTTACCTGCACCAAAATCCCATAGGGGTGAGCATAAAGCCCAGTAGAGAATCCTTACAAAGTATATACAGTTATGCGAATTTCCCCAACATTAAATGCAAATGTAATGCCATGCAAATGCCATTATAAAGAAGAATTTCATTTCATGCATTACTGGAAAATCACCATGATTTTCCATAATATTCTGCAATCTCATCAATTTCAAAAGTTCCAATTTTTAATCAATAGGGGCGGTAAATACGAGTCAGGTAATCCCCAGGTTGGTGTCTGCAAGTAGGCTCAACAAGCACTACCAATAACCCCATTTTACAAGTTGCTAACCGAAAGGGAAGTGGTACCTCCTCCGCGCGTATTTTCGGTCTTTCACCCCGGACACTCAAGCCAACTTATCAATTTCATCTACACCTCCTAACCGGACTTACCAACGTATTTACCCCATAACATTTCGATGATTTCATTCACAAATAATGTGTTCTCAATGAAAGTTCCAATTCTCAATCCAATGTTCATGACATGCAAGGTTTTAGAAATGCCAATGCAATAATTATCTATATTATGTCATATTTCTCCACTTTCAATATAATTTCAATAAGCATTGCATGATGATCAAAAACTTCCTTTTTCTCCTTTCAATGTCATTCCACCAATAGTTTAAAAACTTACTACCATTTATCCATAACCTAATAACATAATCCTAATTCATGCCCTTCCATCATTTTTATCATTTCAAGGTTATTGTAAAGTTTTAGACAAGTAATCTCCAATCTCTACAATTCTCATCTGTAGAGAAACTCATCATCAATATATATATAAATACACATATACACATTTGTAACCAAACAAGGAAACTCACCACTTCATTTACTTATCACAGCACACAACTATGAATTCATGTATATAATCACCCAAAAACCCTCATTTTCCTTCATTCAAGAAAATCCTCAAAAAAATCTAGGTTTTCTTCTTTACAAAGCACACATACACTAAACATTTGAAAGAGATGCTAATAATGGCATCATACTCTTGCCAAAGATGTTTTCAACCCTCAAGGCATTATCTTAGAAGATCAAAGATTTTTAAATCCCCCCCCCCCCTTTTTTTTAAAAATAACCCTATACTCATGAGCCAAAATCAAACCCACACATTATACCCAAAACAAAACAAACCCAAAACCCTCACCAATCCTTTGCAAAACATATATATATAACTCAAGAAATCCCTACCTCAATGTTTATGATGAAATGAAGATGAAACCCTAGGATCAAATGGTGTAGAAATTTTCAGCCTCCACCATACAAGGGATGTTCTAGCTTAGGTCTCCAAAGCTTGAGAGAGAGGGAGATGATGATGGATCTAGACCCAATGGATTGAAAAATCAAAGAGTTTTAGTGTTTGATGAGGTTTTCTAGAGAGAAGGGCGAGTAAACGTATTTTTAGAGAGAGAGGGAGGTGATAGAAATGAGATACACTCAGCCCTAAAAGAGAGAAAAAATAGAGCCCTCGGACTGCCCAGATTGCCGCACGTGCAGTGCCCATCCCTCCACGTGCGGCCTTCACCCCTGTACGTGCGGTGGTCCTTCCACACTTCAATCCGCACTTGCCTTTTAGGAAGTGTGCAATCTCCCACCACTCGCCCTACCCCGCACATGCGGCCTCATCCCCTACGCGTGCAGCTGAGAGCCCCTGCACGTGCAGCCCTGGCCCAGCTGCCCAGAAAATTCTCAGCTCTATCCTATGCACTTCGAACTCAACCTAGAACTCTCCGGAACCAGTGAAGAATCGACACTGAATAAACAAGAACAAGAAATTATTTGAGAAAGGCTTCCGGACATCGCAAACCCAATGAAAACAAAAAGTGAAGTGACGGAAAAATGAAACCGGTCATCACATTTAGGGTTTGAAATATTGGTGTTTAAATTGTTGGGTTATGATTATGAGATTATGAAATTGGGTGTATAATTAATAAAAGAGTTGGAATAAAAAGTGTTTGGGTGAAAAGCTTAATTTCTCTTAAAACCCTAGTTTGGATCATGAAGATAGATGCAAGTTTTGCTTAAATTGAAAGTGGTATTATGAAATTGGGGTGTTAAATTGTACATATACAATTTTAATTGCATTTTGGAAGTGGTTGGAAATTTATGTAAAAGTTGCGATTGAACTCTTATTGTTAATCTTTTAATTATGTTATTATATGAAACTAAATTTGGGTAAATGAATTGTTAATGGTAAGGATCTTTTTCTACACCTTCATATGGCTTTTAGTTAGTTATTTTGTCATTGTGTAACAATGGTTGGATTTGGGAGTAGATTGAACAAACCTAGGGTTTGGGTGTGAAATGAAAAGAGGGATTTTTAGTGAAAATGAAATAAATGGGTATGGGGTTTGAATATGAGGTCATGTTGTGTTACAATGGTTGATTTTGGTACTTGGATTGATATTTGAAAAAATAAAAAAAAAAAGGAGTTTTGCTCTAATTGGATCAAATTGTTATTTTGTATAAATAATTAAAATTGTCATTGTAAATGTAAAATTGGAGGATTATTAATGATGATGGTGGAGCTTGATATGTATTATCACTCCCATTTGAGATTTTGGAAAAACGTATCTTTAAAGGAATTTATTTGTCGGTTCAGATATATTTGTTTTGTGCTATCGGCGGAGGATAGCTATGATTGTTGTAGAAATTACATGTTGACTAGGCAAGCCAGACTATTTATAAATCATGCATATCATGGAGCATGTGATGGATTATGAGGATTTAAACTGTATGTTTGGAAAGAGATTTTGGAAATTCTTGTGTTATATTTTAAGTGCACTTGTTTCATTTTGAAAATCATATTTTGGATCACATGTATTGTGCTGTTTGAAAAGAGTAAATAATATGATAAGTCTGAGAAATGGTTGTCATTGAATATGACTGTGTGTTTTAATACATTGTATATATATGATTGTTTGGGAGGAGAAAGGGGATGTACTCCATGTGTGATTATGTGATTAAATACATTGTATATGTATGTTTGTTTGGGAGAAGAAAGGGGATGGACTCCACTGTTTGGGAGGAGAAAAGGGATGAACTCCATTATAACTAAGTTGGCCAGAGTGTCTTGGGTGAAAGTCCCAAAATTTATACATGGGTGCCGATCCCGCGGATGAAATATCCGTAAAATGGCAGTTTGAAGTGTTTATGTGTGTTTTGTATGATTTGAAAACCACTGAGTTATAGTCTCAGTTTGGTTGTTGAAAGATAATGAAATTGAATCATGAATTGAGAAGAATAAATGAACTGAAGGAAAATGGATTAAGGATTGAAATTGGCATCATGTGGGTAATTGGATTAGGGGCTAGTGATGATGAACTCAATGGATTGCTTGTGACAAAAGGGAAGATTATGAGCTTTGTTTTGAAAGTAATTGGGAAATTGAATTAAAAAGGGTTTGTGATTCTTGTGTTATGTTTGAACTCTAATCCTTTGGATTTTGATGTTATGGAGTATGGTAATTGGAAATGGAAATGAATTGTGTAATATTAGAATGGAAATGAAATGTGGAATATTAAAATGGAAACGAAATGAGGAAAAATTTGGAATCGGGTTAATAAATTAAAGATGGTGTTCTTCCTTAAGTGTACTTGTTTTCAAAGAGAATTTATAGCTTCCTAATGATGAGAGACTACATTTATGGCAGGGAGTTTTCTTAAAGGTTCAAGTGAAATTTTAAGAAAAGATACTTTTCGTATAATATTTTGAACTTACAAAATGTCACCTTACTATATGGTATCACTCTGCATGCATGATCATTTCTATCTATGTGTTAGCTATTGTTGTACAACTATGAGATTCCTACTAGGCATTAGTGCTCACAACTCATTGTTTTATTTTTTTCCAAGAAGAGATTTCGGATTCATCAGTTGAAGAGTATGGATTCCATGTACCTTTTATGTATAATTTTATCATAGATGTTAAAGGAATGAAAATGTATCTTGTGGTTTGTAATTATTTATTTGTAGCTTTGCAGCAGAAACTTGGCATGTATTATTACATTGTTGTTTTCAATGAGAGAGAGAACATGTATTATTATGTTTCTATCACCCAAGGGTAATAGATATTTAAAAAAAAAAATGGACCTAAATTATAGGCTTTGGTAATGTTTCCGATTAATTAAAATGTTGGGGCGTGACAATACATACATACACAAACCCCTTTCACTCTTTCACATCTGTATACTCTTCCCCTCCCCACCAGCTCTTGATCCAAAGCCCTTTACAATGGCTTCTTTGTTGATGCAATAAAGGTTGTTATTGCGTAAGAATACTTTTGATGGTTGATTTCAAAGTGGGTTATATATTTCGACAGACCACAAAACAAAAATGAAAATCCACTTATCTATATAATAAACCACAAGGGTTTTTGAAAATGTCCTACAATTGTCTTAGAGATACAATTGTTTTTAATGCTTGAGATAAATCCTAATCAACATTTGACAGTTAAAAGTATAAGTTGAACAAAATGTGTGTTGATGCTAGGCCTCTGGTTCTCACTTACCAGTACCTCTGTCTATTAAAAATGTTTCTCTCCCCCTTAAAAGTTAGTTTCTTTAGAACATAATTTGAAGACTAGAAAGAGCTCTACTTAGTTTGAATTCCTAGACTTGAATGAGGAGAAAAGCTCTATTGGTTTTCATATAAGTGGGATTACCTTAAAAGTTAGTTTCTTTACAACATAATTTGAAGACCGGAAAGAGCTCTACTTGGTTTTACTCTCTCTCTCTCTCTCCCACACACACACACACACACACACAACCTCTTTGCAAGTGATGATAATGGCAATTTTTTGGGAATTTTGTTGAGGGTTTTTGTCTTTCGGATTGTGCTTTGTACATAATTTAGTTGTATTTTGATTGTCCTTTTCTTTTTTTTACAGTTATGTGTAGCTCCTTTGCTGCTTCAAGTCTCAATTTAGGTGTACGGTCAGAATATTGAATATCTTTATTAACTGGTTTTACTTGTTTTGGTTTTAGCTATGTTGTGGTTCACTTTCCCACATTTTATCTCGGTAATTTTTTTTTTTTTTCTTTGGATGGGTTTGGGGATGGCTTGAACCATATAAAGCACTTGAAAACTCTAAATGTTTAGGGAGGCAATTCGTTTTGTAGAAGACAAAATACAAGAAATTAGAAAATGAGAGAATGATTTGATACAGTTGTACTGAGTAATATCCATACACTAACTAAAGATTTGATGCACTAATTTAGTCATCCATGAGATTCTTTTTTATGACAGCAATCGCTTGAGTATTGTTTTGAAGTCTTTACGAGTAAAAGGGCAATTTCTCATGTCTCATTCAAACTTAGATGGCATCTTCATCTTGTTTCTATGTAAAACATTTGATTTTATTTGTGAAGTGATGATTGGTCCTTTATATCAAAGTAAAAAACTGATTTTGCTTGCATATTGTCAGATTCATTTTTTCCTTCCAAATTAGTTTTAGTGTTTGTTGTGGCCAACACGAGCTATGCATTTCATATCATCTCTGTTTTTTTTCCCCTCAATTAATTTGTCATGTGTTGCTTCATGCATTGTTGGGAATTTAAAATTGTGGCCTCATCATGTCTTTCAAAGATTACAAATATTGTGTTTTATAGTAGTGATGACACAAATTTTTGATTTTTTCGTGAATTTTGCGATGAATAGTTTGTGCTTTTTTAAGGCTTTTTAATTTTATATTTTATATTTGATCTATTTACAGAGCTTAGATAATTGGAAAAATGGCGAGTTCATCAATGCGTGTTCTATGTTTGCTTTGCTGTAGTAATTCATTATCTAGATCAAAGTGTTTGGAGAGGTTTGCCTAATTCATATTTTTGTTGTCGTTGAAATTTGCTCCCCAGTTCAACTAGGAAGACTTCTATACAAGAGTTATCATTCTATTGATAGGTTTCACTATGTAAAACCTGTGTAAACTTCTCTCTTACATTCATGTTTAGAATCTTCGCTCAATGCTATTTTTCATGTGTGTTTCAACCAATGATGGGGTCAGAATTATGCTTACCACTGATATATTCAGAGCTATCAAAGAAGTACATGAATTTTATGCTGAAAGAAGGGGATTAATTACAAAACATATTGAAAAAAGATTATTTGTTGCTATGACAATGTTCAAACCAAACCAAACCAAATTAAACCAAGCCTTTAGTCCTATTGCTATGACAATGTCATTGCGAAAATTGTGAAACATGCAATTATCACTCTTAAACACGGGTTTGTTGAGTTTTTTTGGTATTGTTCAAATTGAAACCGTAAAATCATTTGATTCAATAATAAAACATTAAGCTATTCATGCATTTGTTACTGTTCTTCAAATTATTTTTATTACTGCAATGAGTTCATTTTGTTGTCAAATTAGAGTTGCTTTTAAAGAATCATTTTGTTGATTTCTCATTTGTATTTTGATGCGATTTCTCATAGCTATTGGTTTTTTAAAGTGAATTTAAGCAAGTGATTTTGTTGTAGGTGGCTGATCCATATTAGAAACATTGGGTTATGTTGCTTCTCTTTATGTCTGTAGTTGGTTAGCTCTCATTCTAAATTGGATGATTAATTTTTTTTTTTTTTTAGTTAGATAGGATGATTACTCTTTTGTACCAAAATATTTATTCACCTTTTCCTGAAGGTATTGAAATTTGATAAAGTGAAAAGGTTACCAGTTATGATACTAATTCAGTAACATCTTTTTATTGAAGGTTTGCTATACATGTGCCATTTTGACGTGGATTAAATTCTAAAATTTGTTATTTGGACTTGAATTTTAGCAAATATTTTTAGATTCTATTCTTTGCTTATGCTACACTGTAATATAAAATTCATTATTTGGACTGTAATTTTGAAGTTTGTTATTTGAAATTTATGAATGTTTTTGCCAGTTTACTATGTAAAAACAATTTTAACTTCTTATTTGTGAAGTATTATACTGGAGTGATATATCATTTTAAATTGATTTATTACAATTGAATTCCGTAGCACACGTGGTACCAAAAAAATTATTGACCGTGCCTTCAAGCACGGGTTATCCCTAGTACCCCTGAGAAGAACATAGCTGCAAATAACTCTATAAAATATGACTTGTCATTAAATGTCTCGTTAAAATGATATATCTATAAAATAGGACTAACTAGTAGGTGACTCATGCGATGTATGAAAATTTATTTTTAAAATGAAAAATTAATTTTGAGACTTAATATTTTGTGTAGAAAATTTTAACATCTGAAAGGTAAAATATAAACCGATTTGCTAATGGCTGATGAAAATTGTTTTCACTGTCCTATGTAAAATAGGCTCATAATTTTTGTTTTAAAGTTAAAAAAAAAAGGGGTATATTCTCAATTTGAAATCAAATCCTCATTTGTGTTAATTAAATTTACCAAAAATCATGAATTCCAGTTGTATTAAAATATTTTTTTCTGAAAAAAAAAAAACTCCACACTAACATTTTTAATCAATCAATATTCTTTAATAATACTCTGTACTATTTATCATTTAATATTTGTCAATCTATCTTCTAAAAACTTAACAAAAAAACGTATTGAATTCTATTATTTTAATCAATCAATATCAATTTGGAACACATGTATGTAAATCACTTTTATAAATATGATGTTTGACATAAAATCACAATGGAGTTAACTTTAATTAATGTAATGATATTTTGTACTATGATATGTTTTACAAAAGAATAATATTAATGTTAATTTAAAATAAAATTTAAATTTAAATTATTTATTTAATTATCTTAGCATTGTGGTTCTATAAAAGTATTACTTGAATACTTATATATATAATAAATTTAATTAAATTATTTGTTTCTTTTGATAATTTTAATTTTATTGTGCTATAAAAGTGTAATTATCATATAATGATTTTATATGATATACATTAAATTATAAGATAGTAAAACAAACACTCATTTTGATATTAAAAATAATAGTTAAATTAGACATAGAATTAGTAATATAAAACTAAAGTGATTCTAATTATTTAATTTAATTTATTTTTGTTTTTATATTTATTTGGAAAATAAAAATCTGTAGAAATAGAATTACAAAAAATTTATTTAAAATATTAAATATAAATATGTTATGATTGGTTTAAAAAGAAAATATATAAATTAAATATGTAGAGTATTGATTTTTTTCTTTAATACTTTTTTTTTTTTTGAATTATTTATACATATTGTACACATGTATATAAATTTTAAATTAAATATAAATTAATGTTAATACATCAATAAGGTAGACAAAAAGTAAAAAATAAAATTAATTTGATCTATTCAATGCACATAAATAAGTACGTTTTGTCTTATTTATTTACTAGTGTATTGTCGTGCCTAAAGGCACGGTATAAATAATGTTAGGATCAAAATGTAATTGTAATTTATACATATCATGTTAAAATTTGTGAAGTTTGTATCATTTTTTTATAAAGATATTGAAATATTTTTCTTCTTAGAAAACTTGTAACAATTTTGCTTGTATTACACACTCTACAAAACTCAAATAAAATAACAATATCCCCTAGCCTTAATGCAAATTAATGTTCACCAATATTCCAAATCAAAATATCAGAGCAAGTAAAAAAAAATTGTAAACATAAAACACAAACCACATCAATAAATGCTTTGCAATCTCAACAAATTAAATTGAAAATTAAACATCAACCAATGCATACCAGCCTGTACTCTACAATTCCAAACAAATCAAATATAAAATAAATTAAATATCAAATAATGCACACCAGCTAGTGGTCTGCAATCTAAAAAAATTAAAATTAAAATACACACCAATTAGTGCTGCTGCTGCTAATCAAATCATAACTGCATAAGGGAAAAAAAAAAAAATTATATCGTCATACACTAAAAAAGTGGATTAAAATTGTACAAAAAGTGGGTTAAAACTTTCCAAAATATATATGCTTTACAAAAGATGTGTCAATAACATGTCAGCAAACATGTGCTTGCCCAAACTTCCTCCCCATTACTTTTCAAAAAGTCTTTGTATCAACTTGTATATATCCCCAATGAGGAACATGCACAACAATCTAGTAATTTGTGGAAACAAAATATATATATATATATATATAGATTAGTACATTTGTTGGAAATATACATATCAAAACACTTTTACTTGTATTTTACCTTATTACATCCCCATCGAAGCAAGCTAGTTGTATTTCTCCTTTTAAGGTCCATAGATTTTTCGATCCAATCCTACAAAAATTCATATTTCCAATTATTATTAAATTGAATTTTATAAAAACTTATATAATCAATAGAAATAAATATACATGGTTACCTTTTGATAAAATGTGATTTCATCTACATGGAGCATTACAACAACACTTTTGGATAAATAATATTTCTAGTAGAATCCAAACCATTTTTGCGGAGGAGAATACTTATATGATCAAAGGATGTACATCTGGAAAATGCTACATATAATTGCCTATGACTAAATACTAGTGTAGACGCGCCCCGAGGACTCCCAAAGCTCCGCGCTTGCAAAGGCGCGAAATTTCATTTGCTCTCTAGCATACTACAGTTCGGACTCAATGTCACGGTTCTGAATCTAATCTCACAAAGTGCGATGCAAGACCGATAAATCACCAAAGAATCCAAATCCGGCAAATCGTTTTGGAAAACTGATTTTTGTAAAGTAGTGCCAAACATGGACTGCTTTGCCAGATACAGAGTCGCCACCTAAATATTTTGTTTTGGGAAATTTAGGAAACCCTGACTCGTTGCCTAAAGCCATGTGTCCGTCATCACCAAAGTTGCCTTGGCACGGGAACTTGGGTACGAGAGGGGAAGGTCATGCAATGAGCACCCCCGCTCGCCTGATCAAAGATCGGCCTGTACTAAGTATGATATCTCGTTTTTGAAAAACACATGCGTTCTTATTCTAGTTACTAGCTAGAATTACTATGTGATGCACACAACACACAAGTATAGACTAGATCACCTAATTTGGAACAAAGCATTGCACATTTGTTGTTCGAAAAACGGTTAGAAGTTTGCTACTCGCAAGTAGGCTAAATCGAGGATTCAATGAATTGTTCCAATTCAAGCAATCCAACCTTCACCCACAGGCATTCAAGTATTTATATCACATAAGCAAACAGCCTCATGGTAAGCATGCTATCATGGCAACACTTACACACATGCAAGGATGCTAAAGCATAAACACTTACCTAGTACTCTGAGCCAAAACAATAGCTAGTTAGTAATCATGCGTGATCCTAGCTATGTTTAAGATGGCTAATGCAACACATGCAAAATGTAACTAGAAATAGGCTCGGCTATTCTAAGATGGCATATGAGATGCGACAATTCGATACATGTATACAAGTAGAAATTGGAATACGATGTAGTTAGTATGATGCGCCGAGCCCGGTGCATGCAGTACAGATGAATGATGCAAACATGCATAGCATAAGGATGCTAAATGAAATATGCCCTAAAACTAACCATCGTAAGCGGTTAAGTAAAAAGGAGAAAGATGTGGGGTTGGAAGACATTCACACACTCACGCACGCTTATTACACCAATTGGCTCTCTCGAGGGAGAGACCGAAAGAATAATACAAACCATCTATTTAACTAACTAACAAGTTAATTAATTATTACACAATCAAATGAATAACTAGCTACGACTAATTATTACAACACTTAAATAATTAACAAATTAATTAAGCTACGAAAAACAGTAAAGAGGCCTCGGGGAGAGGAACAAATGCATGCTCGATCAGCTTCGCTCGGAAATCTCTTGCCATGCCTCATGTTGCCTCTGTTTGCACTGCTCTGTACCTCTACAAAGTGTGAAAATTCCTAACACACTTTTGATTCACCCCATGGGCACTGTGGGAGGCCATCGGCCAAAAATCATGGTCATCGGCTAAGATAAACAGGTCATCGACCAAATATGAATCCATCGGAAGATAGCTGATCGGCCATCTATTCCTGTAGACTACTCCTTTTGCTGCAGTAGAGGACAAACAGAGTATGGCAATGCATTTACAAGACAATGTTTGCAATTACACCCCTTATCATGTTTAAGACTCAAAGGAGTGTAGTTCCGACCCTCGGACCATCAATCGCGCATTTCAATGCATGATGGCCAAAAGAGTCAAGTGTGCAATTCAATATCAAATGAAATGCACAAAACACATAAGGGACCTTAAACCTCTATCATGTGTAATCAAGAGGCAAGGCAATGTACACACAATGCTATGCGACCTAAGCATGCCACAACATGCAATGGAATTAAATATGTAACAAGCATGCGACAACATGCAAGGCAAGATGGATGAGTATGCAACAACATGTCAATTAGCAAGCATGTGACAACATGCAATGTGACAAGCATGCAACAAGCATGTAAGCATGATGTAAAGTAGCAACTTTGAACAACATAGTAAATGGACTTAAACTAAAGATGGACAGCTCTCAAACAAGCCCAAATCAGTGGCCAAAGTTATGAATTGGAAGCATGAAAATGCAAAACAAACATGCACATGTAAATGGTCCAACACCTAGGCATAGGATGGCAACTTTCAAGAGCACTTAAAAGGGGACAAATATAGACATGTGACAAACATTATAAGCTCTGAAATCATGCATGGAAAGGTGTCAAACCAACCAAACAAAGCAAGCAAAGCATACAAGAAAGCCCAAAGCTTAAGGCTAGCCAAGGGGCTCAAACCATGGCCATGCAAGGCAAGCCCCAAAGGGGCAAGGGCACTCAAAACAGTCCCAAGGCAGGTCAAGACAAGACCAAAAACATGCTCGAAACTAGCCAACAGAAGCTAGAATACAACTCCAAAAGGCATGAGGCATGCAAGGCTACAAAAGGGTGTTACACTACAACTATCAAAACCAAACATGGCATGAATTATCCAATGAAAAATAGAGTTATGGCATATCAAAATAAGCCCAAAAACCCACTTAGATGGCATCCTGAAGACCTAAGCATGGAGGCATACACAATGGTCCATTCATGAGGCATAAGGCATCAACTCTTTAAAGCATTAAAGGAGTGATAAGTGCAAGTATATGAGCATGAAACATGGACTGAAATAACATAACAAATGATGCCAAATCATTGAAATGAGCCAAGTAATGCATGCTAGGGGACTCAATACTCAAAGCTAACAAGCTAGATTGAACCATGGCTATACAAAGCAAGTCATGCATGACTAAAACAACCTAAATCAGAGCTAGAGCATGCTAAAACATAGACAAAAGCTTCTTGAAGTTAAGCCAAAAGTATGCTAGAATGACATGTTAAGGCATGATGCATGTTAAGGCAAATGAGAGGATTGTAAGACAAGTACATGAAGCATGTAAGAGCCAACTAAACCCACCCAAAACAGAGTCATGGCATGCTAAAACAATACCAAAAATCCACTGAAATTGAGTCAACATAAGCTAGAAAGACATGCTCAAACATGAAGCATATAAGACTAGTTTGTGTGATTTACACTACAAGTGTATTAGGCATGCATGGAGTGACAAAACCAAGCAAAAACCGTGTTGTATCATGGCAAAACAAGCCTAATACATACTGAAATGAAGCTAAAACAAGCTAAGCCAACATGCTACCAATATAAGCCACTTATGCAAGCATACAAGACAACAAGGAGAGGGGATGACCCTCTCCTATTTGAGACCTCAAAACTACCTTTCCACCACTGAAAATCCTCTGGATTTCAGTGGTAGAAAGGTCATGCACAGCCAAGAACAAGGGCCAAATAGGGTGGCCTAAAACAAAGCCTAACAAGGCCTAAGAGGGGGTAGATCACCCGCAACCTCAAAATGACCTTAAACAAAGATCTAAAGCTCCAAAAAACAGAACTTTTATCAGTTATGAGTTAAGCTTAAAACAATAAGAAAGTAGGTCTAAAAGCTAAAACAAGAATGGGGGTTTAAAAGCAAGGAACTCACCCTTGAAGACCACCTTCAAGAACAATGCTCTAGCAGCCTTCTCTGATCAAAACCAGCCCAAGAACACTAAAATCAACCTCAAGGGACCTCAGCTCGAAGAGGATGGTGTTCTAGTGTGTGTTTGTGTACAATAGTAAAACAAAATGACACATTTGAAGCACAAAATGAAGAATCAAGGCAAGATAGATACAAAACTATATCTATCACTCTAACCCTAAATTTTCTGAACCTCTGGAAAGGGAGGAGGAGCTCCCTCTTTATAGAAGTTCAATTGCTAAACTTGTTGAGTAAGCTAAGCAATTGAATCAAATCCCTCTATACACGTGTATGGAGGATGTGAATTGTGCATGCCAGCTATGACAGCTGGCATAAAATATCTGCATAAAGCAGATGAACAAGGCTCGGCCAGAAAATATGGCCGATCGACCAACATAAGTGCTGACCGACCAAAAAAGGTGCCGATCGGCCAAAACTTTTGGCCGATGGCAAGAAAACAAGGCCGATGGCTTCATGCCTTAGCCGATGGGTTGAGGGGATGGCCAACAAGCCATCCTCTTCCCTCATAAGCAAAATCACAAGTGTTTGGTCCACAACCAAGCACAAAAACAGACAAGTTGAGAGATCTTGAGGCAAGGCGCGTGACCGAGACCCCCGAAAACTCAAAACGAACACGAGCATGGATGATCATCGAGTGTTCAAACGATGACGTCCAAGTCTTGAGGACGGTCAAAAATGGGGTGTCTACAGTTGCCCCTCTTTGACAGAACTCGAAAGTCATAAAAATGACGGGAGTGAATGTCAAAGCCCAGAGACGACCCATTTTTGACAAGGCCGAAGACTTAGATGAACATACAAGATAGCAAGATATGTGCCCGCGGGCAGGGGCAAAATGCAAGGGACATGCACGATGCCGAACATAACTTATGATCATGCAAAGGGAGCTGTAACGAAGCATAACATGCAACAGTTTTAAGCAAGCAAATAAAAACCAAACTACTTTACATGTAGAAAGGATGTAAGAGAATTATACAATTCTCGCTACGTCTCACGTGAAGAATATACAATACTGTCCGGTTCGTCTGGTCGCGCCAGCTTCATATGAATCGTACATACAACATCGGGCTTGCAAAAGAAAGAAACTTAACAGGTACAATATCGTTCGAAATATGCATAGCAATGCAAGTGCAAAGCGCGTGACAACGCAGGTGAATGGGGTGCATGACAATGCAACCTAAGTGTGACGCATAACAATGCGAAAAGGGATGCAAAACAATGCAACCTAAGTGTGACGCATAACAATGCGGAAAGGGATACAAAACAATGCAACCTAAGTGTAACGCATAACAATGCAGAAAGGGATGCAAAACAATGTAACCTAAGTGTAACGCATAACAATGCGGAAAAGGATGCAAAACAATGCAACCTAAGTGTAACGCATAACAATGCGGAGAAAACAAGCATAACAATGCAAGTAAAGTGTTCATGACAATGCAAGTAACGTGCGAGACAACGCAAGTTAAAGATGTACATAACAATGTAAGTAGGAGAAGTGCGAAACAACGCAAATTAGATGGTGTACGAAACAACGCAAGTTAGAGAAGTGCGAAACAACGCTGGTTAGATGGGGTGCGAAACAACGCAAGTTAGATGGGTGCGAAACAACGCAAGTTAGTGGGTGCAAGACAATGCAAGTTAGTGGGGGAGCGCAAAACAATGCAAGTTAGTGGGTGCAAGACAATGCACAAGTTAGTAGGGTGCAAAACAATGCACAAGTTAGGTGGGGAGGTGCAAGACAATGCACAAGTTAGTAGGGTGCAAAACAATGCACAAGTTAGTAAGGTGCAAAACAATGCACATAACCAGCAAGACAATGCAAGTTATAGGGGATGCAAAACAATGCAAATAACGAGCAAGACTATGCAAGTTATAGGGGATGCAAAACAATGCAAATGACGTGCGAGACAACGCATGTAATGAAATGCATGACAATGAAAATGACGTGCGAGACAACGCATCTAATGAAATGCATGACAATGCAAATGACGTGCGAGACAATGCATGTAATGAAATGCATGACAATGCAAATGAAACATGCGAGACAACGCATGTAATGAAAATGCATAACAATGCAAATGACGTGCGAGACAAGACATGTAATGAAATGCATGACAATGCAAATGAAACATGCGAGACAACGTATGTAATGAGATGCATGACAATGCAAATGATGTGCGAGACAACGCATGTAATGAAATGCATGACTATGCAAATGAAACATGCGAGACAACGCATGTAATGAGATGCATGACAATGCAAATGACGTGCGAGACAACGCATGTAATGAAATGCATGACAATGCAAATGAAACATGCGAGACAACGAATATAATGAAATGCAATGCACTAACAGGTGCATATGAGGTGCGCAAGATAGCGCGATGCGCAAAATAGCGCGAATGAAATGCAATGCACTAACAGGTGTATATGAGGTGCGCAAAATAGCGCGATACGCAAACTAGCGCGAATGAAATGCAATGCACTAACAGGTGCAGATAATGATAGTAGATACAAATGGTGACATACTCCAACCATGCTGGAATCATGAGAGGAGGTGCTAAAACAAACAATCAGGAGTGTGCACAACGCAACCTGAGATAATTTCCAAACACGCTGAAATCATGTGAGGAGAGGGACACTCAAACCACGCTGAAATCGTGAGAGGTGGTCAAAAAACAACCCGCCCAGTTGCGCGCACGACGCAACTCGAGATAAATTCCAAATACGTTGAAATCGTGTGAGGAGAGGGACACTCAAACCACGCTGAAATCGTGAGAGGAGGTCCCAAAACAACCCGCCCAGGCGCGTATACAACGCAACCTGAGATAAATTCCAAACACGCTAAAATCGTGTGAGGAAAGGGACACTCAAACCACGCTAAAGTCGTGAGAGGAGGTCCAAAAACAACCCGCCCAGGTGCGCACACGACGCAACCTGAGATAAATTACAAACACGCTGAAATCGTGTGAGAAAAGGGACACTCAATCCACGTTGAAGTCATGAGAGGAGGTCCAAAAACAACCTTCCCAAGCGCGTATACAATGCAACCTGAGATAAATTCCAAACACGCTGAAATCGTGTGAGGAAAGGGACAATCAAACCACGCTGAAGTCATGAGAGGAGGTCCAAAAACAACCCGCCCAGGCGCGTATACAATGCAACCTGAGATAAATTCCAAACACGCTGAAATCGTGAGAGGAGGTCCAAAAACAACCCGCCCAGGCGCGTATACAACACAACTTGAGATAAATTCCAAACACGCTGAAATTGTGTGAGGAAAGGGACACTCAAACCACGCTGAAGACGTGAGAGGAGGTCCAAAAACAACCCGCCCAGGCGCGTATACAACACAACCTGAGATAAATTCCAAACACACTGAAATCGTGTGAGGAAAGGGACACTCAAACCACACTGAAAACGTGGAAGGAGGTCCAAAAGCAACCCGCCTAGGCGCGTATACAACACAACATGAGATAAATTTCAAACACACTGAAATCGTGTGAGGAGAGGGACACTCAAACCACGCTGAAATCATGAGAGGAGGTCCAAAAACAACCCACCCAGGTGTGTGCACGACGCAACTCGAGATAAATTTCAAACACGCTGAAATCGTATGAGGAGAGGGATACTCAAACCACGTTGAAATCGTGAGAGGAGGTCCAAAAACAACCCGCCCAGGCGCTTATACAATGCAACCTGAGATAAATTCCAAACACGATGAAATCGTGTGAGGAAAGGGACACTCAAACCACGCTGAAGTTGTGAGAGGAGGTCCAAAAACAACCCGCCCAGGTGCGCGCACGACGCAACCTTAGATAAATTCCAAACACGCTGAAATCATGTGAGGAAAGGGACACTCAAACCACGCTGAAGTCGTGAGAGGAGGTCCAAAAACAACCCGCCCAGGTGCGCGCACGACGCAACTTGAGATAAATTCCAAACACACTGAAATCGTGTGTGGAATGGAACACTCAAACCACGCTGAAGTCGTGAGAGGAGGTCCAAAAACAACCCGCCCAGGTGTGCCCACGACGCAACCTGAGATAAATTCCAAACACGCTGAAATCGTGTGAGGAAACGGACACTCAAACCACACTGAAGTCGTGAGAGGAGGTCCAAAAATAACCCGCCCAGGTGCGCGCACGACGCAACCCGAGATAGCCCCTGGGGACAATGATCCTAAACACTGCACAGCATGAAAGGATAAACGATAGAAGATAACACAGGATGCAAATAAATGCAATAAGTGCGATGATACGATACATGTTACAAGCAATGTAGAGCATGATGTTTAGGGAATCCAATAAACAAACAAAGCGGCACTTTAGAAAGCACCTCACATGGGATGAGTGGCGGTGAACCGCTCTACTCTGACGGGGATCTCCCCTTGTGTTCTTTGAACACTTACCTTCAACTCGCAGTACAAAGGTCCGGAAATGCTAACAAGTAGCGACATCTGCATGTAGAAGCCACGGATGCCGTTTTTCTTCCTGATCATACTCACAACTTTCCCCATTCTTCAATGGGGTGACAGACTAGGTTGGATTAGTATCCAGAATTGAGGTGCATACATGCTATCTCAACCTATGGGGCTTCTATACAGATTTCAATCCGAGGATACACCCCTGGGTATTCAAACCAGACTTTAGTCTCGAAAATTCCAAATCTTTGTGTTCTAGGCATCAGCCATTCGAATTCTAGTTTTCACCGTCGTAGTTGATCTCTTAGGAACTTATTGCAAACACAACCAAGGTACCTTTGGCGGGGAATGGTATTCAGAGAGAGTGCTTCTAATCACCATTCTGGCATTGAAACAGTTGACACAATATTCTGTTCGTTTCGAACACATAGCCCATATAGCACACTGCTCATTCTGAGCACACAGCCCATAACACAGTACTCTATTTCTCTGAACACATAGCCCATACAGCAATCCGCTCATTCTGAACACACGGGATGCAATGACGGAACTTGCAGAAGTTGAAACATATTCAGATGCTCCAAATTTTCCCTCTTTTCTTTTGCTTTGCAGCCTCGAACCCATATAGCTTCAGATAGGTCCGGGTTCTACTGCTCTAACATGACCTGGGTTGAACCCTGCAGTTTTATGAAAGAACAAATCTTGTTTTACACAAATGTGGAGAATGGCACAGCATTTTAAGCACAAAACGATTTACTTTTGAAATGAAATCAAGAAATGAGTTCTAAACCGGGTATTGAGCCTACGATTGACCACAGCCAAAACGACTCAACAAAGAGGAAAGACAAGGTAAATAACCTAAACTCATCTAATGACACTCAAAACGACTCAAGACAAGAATCGAAACAAAACAAAAGACACGACACTCAGACGTGCACAAGGAGCCTGTTTCTTCGGGTATTATTTCCCACCCTTTTCTCATTTGTGATTCTCACATCACTCAGCCCTCAGGCTCTATTTTTCTGAAAAAAAAGCCCCTTTTTCTCACTTTTTCTCTCCACGCGCATCTCTCTATTCTTCAATCTCTCATTTTTAATCCCTCCCCCAAGTGGTTAATGGATAAACAGAAAGTTGCAGGCCCTTGCCCCTAGCATCCTGCTAGATTCTTTTTCTTCTGTTCACAACAGTGGACTTCCCCACAGAGGGGTTGCGCTACAACTGGGTGTATAGCAAATTTGCAGCTGACATCGGTTGACGATGCTCTGTTGGGGAGTTTGGGCATGATTAGATCTACCTAGATGAGGGAGTGGAATATCTAGATCCATTCCAATTTGTGCTTCGCACTTGGCTTGATACCTCGCTGCTTGGAGGGTGGGAGAGCTTTCGGTCCTTTGCTGATAGCTTCAGCTGTGCCCTTTCTTGGCAGGTATGTTGACAATGGGGAAAGACAGGAAGCCTGACTCAACTGTGCCCCTAGTTCATCATTTTGACCATTTTTTTTTTTTTGGACTCCTTGTAAAACAATTTTAATTAATATGAGAGTTGGATTAATATACTTGTTCGATTTTTTGATTTGAAATCATGCAAGTCAGGCTATGAGCACTGAAAATTTTCCTTCTTTGGGTCCAAGAAATGGTCCAGTTTTGGAAAAATGGAATAATTTTCGAGAGAATTAGTCAACCTCAGTAAAAATTCTCAAAAACTATTTTTGCAAACGGCCACTGCTCAATGAGCACGGAACCTACTCTTGAGGTGCACAACCTCAGATCCAAGACAATGGAAAACTGCCCCTTGTCTGAAGGACACTGCATGGCAACGGAAAGTTGCCCCTTGTTTGAATAGCACCGCAGCACCATGTATGGCAATGGAAAGTTGCCCCTTGTCTAAACAGCACCGCAGTGCATTGTAATCAGTCCTCAGAGTGACGATCACCACCAAGCTTTCGGATACAGAGAAGGTAAAGATGATCAAAACCATTACATGGGCACAATCAATTTGGAAGTGTTTGTGGCTGGATTTCAGAATGAAGTTGCCTACGTATCCCAAACATGGGAATCAAGCCTTACGTAGTTCAGGGTTAAGGTACACTCGAGTATTAACCTCTCCTTTTATGCTCTAACTTTTGCCAAGGCCGCCCTTCCGGATTTTCAACCTTACGAGCTATGTTTTTCTTTTCTTTGTGATTCTTTTCATTTCTTTTTATCTTTTCTTCTTTTCATCTCTTTTCAGAAATTTCTTTTTTTTTTTTTCTTTTGCTCTAACTTTTGCCTGGGTCGCCCTTCCGGTTTTCGGCCCAGCGAGCCTCTCAATTGTAAAAGTGTAGCTTTGTCCATGTCAAATGGTTTTGAGATCTCGAAGCCATCTGAATCCAGGAGAGTGGATGTTGTTCGCTGATGATGGAGGAGTCCATCCAATGGGGGGCTGAATTTGCTCCTAGTGTTGTGGATAGGAACTCAGTTGTCCTTCAGCAATACTTTCTTCTTTCCTCCCTTCTGGGACTTGGCATTCTTGCCAGTCTTCATTGGCTTGCAAAATGATCCATTTTTGGCTCTTCAAGCACATCTGACATTTTTGGTCCCTAGTCCGAGGGGTGCTTCTGATCTAGCTTTGCAAGCTTCTTTTGATGACCTCTGATCTTCTTGATCTGACTTTGTTGCCACTAATCCATGGGTTGCTTCAAATATGGCCACATAGGCCTCACATTGTGGTTGACCGTTGAACATTCTGAAGCTAAGTTCAAGGTTTGAGGGCAAAGGGGTTGAGTCTTGAGGCTGAGAGCGATCCTAAGCTGTACAATCTCAAGAGCGATTCCACACAGGTCTTCGCAAGATCGCGCAAAACATTTTTTTGAAATCTTTTAAGAAAGCGACTAATCACTTGCGCTGAAGACAATCCGGAACCAATCTGGATCAAGCTAGGATCCTTCTCAGTACTCACACTAACAAGCATGATCTCATTCATTAAGGGCTTAGCACGCCTCTCTTTCTCTCAATTGATCAAATTTTTGCAAATCCCAAGAAATTCCTTTCTCTTTGTTTTCGCCATAGTGTTCAAAAAGTTTTGAAAAACTTAGGTCAATGCAATGAGTTCAAGGCATAGAAAAGACACAGTTTCTAGTCAAATACTGCCATCTTATTCAGAACTTCTGGCACAACTGGCGCAAGGCAGAAGCAAACACAAGAGTGTGAAAGTTACTGCTATTTCATTCAAATCTATTGACACACTTGGCTCTATGGCAGAAACAGACTCAAAAGAGAGCGAAAAGACAAACACAACCAAAATAGTGATGCTCGAGGTAACACCCCCGGAATCACCCGACTTCTGTACAACAGGACTGACTCGACACAACAAGACAGACCCGACTAACATAGTATGAAAAGACTGACTCAAAACAACGAGACAGACTCAAAACAAAACCGCGGAACTGACTCAACACCCAAGTCAGAAAGTACAAAAACTAGCATTCGCAAATGCTCAAAATAGTGCGTGCCAAACGCCAAATCTGGAGTAAACTGAATGCCGCCCGCAGGTGGTCTAACCCCCGATCACATCACATTATCCTCCAGGTTCACTGATCCAGTGACGATAGACTTTGCTGAGCTTGGTGGGAGAATGACCTCGTTGTCAATCAAATCCTGTACTTCGTGGCGAAGACGGAAGCAGTTGTCGGTGCTATGACATGTTTGTTGATGGTACGCACAGTACTAGGTAGCGTCATGACTAGGTGGAAGACGACTAGGGAGAGGCCGAGGCTCGAGGGGCTTGAGATGCCCCTTTTCAGCAAGGATTTGAAGAGCCTTGGACAAAGGCATATAGAGGGCATGGAAGACCCTGCGACCTTGGGGTAGATACTTCGAGGTTTGTGGATTTTTGCTGGGTGCACTAGCAAAGGGGTCGGCAGGTGCTGATTTGGTTTTTTGATCTTTTCCGGGTGCAGGGTTAGAGCTAACAGGATCATTCCGGTACGATGGCCCTTTTCCCGCTTCTCCCCTTGCTTTGAACTGCCCTCGGTCTGAGTGGGGAAAGTATTATCCACAGTTTTTGTAGCAACTGCGAGCACCTGCTATTTGTTCAATCCCCCGGCTTTCAAAGCCTCGACAGCCTGCAGAAGTTGTTCATAGGGATCAGTCCTTGTCTTTACCACTCGCCTCAGCTCAGTCGAAGGTTTGGGTTGCCACATCAGTGCAAAGTCCTGTTGTTGTCGACACGTCATAGCCGGAACTTGGGATGGCTTCAGGTTGACTGAGTTCGATTACAATTTGCCCCAATAGCGGGGGCTCTTCTGGCATGAAATTTTCGACATATGACGTGGTCGATGGCAGAGCCGACATTTCGTAGGCTAGATCAACCACAGACCTCTGAAGATCGCCGATCATTCCCATCAGCTCAAAAGTGGTGGGCTCATGATTTGGAATAATTGGGGTTCCCAGATTGGATGTGCGGTAGGTGACCTGGGCGGGCGTTGTATTTCAACATCGGTCTCACCCTGCATGGCGATTCCCTGTTTTAACACTGCTGCCATGACCATAATTTCTTCTGGATTTTGCATCATCATGAGTCTGCTGAACTGAACAGAGGTGATGTGACTGGCGACTAACAGATCTGATGAACCGGTGAGCCTTGATCGGCCTTTCTCTGCCTTGCCTCAGCGAAGGAAAATACCGGCTGCTCTTGAACTAAATTTCTGACCTGACAAAGTTTATCAGCACAAATCTAATGAACCCTGGGGGATATTGGAGCCTTCTGAAGCTATAGTTCCGCGACTACCCCTAGCAAAAGAGAAAATAGGCAGCATCTCAGCCCAATTTCGCCAGAACAGACTTGAGCATAGCTGAATGACTGCACTCTTTGTTGAATTCTGTCCCAAAATCAGATACCAAACTCATAACTGATACGCACATTCCTGTACAGTTTCATCGTAAAGCACATACCACTTAATGAGAGCCAAAACACCCCTAGGATGGAGTAGGGTTTCCCTGTCCTATTTTGTCAAGAGCTAGGGTTTCACTACGCACACAGCGGTTTCAAACAACCTATAATCGGGTAAGCAACCTGTCCTAGTTTGGAATAGTCACTATGGATTCCGATATGCACTAGGTCGAATGGTTAAAAAGGGTGCCCCGGTAAAAACTGGGGTTTGTGTTCCCGTCGTGGCAGAGCCCGCAATTGGTCAGCCTTGTGGCACGCTTCTCAAAGCAAGCCTCCGACAAACCGTTCAGGAATAGCATACGGCAAACACGGTGTCCTAGGTGCACCAATGCAAACGCAATGCAAAGAGATACATAAGTGTAGTCAAAACAAGATATCATGAGTTCGAGTCAAGTTCTCTAAACTCCCCAGCAGAGTGGCCAGAAACTGTAGACGCGCCCTGAGGACTCCCGAACCTCCGCGCTTGCGAAGGCACGAAATTTCGTTTGCTCTCTAGCATACTACAGTTCGGACTCAATGTCACGGTTCTGAATCTAATCTCGCAAAGTGCGATGCAAGACCGATAAATCACCAAAGAATCCAAATCCGGCAAATCGTTTTGGAAAACTGATTTTTCTAAAGAAGTGCCACACATGGACTGCTTTGCCAAATACAGAGTCGCCACCTAAATATTTTGTTTTGGGAAATTTAGGAAACCCTGACTCGTTGCCTAAGGCCACGTGTCCATCATCACCAAAGTTGCCTCGACTCGGGAACTTGGGTACCAGAGGGAAAGGTCATGCAATGAGCACCCCCGCTCGCCCGATCAAAGATCGGCCTGTACTAAGCATGATATCTTGTTTTTGAAAAACACATGCGTTCTTATTCCAGTTATTAGCTAGAATTACTATGTGATGCGCACAGCACACAAGTAGAGACTAGATCGCCTAATTTGGAACAAAGCATTGCACATTTGTTGTTCGAAAAATGGTTAAAAGTTTGCTGCTCGCAAGTAGGCTAAATCGAGGATTCAATGAATTGTTCCAATTCAAATAATCCAACCTTCACCCACAGACATTCAAGCATTTATATCACATAAGCAAATAGCCTCATGGTAAGCATGCTATCATGGCAACACTTACACACATGCAAGGATGCTAAAGCATAAACACTTACCTAGTACTCTGAGCCAAAACAATAGCTAGTTAGTAATCATGCGTGATCCTGGCTATGTTTAAGATGGCTAATGCAACACATGCAAAATGTAACTAGAAATAGGCTTGGCTATTCTAAGATGGCATATGAGATGAGACAATTCGATACATGTATTCAAGTAGAAATTGGAATACGATGCAGTTAGTATGATGCGCCGAGCCCGGTGCATGCAGTACAGATGAATGATGCAAACATGTATAGCATAAGGATGCTAAATGAAATATGCCTTAAAACTAAACATCGTAAGCGGTTAAGTAAAAGGGAGAAAGATGTGGGGTTGGAAGACATTCACACACTCACGCACGCTTATTACACCAATTGGCTCTCTCGAGGGAGAGACCGAAAGAATAATACAAACCATCTATTTAACTAACTAACAAGCTAATTAATTATTACACAATCAAATGAATAACTAGCTACGACTAATTATTACAACACTTAAATAATTAACAAATTAATTAAGCTACGAAAAACAGTAAAGAGGCCTCGGGAAGAGGGACAAATGCATGCTCAGTCGGCTTCGCTCGGAAATCCGTTGCCATGCCTCATGTTGCCTCTGTTTGCACTGCTCTATACCTCTGCAAAGTGTGAAAATTCCCAACACACTTCTGATTCACCCCATGGGCACTGTGGGAGGCCATCGGCCAAAAATCATGGTCATCGGCTAAGATAAACAGGTCATCGACCAAATATGAATCCATCGGCCAAGCCGACCGGTATTGAAGATAGCCGATTGGCCATCTATTCCTGTAGACTGCTCCTTTTGCTACAGTAGAGGACAAACAGAGTATGGCAATGCATTTACAAGACAATGTTTGCAACTACACCCCTTATCATGTTTAAGACTCAAAGGAGTGTAGTTCCCGACCCTCGGACCATCAGTCAAGTGTGCAATTCAATATCAAATGAAATGCACAAAACACATAAGGGACCTTAAACCTCTATCATGTGTAATCAAGAGGCAAGGCAATGTACACACAATGCTATGCGACCTAAGCATGCCACAACATGCAATGGAATTAAATATGTAACAAGCATGCGACAACATGCAAGGCAAGATGGATGAGTATGCAACAACATGTCAATTAGCAAGCATGTGACAACATGCAATGTGACAAGCATGCGACAAGCATGTAAGCATGATGTAAAGTAGCAACTTTGAACAATATGGTAAATGGACTTAAACTAAAGATGGACGGCTCTTAAACAAGCCCAAATCAGTGGCCAAAGTTATGAATTGGAAGCATGAAAATGCAAAACAAACATGCACATGTAAATGGTCCAACACCTAGGCATAGGATGGCAACTTTCAAGAGAACTTAAAAGGGGACAAATATAGACATGTGACAAACATTATAAGCTCTAAAATCATGCATGGAAAGGTGTCAAACCAACCAAACAAAGCAAGCAAAGCATACAAGAAAGCCCAAAGCTTAAGGCTAGCCAAGGGGCTCAAACCATGGCCATGCAAGGCAAGCCTCAAAGGGGCAAGGGCACTCAAAATAGTCCCAAGGCAGGTCATGAAAAGACCAAAAACATGCTCGAAGCCAACAGAAGCTAGAATACAACTCCAAAAGACATGAGGCATGCAAGGCTAAAAAGGGGTGTTACACTACACCTATCAAAACCAAACATGGCATGAATTATCCACTGAAAAATAGAGTTATGGAATATCAAAACAAGCCCAGAAACCCACTTAGATGGCATCCTGAAGACCTAAGCATGGAGGCATACACAATGGTCCATTCATGAGGCATAAGGCATCAACTCTTTAAAGCATTAAAGGAGTGATAAGTGCAAGTATATGAGCATGAAACGTGGACTGAAATAACATAACAAAGGATGCCAAATCATTGAAATGAGCCAAGTAATGCATGCTAGGGGACCCAATACTCAAAGCTAACAAGCTAGATTGAACCATGGCTATACAAAGCAAGTCATGCATGACTAAAACAACCTAAATCAGAGCTAGAGCATGCTAAAACATGGACAAAAGCTTCTTGAAGTTAAGCCAAAAGCATGCTAGAATGACATGTTAAGGCATGATGCATGTTAAGGCAAATGAGAGGATTGTAAGACAAGTACATGAAGCATGTAAGAGCCAACTAAACCCACCCAAAACAGAGTCATGGCATGCTAAAACAACACCAAAAATCCACTGAAATGGAGTCAACATAAGCTAGAAAGACATGCTCAAACATGAAGCATATAAGACTAGTTTGTGTGATTTACACTACAAGTGTATTAGGCATGCATGGAGTGACAAAACCAAGCAAAAACCATGTTGTATCATGGCAAAACAGAGCCTAATACATACTGAAATGAAGCTAAAACAAGCTAAGCCAACATGCTACCAATATAAGCCACTTATGCAAGCATACAAGACAACAAGGAGAGGGGATGACCCTCTCCTGTTTGAGACCTCAAAACTACCTTTCCACCACTGAAAATCCTCTGGATTTTAGTGGTAGAAAGGTCATGCAAAGCCAAGAACAAGGGCCAAATGGGGTGGCCTAAAACAAAGCCTAACAAGGCCTAAGAGGGGGTAGATCACCCGCAACCTCAAAATGACCTTAAACAAAGATCTAAAGCTCCAAAAAATAGAACTTTTATTAGTTATGAGTTAAGCTTAAAACAATAAGAAAGTAGGCCTAAAAGCTAAAACAAGAATGGGGGTTTAAAAGCAAGGAACTCACCCTTGAAGACCACCTTCAAGAACAATGCTCTAGCAGCCTTCTCTGATCAAAACCAGCCCAAGAACACTAAAATCAACCTCAAGGGACCTCAGCTCGAAGAGGATGGTGTTCTAGTGTGTATTTTTGTACAATAGTAAGACAAAATGACACTTTTGAACCACAAAATGAAGAATCAAGGCAAGATAGATACAAAACTATATCTATCACTCTAACCCTAAATTTTCTGAACCTCTGGAAAGGGAGGAGGAGCTCCCTCTTTATAGAAGTTCAATTGCTAAGCTTGTTGAGCAAGCTAAGCAATTGAATCAAATCCCTCCATACATGTGGATGGAGGATGTGAATTGTGCATGCCAGCTATGACAGCTGGCATAAAATACCTGCATAAAGCAGATGAACAGGGCTCGGCCAGAAAATATGGCCGATCGACCAACATAAGTGCCGACCGACCAAAAAAGGTGCCGATCGGCCAAAACTTTTGGCCGATGGCAAGAAAACAAGGCCGATGGCTTCATGCCTTGGCCGATGGCTTGAGGGGATGGCCAACAAGGCATCCTCTTCCCTCATAAGCAAAAACACAAGTGTTTGGTCCACAACCAAGCACAAAACAGACAAGTTGAGAGATCTTGAGGCAAGGCATGCGACCGAGACCCCCGAGAACTCAAAACAAACACGAGCATGGATGATCATCGAGTGTTCAAACGATGACATCCAAGTCTTAAGGACGGTCAAAAATGGGGTGTCTACAACTGGTATGCGCAAATCAACCCCAACAAATTTCATAGATTGTCCTTGAGATTTTTTAATGATGAAGGCATATGCTAATCGAACTGGAAATTGATGTCTTGTCATTTGGAAAGGCATTTCTGAAGAAGATGGTGTCAAAGATATCTTTGGTATGAATGCCAAATTGCCAAACTTTTCTCTAGTTAAAATTTGAGCTTCAATTATGCGAGTGTCGCACCTAGTAACCATCAATCTTGTACCATTACATAGTCCATCTTTCGGTGCAATATTTCTTAACAATATTATAGAACAACCCACTTTTAACTCTAACTTAAATGTTGGTAGCCCAAAAGGATCCAATGAATTTAAATATTCATTAGGATATCTATTTGTAATGGTAGGATTAATTTCATTATCTTCAGACATTTTATCTGCTACAAGATAAGTATATAATCTTCCTGGAAAGATATTCAATGCAGTAGTATTAATGTCACTGACATCATCGTTACGCTTAGATAGAATTGTGCGTTCAGTTAAAAATGTTGGGATCGACGTCTCTATCATATTCAATTGTGGGTAAACTGTAGAGAGTAATTCATTCAAATCTTAACATTTGTGTATTGTTGATAGAAAGTTGATGATTTCTTGAGGATTGGTCTCAATCTAAAAAAAGTGAAATCAAGAAAGAAAAAAAAAAAAGGAGTGTAAACACAATTTATTAATTTTATATAATAAAGAAAAAGGTTAAAGTAGTGTTACCACCATCAAGAAATTTCATGGTCTCCATGATTCAAGTGCATATTCAAATCCAAAGTTAAGATATGTATATGCTTCCGTAGAACAGAGTGCCTTAATGATGCATTCACAATTTGCTCACGAACTCCTTTGGGTATAACTGGTAAGATTTGTCAAAAGTCTCTGCCAAGAACAACAATAATACTCCTAAATGGATTTTCACTATCATAAATATCCCTCAATGTATGATCAACCGCCTCAACACAATGTCTATGTTGTATAGGAACTTCATCCCAAATTATGAATTTCGTTTCTCTAAACAACTTAGCTTGTAATGATTGTTTGCTAAACCCACAAAGTGAATTTTCCAAGACATCTGAAGGAATGGAAAATGTTGAAGGTGCAATGCAACCTCCTATCAATAACAATGGTACAATCCCAGATGAAGCCACAATAACAACGATATGCCCAAGGCGACAACATTTTAATGCAGTTGTATTGTTTAGAAATGTTTTCCCTGTTCCAGTACCCCCATTCAAAAAGAAAACAACTCCTTTATTTTGAAAAATTGAAGAAGTGATTGTGTTATAAGCATTCTGATGTCCATTGTTGAGACAATCAATAGTAATTTGTGGATTTTCCTGTTGTGCCTCATTCTACAATTGTTGATGTTCGAATATCAATCGATTACCAACTAGTGCACTCCAATTTGCAGTAGGTTATGGCATGGGTGGGAAGTCAATTAAACTTTTGCCTTATTCATGAAGCATTTGATTCAAAAGATGGAGACCATAATCTTCAATTTGAGCCTTAGATGGGTTAGAAATGGCAAACAATGTATGAATCTTATGTGCAAGATCATCACATATATGCGTTGAGAATTGATTCCATAATGCACATGGATTTAGTGGAGAGCACTAGGTGAGAATAATACTAAACAATCTCCTCAATTGGTATCTAGTTTTCATAACTGCGGACTCTTTCAAGCATTGTATCCATTCTTCATCATCTTCTAAATGCCCTCTTGCAACACATGCTAATTTAAATGTATCATGCACAACATTATCGACCATGCGTAAAGACTTAAACGACTTTGGTCCTTTGACAATAGTTAGTAACAAACGCAGATAAAATCTTTCACCACAATTAGGGCTAGCAAAGTACATTCTACCAATTACATATCCCTTTTCTCTTGATTTCCATCTCTTTTCCGACTTGAGCCAAACAAAATGCTGTGAAAATTCTTGATAAGTGAATGAACATTCATCTTCACTGGTAGCATAATATGCAAAGAAGCTAGTAAGAATTGACATTTGTTGAACAGCTCTAGATTGAATCATTTCTAATGACTCTTTTAGGTCAAAAACAACACGATGTATTCCAAGTAAATGAAGTGTCAATCATACAACTGTTGGCATCTCTGCATGCAAAGGATGACCAAATATTCGCCAAACAGCTTCTGGAGGTCCAATATACCTTGCATTGAGATATTGTTGAATCTCATTTATCAATCCCAACACCATCGTTGTATGATCATAACCCTTGTAAATGTACTTATGTATATACTTGACACATCTCATTCCGACACAAACTTCCACATTTATATGACAGTTGAAAAGTTTAGAAAGACATGCATTGTATGGTACAGCATCCCTATTATCAACTTCTTGCCCCCTCACAGTATGTACTTGATCATTATTGCGACGACGACAGATAAGGTATCCATCTTGATCCAGAGTTGTTGTTTCTATGAAAACTTGAGGGTATCTCTTAGTGCATCTATCATTTTCCATAGATGGTGCTTGCGGATTTCGAGCACCACATGGTCCATGTACCATACAACATTTGACAAATTCAAAAAGCATAGGATCATCTTTTGGGTCTGGAAATTCTGCACAGACCAATTTGTCTACTTGAGCACATGTCCAAATTTTGTCTAGACCCTTAAGAAATAAAAGTGCATACATATGAGGGAGGCTTCATTTTTGAAATTCAATTATAAAAACATGTGCAACTTTATTTCCAAACACTTTATTTGTTTATATCTCCTTCATTAAACACTTTCTCTTCAACCCGAAAACACGAGCAATTAAATTTGGATGATCAATAGGTTTTTGATGTGGTAATAATGCTGAAGTAATTTCTGGCCAATTAGGATTTGTAGTCATGGTAAGAAAAATATCTGGGTGTCGGTTGTATAGCGTGATAGCCATTGAATCTTGAAAGAATTCAAACATATGTCTAGGACTACTAATAAATGAAGATGGAAAAACAAACCTTTGGCCGATTTGACCATGTCGCACATAATCTAGATCAATATTTGACAACTCTTGGTAAAGCTCAACCTGAAGTTTCCCTTGATTAAGCTTGTAGTATGTCAATCGATTTTGCTCAGTTGTGGCCTAAGCATCTATCAAAAACTCTTGAAATAGTTTCCCACCTCTCAAAATTGTTGAATACTTTGTGGGTCGTTCAAACAAATGATTACTATAAAAATCCATTTGAGTAAGTCGATCAGTTGAAGGTCGATCATACTGAAAGTTACACAATTTCAACTCAGGTTGCCATCCAAGCTCACCATATGGAAATAATAGAACATAATGTAATGGCAAGTATGCTGGGTGACATTCATTAATTTGCATCAACTCATTATTTCTTTGGAATTGTAAGATAATATCTCTCATTCCACTCACCTCTGTTCCATCACATGGTATTACAATCGCAATCTCATCTGTAATTGGTAGGTTATACTGACATCGATCAGTTGTTGAACTAAAATGAAGTTGAGCAGGTAGATTGTGTCTTGCTAAGTCTAATTGATGTAAAATGGCATGGGCTTGGCGAAATGTAGCTACAAATGCATTAACTTGCAACAAACTATCCTGAATAGTTTTGAGAACATCCCTTCTCAAGTTAGGGTTTCTACGATTATGAATTTCTAATGTTGAATCAGGGTCATAGATATACAGTTGAGCAAAACTCGCATCCTGCCCTGGTTGTGGTTGTAGTGATCCTATTCGATGTCGCAATTCCCCATGAATTGTGAATGATATAGAACCCCCTTCCACTAAGTACTCTAGGATCCAATATAGCACCAAGACTCGTAAAAGTATTGACTACATTGCACTCTCAAGTATAACTTTGAAAGGATTTTGATTGATCATTATTCCCATTATACAACCCCTGAAGTGGTGGAGGGGGTGTAACATGTAAAGGTAGCCTAATCATTCCTTCCAAGCAACAAGTTTTGAATAAGGGATGCTTCATAGATGATTTTGTCAATTTTTTATCCATCTAATGTAAGGCTGAACAATAAGCATATAATATACCTATCTTGCCAAGATAATGGTGGCAAGAATCTTTATGTGCTGGGGCGTCAATTGATGTACTCATAGGCATATCTTCTAATTTATCATTAGTACATAGATCTTCTTGAAGAAATTGATTTATAGGAGTAGACCTACGAATATTAGTGTATAAATAAAATTCTACAAAACAAAATGGTATGAGTAAGAGTATGTATTTCAAGATTAGACATGGTAGTTTACCGATTCCTTTGTGGAGCTAAAGATGTGCTTGGCATAGAAAACGAACATGTAGAATGATGGGTAACCATTGTTCGTTTTTGTGCCGAATGAGAATCTTCGGCTATTGTTTCTCATTCCAGGCAAGCGTGATTGCGATGAATTGGTGTTAAAAAAGGTTGTCTTGGTTAAATACATTCTTTTGATCCATCTTTTTCTCGTTTCAAGAATTGAAATTCAAAGTATGACTTTTCATTTTTTTACGCTCTCGCTGTGCATGTTGGGCCAGTGCAGCTTTTGATATTACATTATCATTTTGTGCCTAAAATGAAAATATTTTTTCATTGGTGCAAACTATGTGAATATTTTGTGCCTAAAATGAAATATCTTCTTGTTTCTTTTGTTTCTATAGCGATCTAGGTTTTACCCCAACCTTTGTTGTGTTCCGGACTCGGGTTCCGTGGTTGTATGTTGTTGTCTTTGTCTTGTTTCCTCCCTTTAGTCCTTTAAATTTGAGTTTTGGGACTTGTTGGGTGAGTTTGGAACAGGTTGGTTGTCTATTGGTGTAAATGGTTGCTGCCTAGGTTTTGGCTTGTTTGCTCGAGCGAGGCTTTTTGCGCTTGAACGAGCCTTGGGTATTTGCTTCTTGCGCTCGAGCAAGGATTAAGAGTCCTCAGGTTTCTTTCTTAGACGTAGCTTTCGCTCGAGCGAGAACTCTTGTGCTTGAGCGAGACGCGTGTTATTTCTTCCTTCGCTCAAGCGAGAACTCTTGCCCTCAAGCGTGCGTCTGCGTTGGTGGTAGACCTGAAGCTTTGCATTATGCGCTCGAGCGTGGCCACTTGTTGAGTCTGGTCGCTCGAGCGACAACTCCTTCTCTCGAGTGAGCCTCGCATATATCAGTTCGCAGCAGTGTGATTTTATATCACTTTTTGGTCCCTTCTTCACTCAAAACCCTAGATCGACTGCCAATCTCTCTAAAACTCCCTCTCTCTCTACAAATACTCCTTGATCTAGAGTCTTTCTACCCTACTCCCTTTGTAAAAAAGATAGACTATCGCGTGGGCTTCCTTTTGATCTGAAAAAGTTTAAGTTTGGAGCATCTTCAAGTTTCTCCTTCTTCCTCTTGAGTTTCTCCATTTGAGGTAGGGATAATCTACTCATTAATATGAGATTTAGCCTTGATATTTGTCATTTTGTATGAATAGTGGGGTTTGGGAAGCTTTGGGTGAAGTTAGGGTTTGGGTTTGAAATTGTGAAAGATGGGTTTTCTATTTGGGGTTCCACATGTGTATGTGAGGTCTTGAAAATTAGGTTATTTGTGTATAATGGGTGAAATTTGGCCTTGGGTGTAATATTTGGGAAATGGGGAAAAATGCCCTAATTTGAATTAAATAAATTATTTTGTATAAATAATGAAATCGGTGTGGAATTATAAAATTGGGGGAAAATGTGATTAAATGGTGTAGTTGGATTGATAAATCACTCACCTAAGGAAAAGTTGATAAATTATTTGTTGTTAGACTTATTTATCTGTTTAGAAATATCTGTTTTGAGCTATCGGTGGAGGATAGCCATGATTGTTGTAGAAACTGCATGAGGATTAGGAAGATCGAAACTAACCAATTGAAGTATGTCATTGAATATGACAGTTTGATTAAACCATTGGATATGTGAATCGATTAGTCATTTTATATGACAATGTGTTTAAATACATTGTATATGTATCTTTGTTTGCGAGGAGATAAATGATGTACTCCATTGTGTGGGAAAAGATAGGGGATGGACTCCATTGAGAATTAAGTTGGCCGGAGTGTCTAGGGTGAAAGTCTCGAAATCTTATATCTTTATGGGTGCCAGTTCCCTCGGACGTGGTTCCGTAAAATGGCAAGAAATAGAAGTGTTGGATTGTTGAATGTATTGAATTGTGAACCATTGAGTTGTAATCTCATTTTGGTTGTTTTGATAATAATGAATTTGGTTAATAAATTTACCCGAAATGGATAAATGGAAATGAATCGAGATATTGGTTATCTATATTGATTGGTCTTGGAAAGAATATATATATCGATTAAGAACATCACACATTCATCTGATGCTTATGTCTTAGTTATTTCTCATATATCGTTTAGCATATCTCTACTAGGCTTTGGCTCACCCTACTTGGGAAACCATTTTCAGGTACAGGTGACATGCCACATCCAAGGACATAGGTTGGGAGGCTTAGGGGCTGAAGGCTCCATTTTTGCTATTTCATTTTGTGTTTGATGTTTTCTTTTAAGCCAAGGGCTTTACTTGTATAGAGATTAGACTCTTCTTTTGTTGTAACTAAGTGATAACTTGGAAAGATGTAAGCCCGTAGGGTACTCGTTTTGTTGTTAGTAGCTAGAATTACATGCTATAGTTTCAAGATAAAGGTTTATGAAAGTGTAATGCATGTAATATCATTTGTAAAACATTTTGTAAAGAAGACTCTGGTAAATGAAAATATATATTTCTTTTATGCGTATGGATCTTATGTGTGATGATTTATATAATATTTGGGGGCGTGACAACTTGATATCAGAACGTGCCGGGTTTGAATACTTTGGGTACGTGGGAAGTGGTTAGTACCACAATCGGTTTGTCTCGCTTATTAGAGACTTATGTATGATGTTATGTGCTTATATGATAACATGCTTACATGACTATATAGGTATGAGATTTAGTTTCTAGGATGTTGATCGGGTCCATGGGTTTCTGGGAGTCCTGTTGGAAAGGCACTTGGTCACTGCCATTTCTAATTGGAACTCTAGTGACGCCACGAGATGGTCATTATCCGAAGACGAAATTCGTATGTGTTTATGTGATTATGTGCTTATGTGGAGTGAATTACAGTTGTCCATTGTATTAGGACACGAGTGAGATAGCTTCGACACAGGAGGAAGGAGTGGGTCAGGCTAATGTGGCCAAACCAGTTGGTCAACAGGCCATGGGCGCCATAGCCAGTGAAATGGCCGGAGCATTGAGGGAATCTATGGACATTCTCAGGGTTGAGAATCAAGTCCAAGCCCAAGTAACTGAGGCATGGCCGTTTTTTCAGAAGATGGAGTTCTTCCGGTTGAATCCGGATGAATTTTTGGGTGATCCTAAGGAGCCCCTGAAGGCTGATGAGTGGCTTGAGCAGATGACGAAGACATTTGAGATGCTCAGTATCAAAGACGGAGGTTTGAGGGTGACCTTGGCGTCCTTCCAATTGAAAGGAGATGCAGGTCAATGGTGGCAGTATGCGCAGGGGCACATTGGAGGGACTTGGGAGGCCTTTGTTGAAGCTTTCCAGGACAAGTACCTACCGGCTACAGTGAGGGAGAAGTTGCGGGATCAATTCTCCAAGTTGGTGCAGTTGAATACACCAGTGGCAGAGTTTGAGGCCACCTTTACTAGCTTGTCTAGGTTTGCACCGGAGTTAGTGGCGACCGAGGAGCGCTGATGTTTGGAGTTTGAGAAGAGGTTGAGGACCAAACTCATGTTTAGAGTTGCCAAGTCCATGATCAGGGAGTATGGGCACCTTGTGGAGGCTGCAGCCCATCTTGAGACTATGATGCACGCGGAGGAGGAGGATGAGGGGCTCCAGGAGGAGTCAGGTTGGTCATGGGAACAGTAAGAGGCAGGGGGGTTCTAATCCTCAACAATCCCAGGGAGTGCATTCGAGATCTACATTTCTAGCACCAAGTTCTGGTTCTGGAAGAGGCGGTCAGGGAGACATCACTTGTTACAAATGTGGTCAGTTGGGCCACAAGTCTCTAGTTTGCCCATAGAGAGGAGGAGGGCAGTGTGCAGCATCATCTTCGGCCCGTTCTCAAGGCCAGCGTCAGGGTAGAGGTCAGCCACTCACTTGTTATCAGTGTGGGCAGGTGGGGCCCCTGAAGAGGTTTTGCCCACAGTTGGGTGGCATATCTGGTGTGTCTGGTTCAAGGCAGACACAGAGTCACCAGCCAGCTCAGTCCGTTTAGGCCTCGAGGGCAAATCAGGGAGCCTCTTCGGCTCAGTCTGTGCAGCAGTCTTATGCTCCGAGAGGTGAGCAGGTAGATCAGAGACCTATAAGGCGCATGTATGCTGTTACAGTGCCGGATCTTGTACCGGCTCCATCTGTTGTGAGAGGTACCTTTTTGTTTCGCAACTTGGTTGCTAATGTGTTGATTGATATGGGTGCATCTCATTCTTTTATGTCTTCTGCATTTGCATCTGTTTTGGGGTTAGGGTTGGAGTTGGCGCAGTTAGCATCTCTTATATGTGTTGTGTTACCTGTTGGGAGTGAGATGGTTTTGAAACAGGGGTGTCGGGGTTGTGATATAGAGGTCGCCGATCATCGGCTTCCATTTTCTTTTGTGGTGATGGATATGTCTGGTTTTTATGTCATTTTGGGTATGGA
Source organism: Camellia japonica (assembly GCA_030407325.1). Taxonomy (NCBI): domain Eukaryota; kingdom Viridiplantae; phylum Streptophyta; class Magnoliopsida; order Ericales; family Theaceae; genus Camellia; species Camellia japonica. The sequence continues at coordinate 135,226,074 of JAPPVO010000031.1, read as the reverse complement.
CTTGTTATCGTCATATCGGGCTGTTATAGATTATTACCGCCAGAGGGTTACTGTATATACCTTAAGCGGTGATTGTTTTCATTTCTTGGGGGATCAAGTTGGTAGAGTTTTACCACCGTTGTATGATCCATGCGGGCAGAATGAGCTTAGTTACCTTTTCGCTAGCTTTATGAGTAGTGAGTGTGACGAGCTCTAGATTGAGTTGCCAAGAGTGGTTTGTGAGTACTCGGATGTCTTTCCCGAGGATCTTATTAGTTTGCCACCCCACCAAGAGATTCAGTTCTCTATTGATTTAGTGCCTGGCACGGCACTAATTTCCATGGCACCCTATCGTTTTGCACCAGCTGAGTTGAGTGAGCTGAAGGTTCAGCTCCAGGAATTGTTAGATAAGGATTTTATTCACCCCAGTACTTCGCCTTGGGGAGCGCCGGCCCTCTTTGTGTAGACGTCCCCGAACGCCCCGGGAGGGAAATCCCCCATTCTGTTCGTTGGGCTTACTACAGTTCGGACTCAAATGTCACGGTTCTGAATCTAATCCCGCAGAGTGCAATGCAAGACCGATGAATCATCAAAGAGTCCAAATCCGGCAAATCGTTTTTGAAAACAGACTTTTTGAAAGAAGTGCCAAACATGGACTGCTTTGCCAGATACAGAGTCGCCACCTAAATATTTTTTTAATAGGGAAATTTAGGAAACCCTGACTCGTTGCCTAAGGCCACGTGTCCGTCATCACCAAAGTTGCCTCGGCTCGGGAACTTGGGTACGATTGGGGAAGGTCAGCTATGAGCACCCCCGCTCGCCCGATCCGAAGATCGGCCTCTACTAACCATGATATCTCGTTTTGAAAACATTATGTGCTCTTATTCCGGTTATTAGCCTAGATTTACTATGTGATGCGCACAACACAAAAGTATAGACTAGATCGCCTAATTTGGAACAAAGCATTGCATATCCGTTTATTTGGAAAATGGTTTGAAATTTGCTACTCGCGAGTAGGCTAAAACACGGATTTCAATGAGTCGTTCCAACTCAAACAATCCAACCTTCACCCACAGGCATTCAGACAGTTATATCATATAATCAATTAGCCTCATGGTAAGCATGCTATCATGGCAACACTCACACGCATGCAAGATGCTAAAGCATAAACACTTACTGAGTACTCCGAGCCAAAACAGAAACTAGTTAGTAATCAAATGCATGATCCTAGTTCATGTTAAGATGGCTAATGCAACACATGCAAAATGCAACTAAGATAGGCTCGGCTATTCTACAATGGCATGCGAAATGCAACACTTAACATGTATTCAACTCGGAATTGAAATACAATGCAGTTAATATGATGCGCCGAGCCTGGTGCATGCAAGACAGATGAATGGATGCAAACATGTGAGCATAAGGATGCTAATTAAAATATGCCCTAAATCTAACCATCGTAAGAGGTTAAATAAAAGGAAGAAAGAAATGGGGGTTGGAAAACATGCATACACTCACGCACACTTATTACAATTGTGCCCTCGCTCGGAGGGTCCGAAAGAATAATACAAATTAATCAACTAACAAGCTAATTAATTATTTACATAACCACTTAACTAATTAAACAAGTTAACTAAGCTATGGAAAGCAGTAAAAGGCCTCGGGAAGAGGGATGAATGTATGCATGCTCGGCTCCGCTCGGAAATCCATCGCCATGCCACAGTTGCCTCTGTTTACACTGCTTTGCACCTCTGAGGACTGCACAAGTCTCAAAGTTGCTTCTGAAATACTCCCTGAGGGGTTGTGGGAGACTACCGGCCATGAGGAAACACCACCGGCCATCCATCGACCAAAAATTGTGCCATTGGCTACGGATGTTTGGTCGATCGGCACTATAGATGGCCGACCGGCCATAACTTCCTGCAGAAACCTGTTTTGACAGCAGCAGAGGACAGACAAGGCATGGCAATGCATTTCAAGGCAAATGTTTGCATAACCAACCTCCCTATCATGTTATGAACTCAAGGGAGTATGGTTCTCGACCCTCGGACCACCAATCACACATTTCAATGCATGATGGCCCAAGAAGCCAAAGTGTGCAATTTCAATATGGAATGAAATGCACAAAACAAATAATGGGCCCCAACCTCTATCATAATCAATTCAAAAGGCAAGAGATGCATGCTATGATATGCAACCTAAACATGCAAGCTAAGCATGCAACATGAGCATGTGAACATGCAATATGCAATAGGCATACAACCTAAACATGTGGACGTGTCTAGCATGCAACAACATGCAACATGAAACAAGCATGCAACAACATGGTAAAATGGACTTACACTAACATGGGTAGCTCTCAAGCATGCCAAAATCAGTGGCCAACCATGATGAAAACTAGGCACCAAAATGCACACAAGCATGCACAATGCAAGGGCTCAAGCCTAAGGCACAAAACTCAACTCTCCAAGAGCATGGCAAAGATGAAACAATGAACACAATGGCATATATTCCAGCTCTAAAATAGCGTACAAAATGACTCCGAAATGATGCAACAACTCACACGAAGCATGTTGGATGGCTTAAGCATTGAAACTAGTGTAGTGTGTTACACTATAGGTATGCAAAGCAAGCATCATTCGACCATGGGGCCTCAAAACCAGAGCTAAGGCAGCCCAAATCATTAACAAAATCAGTTTAAAACATGGCCAAAACATGCTAGCATCAAAGGCCAAAACAACATGCAATGTGAGCTAGTAAGCATGGTTTACACTACAAGCATGTGAAGCAAATGAGGGACCACCAAACCAGCCAAAAACAGTTTCAAGGCATGCCAAAATAAGCCCAAAAGGCCACTGAAACATAGTCAACACATGCTAGAATGGGGTGCTCCTTTGATAGGCCATGAAAGGGGTTATTCTACACATGCAAGAAGCAATCAAAAGTGGACCAAACCAGCTATGGAAAGAGTCTAGGAAAGTCCCAAAAGTCACCAAAAAGGGCTTGAACCAAACCTCCAAATGATCTAAACATAGGCTTTTTTGTAAGGCCAAAAATGCCAACAAATAAGACAACAAGGGAGAGGGTCACCCCTCTCTGATTTAGGCCCTCAAAATAGCAAGCCTACCACTAAAAATCCACTGGATTTCAGTGGCTAGGAGGCCAAGCAAAGATCAATACAAAGGCTTCAAGGTATGGCACAAAACAAGGCCAAAACAAACATGCAAGAGGGTAAACGACCCCCAACAGTAAAATGACCTTAAAAAACATGATAAGGACCTGAGAACAAGACTTTTTTTAGTTTACACCAAACCTCAAATATGCTTGCAAGTATGGCTAAAAAATGAAGCAAAGTAAAGCCTTAAAAGGGAGATGAAGCATACAAAGGGGGTAGATGACCTCTAACAAAAAAATGTCCTTAAACACACTTCAAGAAGAGCTCAAAATAAGACCTTTTCCAGTTTATGATAAAGCTCGAAAATGCTTGCAAGTATGACTAAGCTATGAAGCAAGATAAGCCTTAAAAAGGGGGAAAGAAGTGTTACCCTTGTAGACCAACAAAGACCAGCAGCCTCTGGACCCAGAAACTCAACCCTTTAGCCTCTGAAAACAAGCTTCAAGAACCTTAGAGTGATGGTGGAGGGGTTAGGCTAAGAGTTGTAGTGCAATGGGGCCAAGAACCTTACACTTTTGAGCTAAAATGGAGGAGATATAGAGAGACAAAGAGGGATATATGTGTATATGCCCTATCCAAGTTCTGAACCTGGTATAAGGAGAGGGGAGCCTTCCGTTATAGAGCCAAGGGACTAAAACTTCTCTTAGAAGCTTCAAACCAAGAGCAAAGATCCTCCATACACGTGTATGGAAGATCCAATCTGTGCCCTCCAGCTGGCACAGCTGGCATCCATTCAATCTGTAGAACACACTGGAAGGCCGCCGGCCAGCAAAATTGGTCGGTCGGCTACTATAAATGGTCGGCCTGCTACTTATTTGGTTGGCCGGCACATTGTTCTGGTCGGTTGGCACATTGTTTGGTCGGCCGGCAGGAAAAATCTGCTCTGCAGGTCCAACTTCAAACGGGCATAACTCCTTCATATGAACTCTTTTCAAGTCATTCTTGTGTCCAAATTGAAGCCCCGGAAGTAAGCTTTCCAATGGCACCATCCTTGCATCAAAATTCCAACTGTGAAAAAATTTATGCTTGTTTTGGTGAAGGTTGCTCAGTTTCGGTCCAACCGGGATGATGCCCAACTTCAACCAATCATATCTCCCCCATCCGGACTCGGCTTTAAGAGATTCTTGAATGAAAAATGAAGTCCCGGAAGTCTTCTTTCCAACGGTGGTAGCCTCATAGCTTAACTTCAAGTGCATAGACAGATAAGCCTGATTTAGCGAGGACCGCTCGACTCTCTCTCTTAGCGGTTCATACCCAACTTCTTCCTCAACCAGGTTTCTTCTCTCTTCTCCTCTTTTCTTCAACTCCAAACCCCCGAACAAGGTGTTTTGAAAGATTTTTCAAAGATTTCATCTCTCTTTCATTCATTTCCACTTTGTCCTTGCTCGGTTTATCGAAAAGCGCATCATTTGACAAAATGTGATCCTCGGAACATTATAGAAACTTTATTTCAAAAATGCTTTGAAAGAGAGGGTTTTAAGGTCTAAAAACCATCCAAAATAGCTTTGGTCCAAAATGGGGTGTGAAGTTGAGATTTGTCTCTCTCCTTGCCGAAGAAACTGAATCTTTGCCCTGCACACCTTTCTCCACCAAGTAAACCATCAGTAATGCCCAAGTCTTGAGGGCGGTCAAAAATGGGTGTCTACACTTTGCTAAAAAAAAGATGGGGCCTTGAGACTTTGTATTGATTATCAAAAATTGAACCGGGTTACAATTAAGAACAAATATCCTATGCCTCATATAGATGATCTGTTTGACCAATTGAAAGGATCTCGTTGTTTCTCTAAGATAGATTTGAGATCGAGTTACCATCAGTTGAGAGTCAGGGAGGAGGATATCCTGAAGACGGCATTCCGTACGCGGTATGGCCATTATGAGTTTTTGGTGATGCCTTTTGGGCTAACCAATGCCCCAGTTGTGTTTATGGACTTGATGAACTGAATCTTCCGAGAGTTCTTAGACTGGTTTGTAGTCCTCTTTGTGGACGACATTCTAATTTATTCACTCTCTAAGGAGGAACACGAGGAACACTTGCGAGTGGTATTTGAGTTGCTTTGAGCCCATAAGCTATATGTAAAGTTTGAGAAATATGAGTTATGGCTAAGAGAAGTTAAGTTCTTAGGCCATGTAGTTTCCGGGAAAGGAGTGACTGTGGATTCATCCAAAATAGAGGCAGGGCAGGATTGGGCACAACCTAAGAATGTTTTCGAGATCTGTAGTTTCTTGGGATTGGCCGGTTATTACCGTCGGTTTGTAAAAGATTTCTCCAGACTAGCTTCGCCTTTGACTAGATTGACGCGGAAATGGGTCAAATTTGTATGGAGTGAGGCTTGTGAAAAGTCGTTTCAAGAGCTTAAGGTTAGACTTACCACCACTCCAGTGTTGATTATTCCGGAGAGGGGTTCGGGCTATTTGGCTTATTATGATACCTCACGAGAGGGTCTGGGTTGTGTATTGATGCAAGAAGGGAAAGTAGTAGTCTATGGCTCGCAGCAGTTGAAACACATGAGAGAGAAATTACCCTACTCACGACCTGGAGTTAGCAGCTGTAATTTTTGCCTTGAAGATTTGGAGGCACTATCTGTATGGTGAGAGATTTGAGGTGTTTTCTGATCATAAGAGTTTGAAATATCTATTTACATAGAAGGACTTAAATTTGAGGCAGAAAAGGTGGATAGAGTTCATAGAGGATTATGACTTCGAGTTACATTATCATTCGTGGAAGGCCAATGTTGTGGCCGATGCCCTAAGTAGGAAATCCATCAGTAGTGTAGCTTGTATCGCTATCTGAGAATGGGAGATATTGGGTGCCCTTGGTGAATTTGACTTGCATCTGGGCGAGTCTGTTGAGTCCGCAGCCTTGTTTTCTATAGCTGCACAACCTACACTTGTGAACAGAGTGTTAGAAGCACAGAAGAGTGACTTTGAGGTAGAATCCCTCAGGGAGAAGATCTCCAGTGGGAAGGTAGAGAAGGGTTTGTCGATGTACCCTGACCTGAGTGTGAGATACTGAAACCGCTTGTTTGTGCTGGAGTCTTGCCGAGAGGAAGTACTCCGAGAGTTTCACCATTCATGCCTTGCGATGCATTCGGGAGGGACAAAGATGTATCATGATCTGAGTCGCCAGTTTTGGTAGAGGGGTATGAAGAAGGAAGTGGCAGTGTTTGTATTGAGGTGCCTTACTTGTCAGCAAGTGAAGGCCGAACACCAGAGGCCAGCGGGTTTGTTGCAACCCTTGCCTATAGCCGAGTGGAAGTGGGAGCATGTCACAATGGATTTTGTTGTGGGTCTTCTGAGGACTCAATGGGTTAATGATGCCATTTGGGTGGTAGTTGACCGGTTGACCAGGTCAGCACATTTTATCCATATGCATGTAAGTGATTCGGTAGATTACCTTGTTGACTTGTACATTCGGGACATAGTGAGATTGCACGGGGTCCCAGTGACGATTGTCTCAGATAGAGATCCGTGTTTCACTGTCCGGTTATGGCAAAGCTTGCAGAGTGCCTTGGGCACTAGATTGACTTTTAGTACGGCTTACCATCCTCAGATTGACGGGCAGTCCGAGCATACTATTCAGATACTTAAGGATATGCTTCGATGCTGTGTCCTTGACTTTAAGGGGTTGTGGGAGAGACACCTACCTTTAGTGGAGTTTGCTTACAATAACAGTTTCCAATCGAGTATTGGCATGGCACCGTTTGCGGCCTTGTATGGCCGACCGTGTAGATCTCCAGTGTGTTGGGCCGAAGTGGGTGATGCACCTCTGTTAGGTCCAGAGTTGGTTTGGGAAACGACGGAGAAGGTGACACTTATCCGTAAGAGGTTGGTTACGGCCCAGAGTCGCTGAAAGAGTTATGCCGACCATAGGAGGAGACCTTTGTCATTCAAGGTGGGTGATCATGTCTTTTTGAAAGTATCACCTAGACAGGGTTTAATGAGGTTTGGCAAGAGTGGGAAGTTGTCCCCTTGGTTTATTGGCCCTTTTAAGATCCTTGAGCAAATTGGGGAGGTTGCCTATCGTTTAGTGTTGTCGCCATAACTTTTCGGAGTGCATGACGTGTTTCATGTTAGTATGCTTCGGAAGTATGAGCCGGATCCATCACAAGTGTTGGATTGGACCAACTTAGAGGTAGATGAGGATGTCTCGTATGAGGAGAGACCGGTGCGAGTCTTGGATAGACGGGACCAAGTCTTGCGAGGCAAGATGATTCCCTTGGTCAAAGTATTGTGGAAACATCACGAGGTTGAGGAAGCAACTTGGGAACGTTAAATGGAGGTTCGAGAGAAATTATCCGGACCTATTTGTTGATGTTTGAGTATAAATTGAGATTTTAGTTTTGTTTAAGAACTATAAGAGCATTGTTTATGTTTTGAGATTGTAACACATTGTGAATGTTGAGTATGTTTCGGAAACACATGTTAAATTTCAACATTGCATATGTTATTTAAGTTTTGGAAATGTAAACTTGTTATAAACATTGAATATGTTTTGGAAACATAAGATGTATGTGTTGAAATTTGTTAAATCTCGGAACATGCATATTGGTAATATATGTTAAGCAGTATATGTTGTGGATTTGTTCTCTTGCGAAGAGATGGAATGACTGGTGGGTGGGTCATGATGGAGAATGTTGAATTGAAATCACGTTGGGAATTGAATAACCATAATTTTGAAACTTGTATAAAATTTCGGGGATGAAATTCTTTAAGGGGGGGGAGGTTATAACGATCCAAGTTTTACGCTAACCTTTGTTGTGTTCCGGACTCGGGTTCCGTGGTTGTATGTTGTTGTCTTTGTCTTGTTTCCTCCCTTTAATCCTTTAAATTTGAGTTTTGGGACTTGTTGGGCGAGTTTGGAACAGGTTGGTTGTCTATTGGTGCAAATGGTTACTGCCCAGGTTTTGCCTTCTTCGCTGGAGCGAGGCTTTTTGCACTCGAGCAAGCCTTGGGTATTTGCTTCTTGAGCTTGAGCGAGGATTAAGAGTCCTCAGGTTTCTTTCTTAGACGCAGCTTTTGCTCGAGCGAGAACTTTTGCGCTCGAGCGAGACGAGTGTTATTTGTTCCTTCGCTCAAGCGAGCACTCTTGCGCTCGAGCGTGCGTCTGCGTTGGTGGTAGACCTGAAGCTTTGCATTGTGTGCTCGAGCGACTCTTCTTGCACTCGAGTGAGGCCACTTGTTGAGTCTGGTCGCTCGAGCGACAACTCCTTCGCTCGAGCGAGCCTCGCGTATATCAGTTCACAGCAGCATGATTTTATATCACTTTTTGGTCCCTTCTTCACTCAAAACCCTAGATCGGCTTCCCCTCTCTCTAAAACTCCCTCTCTCTCTACAAATACTCCTTGATCAAGAGTCTCTCTACCCTACTCCCTTTGTAAAAAAGATAGAGTATCGCGTGGGCTTCCTTTTGGTTCGAAAAAGTTCAAGTTTGGAGCATCATCAAGTTTCTCCTTCTTCCTCTTGAGTTTCTCCATTTGAGGTAGGGATAATCTACTCGTTAATATGAGATTTAACCTTGATATTTGTCATTTTGGATGAATAGTGGGGTTTGGGAAGCTTTGGGTAAAGTTAGGGTTTGGGTTTGAAATTGGAAAAGAGGGGTTTCTATTTGGGGTTCCATATGTGTATGTGAAGTCTTGAAAATGGGGTTATTTGTGTATAATGGGTGAAATTTAGCCTTGGGTGTAATATTTGGGAAAGGGGGAAAAATGCCCTAATTTGAATTAAATAAATTATTTTGTATAAATAATGAAATCAGTGTGGAATTATGAAATTGGGGGAAAATGTGATTAAATGGTGTAGTTGGATTGATAAATCACTCACCTATGGAAAAATTGATAAATTATCTGTTGTTAGACTTATTTATCTGTTTAGAAATATCTGTTTTGGGTTATCGGTGGAGAATAGCCATGATTGTTATAGAAACTGCATGAGGATTAGGAAGATCGAAACTAACCAATTGAAGTATGTCATTGAATATGACAGTTTGATTAAACCATTGGATATGTGAATCGATTAGTCATTGTATATGACAACGTGTTTAAATACATTGTATATGTATCATTGTTTGCGAGGAGATAGAGGATGTACTCCATTGTGTGGGAGGAGATAGGGGATGGACTCCATTGAGAATTAAGTTGGCCGGAGTGTCTAGGGTGAAAGTCTCGAAATCTTATATCTTTATGGGTGCCAGTTCCATCGGACGTGGTTCCGTAAAATGGCAAGAAATAGAAGTGTTGGATTGTTGAATGTATTGAATTGTGAACCATTCAGTTGTAATCTCATTTTGGTTGTTTTGATAATAATGAATTTGGTTAATAAATTTACCTGAAATGGATAAATGGAAATGAATTGAGATATTGGTTATCTATATTGATTGGTCTTGGAAAGAATATATATATCGGTTAAGAACATCACACATTCATATGATGCTTATGTCTTAGTTATTTCTCATATATCGTTTAGCATATCTCTACTAGGCTTTGGCTCACCCTACTTGGGAAACCATTTTCAGGTACAGGTGACATGCCACATCCAAGGACATAGCTTGGGAGGCTTAGGGGCTGAAGGCTCCATTTTTTCTATTTCATTTTGTGTTTGATGTTTTCTTTTAAGCCAAGGGCTTTACTTGTATAGAGATTAGACTCTTCTTTTGTTGTAACCAAGTGATAACTTGGAAAGATGTAAGCCCGTAGGGCACTCGTTTTGTTGTTAGTAGCTAGAATTACATGCTATAGTTTCAAGATGAACATTTATGAAAGTGTAATGCATGTAATATCATTTGTAAAACATTTTGTAAAGAAGACTCTGGTAAATGAAAATATATATTTCTTTTATGCGTATGGATCTTATGTATGATGATTTATATAATATTTGGGGGCATGACAGTTTCTCTTAATTTTGTTTTCTATTTTATTTGTTTTATACCTTTAATAGTGTTATGTTTATTTGTTTCTTTCTTCATGCATTTTGTTTTTTATTAAAAAAATAAATAAGAGTTAAAAACTTATCTTATTTAGTTTCTCCTTTCATTATATATTTTTTCTTTATTCTTCCATTTCTTCTTTCCTATTCTCTTCATATGGTACATTATGAATGCACATGTATCCATGCAAAATAAAAATAAATAAATTTGGAAAACACATATAAATAATAGCAAGTTGCAGGAAAATATATTCCAATCATTCTACAAGAACAATATAAAACAACAAATTCATTTTATAAACTCATAGTTTTGCTTCATATTTTTTAGAAGGAATATATACCACTTGACATGCATTTGTCATTCTCTTGTCAGAAGGAGCCACCTTTCTTTTCCTTTAGACATTGGGTTGACCTTTTCTTTTTCTTTTGCCTAATACATATAAATAAAATATTCAAAAGATTAAAACAAATCTTATATAAATAAAATACATATAATGTTTGACTTGATTTTGTACCTACCGCACGAATACGAATAACATTAAGGTCATGCTCATCACGAATGACCACACCAACATTTCTAGATGGGGTTTTTGGAGCAGGCCTACAGAAATGGAATGTGAACAAATTTAATCAAGATTTATATAATAAAGTGGTAATAGTAAGAGTATATATTTCAAGAATTAAACACAGTTGTTTACCAATTTGGTGTTAAAGAAGGTTGTCTTGGGTTTGTACATTCCTATGGTCTCTTCCGTTCTCATTGTAGGCATTGTCCTAACTGATATGCAGAGCATGGGTTTTGATTTTTTGCACGTTCTCATTGTGTGCATAAAATGAGAATATTATATAATTAGATGCATAAAATGTGAAGATTATCCCTTCTCTTGCTTCCCTTTCATCATGTATTTGTTCTTCCTTTTAACTAACTTTTCTTCTTCACTCGGTTGAGTTGTTAGTCACATAAGAACCAATGCATGTATTGATGAAATTTAAAAAGGGAGGAAAAAAACAATTTGAAAACACATTATGAACACAAAACTGCAAACTCACTATGCACTTATTGCTTTGAAGACACTACCCATGTCTTTACAAAATATACGTTGAAAAGGTAAATATTAAATCATTGGGTACGTAAAATGTGAATATTAACGTGTAATGTTTTCTACTTTCCTCTTCCCCCTTGTTCTTTCCGTTATATTACAATTAATTGTTGTCTTTCTTTTTTCCTTAAGAACTTCTTATAAGAAAAATAAAAATTTTAAAAATTATATTCTATAATTAAAAACTTCCTTTCATTTTTCGTTTCCTTCTCTTATATTTTTATTATGATATGTTGTAAATGCAGCATGTGTTCAAATTAATGTTCAGACAAATGTATTAGCATTTTGTACAAATGCTTACTTTAACATGGTTTAGAAAAATATTTCACAATCAGTCAAAATAATTGAATAAATATTTGAAAAAGAAACTTTTAAAAAATGTACATAAAAAAAGAGTATATGATACTTTGCAATTCTTGAAAAGATCTATATAAAAACAAAATTTTAATAAATATTCAAAAAACAAACTTTTTAAAAATGTTGAGAAACCATACCACGGGGTTTGCATGTTCCTTTCCTTTGCCAGCAGGGATAGCCTTTTCTATCTCCTTTGATATTGCTTTGTGTTTTTCCTTTGCCTATAAAAAATAAGTAAAATATATTTATAAATTATTTATAAAATGATAAACAAAATGTATGCAAATATAATTTACTTTTAGGCTTATCTTACGAATGCGAATAGTATTAAGGTCACGCTCATTGCAGACAACAACATTAACATTTTTTTCTTGAAGAAATTGAATCTATATATACAAAAACTTTAGAGTGATAAATAAAACTTTATATGCATAAATAAGAAGAAAAAAAAACATTTCTTTCTTGATATTATGGCTCGGTGTAAGTCTCCATCCACCTATACAGTATGAGGAAAAAAGCATTTATTAGAAGAAAATTAGATATGATAAGTTCAAAATAAATAAATAAATAGGCCTTACATTATAAGAGAGGTACTTAATTTTATATGGACGAAAAAAAAAAAAAAAACAACTTACTTGACTGAAAATAGTCAACCTAAAAATGTTTGGTTATATAATTGTAGACCCATCAATGATGTATTTTAACAATCACATTAAATGATAAATTTAAAATCAGCCCTAGCAACATGAAGAGTATTAAAATCGAGCACAACAATTGTCTAAATTTGAACTCTTCTCTTTCCCAACTAACTTCAATTTTATAGAGATGAAATTAAAACCAAAATCCAAATCCGTTATAATCATAAGTATTTTGAAGTTCACCATTTATCATTTAGAAAGTCCAAACATAAATTTATGCTAAAAAAAAAAAAAAAGTAAAAACTGTTTCATCAGCAATTTATACTAACTCTCAAGTAAAACTAACCCACCACATTGAAAATACAATTTTTCATTCCCAAAAACAATGGAACAAACAATCCCCATTTTGTAATCAAAAATGGAAAAATGCAATTGAACAAACAAAGAATGGAGCAAACAATGGAAAATACAATTGAAAATACAATGGAATAAACTATAATTACTGGAAAAAAAACAAAAAAAAAAGCACATTGGCTAAACCATACCTACTGTTTTGAATTGCAGCAAGGGAATAAAATAAATTTATCGCACATAAATTTATGCCAAAAAAAACTGTTTCATCAGCAATTTATACTAACTATCAAGTAAAATTAACCCAACATATTGAAAATACAATTTTTCATTCCCAAATGGAACAAACCATACCTACTGTTTTCAATTTGTTTGATGGAGGTTAGTGGACAAAGCTATAGTGGTGCATTGGCAGTGAAAAGAGTAGTGTGTTCTACATATAATAATAAATAAGTGGTGCTTTGGTAAAATGGATAACAGAACAAATTTGCAGAAATGTGAACACAGTTTAGACATTCTGCAGAAATTTGCAGAAAGTTGATGGGCAGAAGATGAGGAAATTCACGAACATGTGAGCATTGTATTTGCCTATGCAAGCCAAATAATGTTTTATGTAAGTTTGTGGACAAAGCTATAGTGTGAATTGGTTGGTGGTAGTGGTGGGTTGAAGTAGTACCAGTAGTGCATTGGTAGTGAAAAGAGTGTAAGCGGTGCTTTGGTAAAATGGATAACAGACACAACCATCGACCAAAAACGGACAAAGCCATCAACCAAAAACAAAAACAAAAACAGAGAGAGAAGGGCAGACGCAAAAACAAAAACAAATTATCAAACTTTTTAACACTCGCATTACAACGCGGAAATAGCTCTCTCTCTCTCTCTCTCTCTCTCTCTCTCTCTCTCTCTACCTTAGGAAAATGGTAAATAGTGTATATTTTTGTAAGTTATTTGCTGCAGTAAGTGGGCTCTGCTTTCTCTAATTTTGTGAAGAATGCCCCATGAAATTCTAAACAACCAAGAATTTCATGACTAAACCTTTGGATCATACATGAAAGTAAAATTTTCCATAAACTACAGACTACCTCAAGATGCATTATGGTCCAAAATGAATTAAAATCAATCCAAAAAAAATTATTTTTTTATTCTTTTTTTTTTTTCAAAGAGTAGGGACGGAATTCACAGGAAGAAAAAAAAAATCCTAAATGAAGACATAAAACTCAAATGAATACAATACACCAATAAACTCCAAATTCAAAAAATTTATTAGCCAATAAAAAAAGTTGTTTATAGAAACAGAGCATTGATGTCCCATGGAAACACCAGCTTTACCAGCATTTCAACAAAACCCTCAATTTTGCCAACAGCCCCACTAAAAAACTTCATAGTTAAACAATCCAATGCCGACTCCAAAATAGAACATTTCACAGCACCAACACTTCGGACTCCCGATCCCATGGTTTTGAATATGGTTTCACAACTGCAATGTGAAACAGAAAAATGAATGAGAGTCCAAATCTTGCAAATCCTATAAATCCATTAATCATCAAAGATGCCAAAAAATGGACTGCATTGCCAGATTTCAAAGTCGCCATCTAAATATTTTTGGAAAATTTAGGAAACCCGTGACTCGTGCCAAAGGCCACTTGTTTGTCATAACCAAAGTGTCTCGGCTCGGGAACTTAGGTATGAGAGGGGAAGGTCATTAATTGAGCATCCCACTCACCCAATCAAAGATCGGCCTCTACTAATCATGATGTGAATTTTATGGACATTATATGCTCATGATCTGATTATTAATATACTAACATTACTATGTGAAGCAAACAAGTATAGACTGTTTCGCTTGCTTTGGAAATAACTTGATTTTATGCTTTTTTGAAAAGAGTTTTGAATATGTGCAACTCAAAGGAAAAGCGAGCTCATATGTACACTAATAAAAGTTATTCCAACATAAGCGAAATAGCCTTCATCCACAGGCACTCAAAGTGGTATTTCAAATAAGCACGTAGACTCATGGTAGTATGCTTGACATGGCAACGCAAACACACATGTAATATGCTAAAGCAAAAAATGCTCACCTAGTATTCAACCGAGCAAGCCAAAGAAAAGAATATAGTTAGAAAAATGCATGATCCTAAATATGAAAAATGGCTAATGCAACACATAAAAAAAATGCAACTAATAAATTTGGCTACTACATGATATGTGAAGTAACTCAAAGCATGAGGTAGTGCCCATAATCATTTAGGAATTGGTAAGAGAATTATGCATGATGAACCGAATTTAATGTATGCAAAAATGGATACAAAGCATGGGAATGATAAAAGAAAACATGATGGTATATACAACCACTGTAAGCATGTAAATAAAAGGGAGAAAGAAATGGGGGTTGAAAGATATACATCACATATTACAAATTTGCCCTCGCACAAGAGGGTCCGAATGTCCTAATCAACTAATTATTTCAAACCCAAACGAGCTAATTAATTATTACAAATTCAAATGAAAGTGACTAATTAAGTACAAATATGAATCAAAGTGGCTAATCTAAAAGAATTTAAAATGAAAGGCGGGGAATCACGTGCGCACGGGCAGGAACATCCTCTGGAAACCCCACTGCTCACTGCCAAAAGCTGCTTTGTTCACAGTCTGAAAATGACTCTGTTTTGTGCCTCAAGATCTGCTCTGTTTCACTAAAAAAGCACCGCAGGGGTACAAAAAAGGTGGTCGGCCAGCCTAGAGAATTGGTCGGCCATATAAGAACTACAATTAGAACTAGAACAGAGCAAAACAGGGGGTTTCCAAAGATGTCCATCCTTCATTCTCTCTCCTGTCATGAAAAATTCTTAAGGAGAGAGTAGGTTTGCTACACAAATTATCAAACATCCCAAGAGTATTTAAATGATGATTAGTGAAGTAAAGGAATGACAATTAGTGGATTCAAAGCTAACTAAAACTAATTATGAAAGATACAATCAAAGATATGGTCAAAACCCACTAAATCTCATGGAAAAGAGGAAGTGAATACTCAAGCTTAGAGAATAGGTTTAGGAGGAGTCATTCTTGGAGGCAAAGCTCATATACAAGAGGTTCCATCATTAAGAAAACCAAAGAGACTCTTATTCATACTCATGGAAGATGGATTGAAACCTCTATTTTCATGCTTCAAAGGAACTAGAAGAGAGTCTCTAATAGTCTCAATGAAAGAGCTCTCATGTAGCCTTAAAGCAAAAGCAAAACTAGACTAAGTAAAAGCAAGAAATGAAAGCTATGGAGGGATAGTTGCAAGCTCATCTTCCTACTCATGGAATATGGATGAAACATCCATTTCCATGCTACAAAGAAAGAACTAAAAGAGGGCTTTGCAATATCTTCCAAGAAGAGAGATATGAGACAAGAATCAAACAATCTATATAAGCTTTAAACACATATATACAGTTCATATTTAATCAAAATCTACCTAAAACAGTGCTGAAAATGAAAGAAAAGAAACAAAAACATGAAAAACAACAAGAGAGCAACACTAGAGAACAAGCCTATGGAAGGGTGGCTAACTCTTCCACCTTCAACAAGGTTCAAATCACATTTTAAAGCCCAAAACATTCTAAAAAAAAAAAAAAAAATAGTATTGAAATGAAGAACAAGAAGCTTAAAAGAAAAGGAAATGGAAAGAGTTGAAGAATCAACCTCTAGAGAAGAGGAAGAGTTTTTTGGTTCACAAACTCCAATCCAAACACTCTCAAGTATTTGAAATCAATCTCGAAGTTCCAGCAAAAGCTTCAAAATCAAGCTCCAATGGTGTATCTATAGTATATCTATATCAGGAGGGTAGAGAAGAGCTTTTAGTAATCCTCTAAGCCTTGGAGAAATTAGTCTAACCCTAAATTCAGAGGGAAGGTGTTGTTTTTATAGATTTTCCACCGCATTTCAACATAAATATCTTCAAAAGTGAGCAGTTGGCCAAATCTCATGCATGGGAGCAGCCTCCTGCTGCAAAATATCTGCCTCGCCGAACATAGTCGGCCGGCCAAGAGGATGTACGGCCAACCAACAAAATGTGGCCTGGCGGCCATTTTTTTTTTTTTTTGGTCTTGCTGCTTTTTGAGTGGTCAAACTAGAAAAATAGGTTTTGGTCCAAATGGGGTGCACGGTTTGGGTTTGAAGCTCAAAACTAAATTCTTTTGCTGAAAAAGTTGAAAGATTGTATAGTATAACATTTCATCATCGAGTGTTCAGAATGAAGCGCCCAAGTTTCAGGGGCAATCAAAATGAGGTGTCTACAGTTACCCCTCTTTGACAGAGCTCGAATCATCATGAAATGACGTGAGTGAATGTCAAAGCCCGATGACAACCCATTTGACGTGGTCGTAAGACTTAGGCAAACAAATAAAATGCAGATGCAGTCGGTTAATGCAAGGAATCAAACCAGCGTAGTTTAGGAGCACGATGCAAATGATACACAATGTAACAAAATAATCAAATCACATGTAGTGCCTACCACACGAATATCATAAGGAATGGAGATGCAAATCAAACTACATTTAACATAGAAAAGGTTCTAACACCCTCAAACCGCAATTCTTGTAGAATAGGTGTGTACATATGCAGAAGTATGCCTTTTGCATAAAGAGTACAAGTAATTGGGTGGTATGATATAAGTAAGGAATGATCTGCTGGGGAAAGATAATGATCCTAAATGATGAATGCAACAAGACAAAGTACGATGCAATGGATGAAGTGAATAAGGGGCGCAGGCCGAACTACGCCTTACCTAGAAAAGGCACGGACATAAACCAAACCACGTCTAACACATAATGGTGCCGACAACCTCAAACCACAATTCTTGCAGAATATGTGCATACACATGCAGAGCTATGCTTTACGAGGAAAAAGGATGAGCATATTCCAAACTAGGCTTAACATGGCAAGGATGCAGGGAATAAAATGGTATGATGTAATGGGTGTAATGGATAGTGTAATAGATGCATGCAATAGATGTTATATGCAATGCGATAGAGTTACTAGATGTGATATGATGTACCAGCTAGGAAGCGACGCCTTTAGAAAGCACCTTAGAGGGGCAATCGGTGATGACTAACCTTATTTTGCTGGGGATCTTCCCTTTCTTCTTGGTTTCAAGACTTTTTCCTTCATCTTGCGCTTCCAAACAGAGAAAACAATCTCAAGGACCCCAAACGCTCAATAAAGGTATAATCTTCATGCGAAAACCACAGGTACTAATTTTCTCCCTAGCTATGTTTGCAACTTTCTCTATTCTCCTACAGGGTGACAGACTAGGTTGGTTCAGTATCCAGAATTGAGGTGCCTACAAGCTACCTCAACCTATTGGCTTCCATACAGATTTCAAGCTGAGGATACACCCTTAGGTATTCAAACCAAACTTTAGTCTCAGAAATTCCAAACCTTTGCGTTCTAAGCCTCGGCCACTCAAACTCTAGTTTCTATCATCTCAGTTGGTCTCCTAGGAACTCACTATAAACACAGTCAGGTGGCTATACTGAACCGCCTAAAGTCGTTCGGGCATGACAAACACCAAAGGAATTGCACCTTTAAAAGATTTAAGGTTTCCTAGACCTAATGGGGATTAATTCTCTTCGAACATTAAAGGGGAAAACGGGTTTCTTAGAACTCGGATTTTCGAGCCACCTTGTTCTGGGGTTTGATAGTTGATTTGAAATTGGACTTACGCATACCAAGCTGTCGAAACTATGTAATGGGATGCTAATAGAGATACAGAGGGGGCAATATGCGGGTGGAGGTGCACAAGATAGTGAGATGCAGAGTGCACAAGATAGTGCAATGCAGTGCTGTGTAGGTGCACAAGACAATGCGATACGGGTGCACAAGACATTGCAATGCAGGATGAATGCACAAAACAGTGCGAGGTGAAGTACATAAAACAGTGCGGGGTGAAGTGCACAAAACAGTGCATGGTGCACAAAACAGTACGGAGTGAAGTGCACAAAACAGTGTGGGTTGCACAAACCAGTGTGGGGTGAAGTGCACAAAACAGTGCGGGGTACACAAAACAGTGTGGGGTGAAGTGCACAAAACAGTGCGAGGTGCACAAAACAGTGCGGGGTGGGATGCACAAGATAGTGCATCATGTATCTCATGAAATGAGTGCAAGGCAACTTGCCACAACTTATTGAAAGGTAATTGAAAACCACTACGGGACGAAACTCGACAAAACTCTGTTATTTACAAGTACAGAACAAAGTCAACAACAAGAGTAACCAATCATGTAATTCAAATCAACCAGAGTGTATAAGCATGCATGCATAATCCAAAACACGTGTATTAATCAAAGGGAATAAGGCAATCCCAAGAGAGTTTTGAAATGGTCAGAAACAACTTTCAAAAGCTGAATCATATCAAAATCATCATGGGAATGAGCTTACCCAAACCCAAGGGAAAGTTCCCGACAAATGGCTTGAGTGGACTGGGAGAAAGGTTGGGTTCATGCCCCTTGTTCAATTTATAGCCAAATCAGATATACTGAAAATTGCCCCTAGTGTCCAGCCACTAGCTATCTTTTTCAACATTATGCAGACACGTGTGATGGGGATCATTAGATCCTGGAACGGTTGCCAACCAATCAGACTCATGCTTCTCTTCCATCCCAGCATGTTGAGAACTTACTCAATTCCCCTCCAAAGTAATGACGACTACACTTTGTAATGATCATTAACGCGATGCCCCTTGTATGGGCACTCTCAGCTTGTTTATGAATTCCACACATGGACTTGTTTTTGAGTTTGGAGTGAACATTCGGGTATGGGATTTTGACCATGCCACTCTGTTGAACTTTAAGCAACAGACACGCTAGGGTGACTCGATAAAGAGCATAGACCGAGATAAACACTGGGTATGACACAACAAACCCAAAAGTAGAAAAAGACTCAAGGTGACTGATCATTCATAATGCTCCTAGTATTACTTATGTTCCCTTTGGAACTCAATTTCATAAAACCCGAGTTTTGATTTGTTTTTTGTTGCTCAAGTTGAAGTATTGAAAATTTCTTGACTTGTTGATTCGAACTAGTTCTTCCTTACCCAATGCATGCATGATATGCACAGCAGTCGATGTAGCTCGTGGATTGATGTCAAGCTGATGACGTGAATTGGGCAAGATTATCGGGTCGAGATGGATGAGATGGATATAGTTGAGATTGAACTTCAGGATAAAGTTGCTTACGTATCCCAAGAATGGAAATCAGGCTAACATAGTTCATGGATAAGGTTCACTCAGGTAATGACACTCTCCTTTTGCACTCTAACTTTTGCCAAAGTCGCCTCTTCGGGTTTTCAACCTTGCGAACTCTATTTGTTTGATTTCTCATTTTTCATGCTCTAACTTTTGCCTACGTCACCCTTTCAAGTTTTTGGCCTAGCGAGTCTATCAAGGATAACGTTACAACATTTGCGGTGAATTTGATCAATAGTCATCCTTGCCCTAACACTAAAACTAGCTTCTTCTTGATTTGAGCTTGGTTTTCCTTTCTCTTATGCATGCCTTTGTCCTTTCTTTCGCTCCATTTGCAAAGTTGGTTCTTCTTGCAATGTGGTAGCTCCTTGCATTGGCTTCCCGAATTCAGACAAAAGTTCATTTCCTTTCATTCCAACAAACACCCTTGGCTTGATAGATTTTTTTTTCTTTTTTTCCTTTTCTGTTCTTTCTTTTCCTTCTTTTCATTCTCTCATTCTTTTTGATATCTTTTTTTTTCATTTCTTTTTCTTTTTTCTTTTTTCCTTTTTTGTTGTATCCTTTTCTTTGAAGCAATGAAAACACCAGGGGGACGAATTCTATGTTTATGACGTCTGAAAGTCGTCCTGTGCTTGCCAAAATGATCACCTAAAGGTGAAGAGAATCTCCAAGACAATGTAGAATACCACGCACAATTCTGAATCTATCTTCACAAGTTTGCAAAAGAAACAACTTAAAATAATCATGAAGGACTCTGTGATGACAATCCAGAATCCACTCAAATCATTTGGGGGATCATTCTCAACACTCGAGCTTATTAACAGAATCTCATTCAAAAAAAGTTTCAAAGTTTTCCCATTTTAAAAAGGTCGCACATGAATTACTATAGGCATAATAAAATGATCAAAAATTTGACTCACGGTTTCTTTATTGAAACAAAATGAAGACCCAAGGGTACACGAGAGCGACTCAAAAGAAAAGACTCAACTAACACAACAACACAAGAAAAGACAAAGAAAATAAGATTCTAAACTCAATACATAACTCAACTATTTACAGTACACAACTCAAAACAAAATCAGCATTCTTGAGAAAAAAGGGTTTTCACTCTCCAAGTCCATCTGCAAAATTCATGAAAAACTTCAAGTAGCCTCTGGAAGGGTCCAAACCTGCCTTCAATTTAGCATTACTAACATCCACACCTAGTAGGATTGATTTCAGACTTTCAAATTGAGTCCACAGATTGAGCCTCACAATTACCCTAGTAGTCCCTAGACACTTCCTTGACCGAAACAATTTCTTTTTCACACCATGCCCTTAGTTCAGAAGGTCCTTTTCAAATGCTTTCGACAATTCCCCTAGCTGAGACTAAGGTTCATCATTCCAACCATCATTGTTGGCATCAATTAAGGGAGCCCACTGCTTTATTTCAACATCATCAAGCTTGAGCTTATCAAGATTGAGTAAGCTTTCCACATCTTCAAAGAATTTGTTCCTTTTGCTTTTCTTTCTCAAAATTTTTAAGAAGGTAAAGATTGGAATATTCAGGAATGAACACAATGGATTTGGGCTCATTGGTGGGTATGATGTGCTGACTAGGGTTAAGGTTGGTTGTTGGCAAGCCATGGATGAGATTTATGTTATGGGGTGACAATCTACTGCGGTCAGTGAGAGGGTTATTCACAACTTTGGGATTTTCAGGTGGGATGATGACCTCATTGTCAATCAAGTTTTGAATTTCATGGCTAAGGCGAAAGCAACGGTCAGTATGATGATCGTATTGCTAATGGAATGTGCAATATTGGGTAGGGTCATGTCTTGGTGGGAGAGGGTTAGGGAGAGGTTGAGGATTGAGAGGTTTGAGATACCCTCTTTCCATCAGTGCTTCCAAGGTGCTAGTTGGGCTTGTATGGAGATGGGCGAAGGTTCGTTTTTGGGAGTAGGAAGCACCAGGTTTAGAAACATTAGCAAATGGGTTGGCGGGTGTTGGCTGGGGATTCCTGGGCTTGGGACTACAATCAAGATGGGTGTTTTTGGTAAAGCATCTCTCCTCATTGTTTGGCCTTCCTTCGTTTTCTAACCTATGTTTCAAGTACCCTCAATCTGGCTTTTCACATTGAATTCATCCATAGTAACCTCCACTTGAGCGTTGAGTGGCGAAAGTTTCATCGACAACCCTTTCAACAATTGCAAGGACTTGCCATTTGTTCAGGCCTTTGGTCTTTAGAGCTTCGACAACCCATTGAAGATGTGTACAAGGGTTAATAATTACCCCAAAGTCATTCTTTCTACTTGCTTCAGCCCTGTCAAAGAGTCGGACGACTATATCTAGGTTAAACATTGTGTCTAATTGGGCTACCCTTATATTATCACTACTAGTCTTCATCTCACTTCCAATTTTGGATTGACCCATTCCACTTTTAGCTTGTCCCAAGATTGGAGAATTCTTTGATACAAAATTCCCAGCATAAGGTGTGGTAAATGACGGGATCGAAACCCCAAATGTTAAATCTGTCACCATTCCTTGAACCTCTTCAATCATTTTCAACATCTCAGCAGTAGTGGGTTCAGGCATTTGGCACTCTTGGTGTATCCGAACCAGATTGGGTGTATCCATCACGTACAAATCAATGTTTTTGAAAATGAACACCTTTGGCCTGGGCAAATGGGATGAAGTGATATATATACTGGGGTCAAAGGTAGAAGGTAGTGTATGGATAAGGTTAAGGTGAGGAGGAGGTAATTGGTCATGGATAGGACGTGGGTTGGTGGTAACATTGGGTTCTTGAGGTG
Organism: Camellia japonica; assembly: GCA_030407325.1. Classification (NCBI taxonomy): domain Eukaryota; kingdom Viridiplantae; phylum Streptophyta; class Magnoliopsida; order Ericales; family Theaceae; genus Camellia; species Camellia japonica. The sequence goes on along the minus strand of JAPPVO010000031.1, from coordinate 135,203,532 downwards.
GAGCTATCGTCTGATTGTCGATGAGATTTTGAACCTCATGATGAAGGTGGTAGCAATGATCGGTGTCATGACCGCGCTGCTAAGGGTACGCACAGTATTTGGTGGGATTATGTATAGCAGAGAGGAGGTCAAGAAGAGGTCAAAGATCAAGGAGTTTGAGATGCCGTCTTTCCATCAGGACTTCTAGTGCGCAGGTAAGGCTCATATGGAAGGGGGGTGAAAGTTCTGCCTTGAGCTCAAGTTGGGCCGGCTGTTTGTGTGTTGGTATTGGCAAACAGGTTGGTAGTTTTGGGATTGGTGGTAACGATATTGATTTCAAAGGGTTTGGGAATAGTGCTACTGCTAGCATTATTACTCATGGAAAACACCCTCCTTATCGGTTCGCTTGTTCTAGGAATAATCCCTTTGTTAAATGCGTTCTCAATCTGAACCCCAATTCATGCAAATCTTTGAAAGTGAATAGTGGTGCGACTATTAACTTTTGTAACATATCAGGCTCAAGGTTCTGTACCACTATTCGAACTTGATCCCTCTCAGAAGGTCGATTTGTCATTTATGTTGCCTTTGCTCTCCACCTTGCAATAAATTCCACAAAAGGTTCTTTAGGATTCTGGTGAGTTGCTTCAAGCTCTTGGGTTGTCATTTCAATTTGTGTGTTGTAAGAATACTGATTGACAAATGCCTCAGCCAAGTCTTCCCAGTTTTGCTTCACTTTATCCTCCAACTTGGCATACAAAGTGGCTGCTATACCGACAAGGTTCTTCCATACAGAGCGAGTTTTTAAGGCCTAGTCAGACCCATCGGTTTCAAGACGTCTGAGAAACACAGGATATGTACCATAGGATTTTCAGACCCGTCGAAACGGTCAATGTGTGGCATTTTGAATCTGTTTAAGAGCCTTACGACATCCTCTATGTACCCATCCTCAATGTTTGGAATGGAGTTGATCCCCTGTGCCTTTTTGAATTGCTTCTCAAGTTTAGCAATTTTAACAAAGCTAGGACGATATCATTAATGTCAAGGGGGAAAAGTCCCTTATTAGGCTGCACCAGGGGTCAGAAAACTCGAGCTTGAGGCAACCCTTCTCGAGGATCTGGACCCTAGAAATCTTCAGCTGGCGGAGGTGGATCAAAGTTTAGCTGGGGGCCTAGGATGGGATGGATAGTAGATGCCCCAGATGGGTGGCATAATTCAGCAATGTTCTCTTCCTGAGCAGCGATTCTGTTGTTCAGCGTATCCATGGCTTTTTGAAAGGTCGTCATCATGGCCACAACTTCTTCTGGACTCTGTGCCATCACGGGTCTGCTAAGTTGGCAATTAGGGAAATAGATGGGTGTGACCAAAGAGCTGATGAATAAGGATTTTTGAACTAGTTATGATTGATGTATCTGGAATAGATTAGTCTAGATGGTTTTGACAAATTGGACCTTCCCGACTGGATCTTTTGGGATTGGATGGATCTTTCTAGGTTGGATTTTTGGGATTAGATGGACTGGACATTTGCTGAGTGGGTTTTTTCTTGGATTGAATGGACTGTGATGGGTTAAGGCTTTCTAGCTCGGATTGGGTTGGGCCTTTGCTGAGTTAGGTATTGCTCTTTCTTTGGCTCAGAAAAACCTAGCATTAAAACAAGTTCCCCATCAGATCAGGATACCGGGTATGCCAGTCAAAAACAAAGCAAGATACAATTTTTGGCCCTGGTTTTGATTTTGCTGAAAATTCACCTACTCAGATACAAACCCCAGATCTTGATGATTTTTTTATTTCCACCATATCAAACACAAACCCCTAGATTTCGACCCAAATTCTAATTTTGATATGACTCTCAAGTTTGAAAGGAATCGCCTCAAGATTAAGACTCTCCAAGGATTGCATCACACATTTCCAAAGATTTCACATTGTACACAAAAGCTTTCAAAACACCCCTATGAGAGATTAGGGTTCCCTACTGTTCAAACAAGCGGTATCACAACATCATGGAAATAGGAGAGCATCCTATCCTAGTTTGAAAGGTCACTAGAGCTCACTATATGCACTAGGTCAATATGGTCAAAAAGGGTACCTCAACAAGATTACCTAATATACCTCTCACACCAAACACCGAAAAGTGAAAGGAGGATCAATCGGTATGGCGGTAACCCAAATCCAAGGGTTGTGTTCCCAACATGACATTGCCTACGTTTAACCAGCCTTTTGGCAAGCTTTTGGCGAGCCTCCGACAAGCCATCTAGGATATGATAGTAAACACAGTGACTTAAGAGCACTATGAAAATGCAATGCAATGAACATATATATGTAAATAAAATTTCGCATCATGAAGTCCAAGTTAAGTTCTCTAATATCCCCAGCAGAGTCACCAGAAACTATAGCTGGTTTTCCGTGCTCCTCAGAGGGGTTTTGTCATGGCCCGAACCCGCCCCTATGGGTTAAGGACATAACCGGCCAGTAATCCTGAGATTACCTACGGCCTCAAACCAAAATAGACGTAACTCAACAGAGTAAAGGGGCCAAACGGAAGTGGAAATTTAAAACTTTGTCCATAGAGCCGTGCTTATATGCACATCAAACAAACCATACTCATACACGTTAATAACCCACATCAAAAGTGTAGTAGCATAACCTTTCTTACAGACAGGATCATCTAAACTGAGCCAACCCATAACAGACTATATACAAATATACACAAAGTCCTTGCCAACAAGACAAAACGTAAGTGCATAACAAAATGGCAAGGATGGGTCTCGTGCGTGAGACACAAGGCTGGCTCTCCAAAACTCGTGTTGTTCATGGCAGACTTCACTGGGGCTGGGTTTGGACTTCTCTTGGCTCACCTACAAACACATGAATGAGCGTGAGCGATAGCCCAGTGAATAATATCAAATATAGAAGTTACAAAACAATGTAGAACAACAGGTTCCAAACGGCCTTGGGCCCAATTCATATTTCTATTTAACAGATATATAACTATACGAATTTCAAATCAAGTGTCTTGTAGTTTCAACATTCTGGCCTTTAGCCCATTCAGATTTCAATTCATGTCAAAACGGCCTTCGGCCCACTCGTTTATGTCAAAACGGCCTTCGGCCTGATCATTCTTGTCAAACGGCCTTCGGTCCACTCATTCATGTCAAGACGGCCTTCGGCCCGATCATTTATGTCAAAACGGCCTTCGGCCCACTCATTCATGTCAAGACGGCCTTCGGCCCGATCATTTATGTCAACACGGCCTTCGGCCCACTCATTCATGTCAAAACGGCCTTCGGCCCGATCATTTATGTCAAACGGCCTTCGGCTCACTCATTCATGTCAAAACGGCCTTCGGCCCGATCATTTATGTCAAAACGACCTTCGGTCCATTCATATAAGTCAAAACGACCTTTGGTCCATTCAATTCTATCAAAACGACATTTGGTCCATTTGTTTATCAAAATGACCTTTGGTCCATTTATGTTTATCAAAACGACCTTCGGTCCATTTGTTTATTCGTGTCAGACTTTTGTCCACAATCCCAATTAGCAACTCATAAAGCTTATAAGGGAATAAACAATTGGACATTCACAAGCATTCGAATATCGATATTACTCACAGTGATCGGCTTATGGATTTGCCCTGGAGCTTGACCCTACACATTTCATGAACACAAAAGGGGTCACTAACAGTTCAATCCGTTCTTTGATTCACATATTCCTTTTTAGGCTTTATTCTTATCTCTTTAACTCATTTACAATGCTTAACATATGCCTAAGAGTGCTTACAAGTGAAAGAGAACGGAAAACGAAACACAGAACGAGCATACAAAATTTCAGAGAACAGGGTCCCCGCTCGAGCGTCAACTTCCCCGCTCGAGCGAACCCTTAAGGCCTGCAAAAGTACTGGTTGCACGAAAAATACGCTCGAGCGTGGAATAGAGCGCTTGAGCGGAAGGCCTGTCTACAAAACTCCCCGCTCGAGCGTGAGATATCCCGCTCGAGCGGACATCCAACCCTGCAAAAAGTGCTGGGAGCACGATTTTCCCGCTCGAGCCTCATGTTCCCCGCTCGAGCGGACCTCAAAATTCTGGAAAACCCAGAACTGTGTTCTTGAGCTTCATTTCGACTTTCCAGCCACAATACTTGCATGCAATGGCTCAAATCCCAAATATAATCATACTAACATGGCACCAATGCAAGATTATAACATTATGGAGCTCAATTTCTTGATTTATCTACATGCATGTCCCAAAATATGTCAAACTCAACACCAACATAACAAACTCATGCATTCAAGCTCATATCTTCTCAAATTGTACATGCATGTGATGAATTAGCCACATTCTCAACTTAGATAACACAAATGGTGGTCAAGACATGAGTTTCCTTTAACATTTCACATGGATTATACACATTTGTGCTCAAACATGCAATATCAAGGTGATTTCCTACATGCATGCACATATTAAGCTTCAATTCAACAAATACAACCCAATTTCATTTCAATCTTACTCTTGATCACCAATTTAGCTTGAGCACACAAAATTACAAACTATAATCCAAGAATTTCTCACCTAGAAGCTTTGATCTTCTAAGCTCTAGTCAATTCTTGAGCTAAATCTCCAAGATTTCCAAGCTTTAGGCCAAATTTGCACAATTCTCTCCTCTCTCACTCTAACAGTCGGCCCTGCCCCTCTCTAGAGAATTGATCAGCCCAAATGAAGTTAAAGGAAGGGAATTGAGTGTAAAATGCCTTTACATAGATCCCCACTCACAATATAATAATGATAGTAAAGCAATTTGGCACTATTCATCAATTTAATCGATTTAATCTAACCCGAATCAATTTTCAATTAAATTTCACCGTAGGCTCTAAAAATTACGCTAATCATAATGGCGTAATCAATTTCGGGTTCTGTGGCCGATAAGGCCCTCAATTTAGTTTCCAAAGCAGATTATTCAAACAAATATTCCTACGGTGAACAGATAGAATTTCAAAGTCGTATATATTCACATAATGGCACACAAAATCATGCTAAACACATAATCATACTCAAATTAAGGACCAATTAGCATACTACGGAACTGGGGTATCACAGTCTTCCCCCCTTTAGGAAGTTTGGTCCTCCAAACTTAATTTACCTTCGTCGGGAAACAAATGTGGATAGCGTAGTCGTATTTCCTCCTCTTTTTCCCACGTGGCATCCGTCCCATAGTGTTCCTTCCATTCGACTTTCACCATTGGGATAGATTTGTTTCTCAATTCTTTCACTTGTCGATCAACAATTCTTTCCGACCATTCGTCGTATTCCATATTCTCATCAATAGCTACCCGGTGATAATGAATCACATGTAACGGGTCTCGGAGGTAACCCCTCAACATCGACACATGAAACACATTATGGATTTGCTCGAATCCCGGTGGCAAAGCTACTCTGTAGGCAACTGGACCAAGCCTCTCCAAAATCTGAAACGGCCCAATGTAACGGGGCGACAACTTGCCCTTCTTTCCAAACCGGACTTCGCCTTTCATCGGGGAAACACGGATGAACACATGGTCACCAACCTCATACTCAAGAGGTCTTCTCCAAACGTCTGCATAATTCTTTTGTCAGTCCTGAGCTATTTTGAGCCTTTGGCGAATAACCTTGATTTTCTCAGAAGTGTCTTGCACAATTTCTGGCCCAAGCAAAGCTCTATCCCCGACCTCTGTCCAACAAATAGGTGATCTACACCTCCTACCATACAGAGCCTCGTATGGTGCCATACCGATGCTGGAGTGGAAGCTGTTATTATAAGCAAACTCTGCAAGTGGCAAATAGTCTTCCCAACTCCCCTGAAAATCCAAGGCACACATGCGAAGCATATCTTCCAAAGTTTGTATCGTTCGTTCTGACTGCCCGTCTGTCTGTGGGTGGAATGCAGTACTGAATCTTAGTTCTGTTCCCATAGCTTCCTGCAAACTCTTCCACAATCTAGATACAAATTTCGGATCTCTATCCGACACAATAGATACCGGAACTCCGTGTAAACGGACAATCTCATCAACATAAATAGTAGCCAATCTATAAGCAGTAAATGTAGTTTTGACAGGCAGAAAATGTGCAGATTTAGTCAGTCTATCAACTACAACCCAAACAGAATCCATACCTCGAGAAGTCCGAGGTAGGCCAACAACGAAATCCATAGTCACATGTTCCCACTTCCATTCAGGAATAGGGAGAGGTTGAAGTAGACCACCTGGTTTCTGATGTTTAGCCTTAACTTGCTGACACTGAAGACACTTGGACACATATTCTGCAATCTCTTTCTTCATTTTAGGCCACCAATAGGTTTGTTTCAAGTCCCGATACATTTTATTGTTACCCGGATGCATAGCAAATACGGATCTGTGGGCTTCATCTAAGACCCTCTTCTTTAGTTCCGGGACATCAGGGACACATATTCAGTTTCGGAATCTCAACGTCTTCATTCTCAATGCTAAATTCTGCTTTTGGACTTGTCTCAAATTCATCCATCACCTTTCTGAGGAACTCATCCTCTTTCTGTTTCTACTTGATTTCATCAACAATTGTTGGCTCGGCTGTAATGGCGGCTATCGATCCGCCCTGTTCACATACTACCACTTCAATTTCAGACTTCTCAAAGTCTTACAAAATCTCCCTTTGTTCAGTAAGCAGACAAGCCATATTCCCTGTCGATTTTCTGCTCAAGGCATCAGCCACTGTATTAGCTTTCCCGGGGTGGTACTGAATCTCAAGATCATAGTCTTTGATCAGTTCAAGCCATCTCCTCTGTCGCATATTCAGTTCTTTCTGTGTAAAGAAGTATTTTAGGCTCTTGTGATCTGTGTAGACTTCACACTTTGCCCCATACAAATAATGCCGCCAGATTTTCAAAGCAAAAACAACTGCGACCAATTCCAGGTCATGCGTTGGATAATTCTTCTTATGTGGCCTCAGCTGTCGGGAGGCGTAGGCAATAACTTTTCCGTCTGCATTAACACACAACCCAAACCTTTATAAGACGCATCACTGAAGATTACAAAATTTTCCGTACCTGAAGGTAGTGTCAAAATTGGTGCAGTGGTCAATCTTGTTTTCAGTTCTTGAAAAGCAGATTCTCTTTCATCATTCCATTCAAATGGTTGCCCTTTACATGTCAATTGGGTAAGAGGCACGGCTAGTTTCGAAAAGTCCTTCACAAACCTCCGGTAATACCCAGCTAAGCCCATAAAATTGCGAACCTCTGTCACATTAGTCGGTGTAGGCCAATTCACAATTGCCTCTATTTTCTGCGGGTCCACTGAAATTCCTTCCTTGTTGATCACATGCCCTAAGAAAACAACTTCATCCAACCAAAACTCACATTTCTTTAGTTTAGCAAATAATTTCCTTTCTCGAAGTATTTGTAAAACAGTCCTCAAATGATGTTCATGTTCAAGTCTATCTTTAGAGTATATCAAAATATCATCGATGAAGACTACAACAAACTCATCAAGGTAGGTTTTAAAAATTCTATTCATTAGGTCCATAAATGCTGCCGGAGCATTAGTCACCCCGAATGGCATAACAAGAAACTCAAAATGACCATACCTCGTTCTGAATGCTGTTTTCTCGACATCCTCTGCCTTAACTTTCAACTGATGATACCCGGATCTCAAATCAATCTTAGAAAACAATTGTGATCCCTGCAACTGGTCAAATAAATCATCAATACGGGGTAAGGGATACTTGTTCTTTATCGTTACCTTGTTCAATTCCCGATAATCGATGCACAGGCGCAAGGTACCATCCTTCTTTTTCACAAATAACACCGGTGCACCCCAAGGCGAAGTGCTAGGCTAGATAAACCCCTTGTTAAGCAGGTCTTGCAACTGTTCTTTCAATTCTTTCATCTCGGTAGTAGCCATTCTGTAAGGAGTCTTAGAAATAGGCTGGGTGCCTGGCACAGTCTCAATAGTAAACTCTATCTCCCTGTCTACCAACTCCCCTGGTAATTCATTTGGGAACACATCTGGGAATTCTCTAACAATAGGAATATCGTTCAATTCAACATTCACAGATTGTTCAGTCAACACATAGCACAAATAACCCTGGCACCCCTTCCTGATCAGTTTACATGCTTTCATTGCAGATATCAAATAAGGTGGAGGCACTACCCCATTACCCACAAACACAATTTCTTTTTGTTCTGGTGGTTTACATACAACCCTTTTTGTCACACAATCTATGGTGGCACAATACTTAGTCAACCAATCCATGCCCAAAATTACATCAAAATGTCTAAAGTTCAAGGGCAATAAATCTACATATAAGGTAGCATCCTCAATATGCATGTCACAAAACCGATATATATAGTCACATAACACAGATTCCCCCGATGGAGCAGACACACACAATAAATATGGCAACAACTCTAGGGGTCTTTTCAGTCTAGATGCAAATGTATATGTCACAAATGAGTGTGTTGATCCAGAATCAATTAATACAAAGGCATCCTGATTACATATTGAAATAGTACCTGAGACAACGGCATTGGCATTCCGTGTATCGCCCGGAACAAGTGCAAAAACTCTCCCCTGTCTCACTGTCTCCCCAGTAGTAGCAGATCTCAAAGTATTTCTCGGCTTTGGAACTGATGCAGTTGAACCAGCTGCTAGTTTCCCACTGTTCTGATTACATTCTCGGGCTATGTGCCCTTGTTTCCCACATTTGAAACAGGCTCCTGATGCACGGTAACAGACTCCACGGTGCCTTTTGCTACAAGTGTTGCACATGGGAGCTGTGTCTTGGGAAGAACTTGAGGTAGTTGAGGAGCTCGTGTTTTGCTTTTTCAGAAATTTCTTCTTCAAAAAGAAGCCTTGTCTCTTGTTACCTTTCCATTCTGTTGTTGGCTTAGCTTGTCTAGCTATATTAGTCTCTGATATGATGGCCCTGTCAAGTACCCCAATGTAGGTCTCCAACTTCAGGACATTCACTCTCTCTAGGATGTCACTTCGGAGTCCGCCTTCAAAGTGTCTTGCCTTCTTATAATCGGTGTCAATCACGTGTGGTGGAAACCTGGCCAATTCAGTGAACTTGGCCTCATACTCAGCCACTGTCATGCTATCTTGCTTGAGTTCCATGAACTCGGCTACTTTCCTATCCCGAACGCATTGCGGGAAGTACTTGTCATAAAAGATCTCCAGAAATTTCACCCAATCCACATCTTTATGATTTTCTCGCATCAACATCCACCATCTTCTTGCTTCGTCCTCTAGCATAAAAGTGGCTAGGAGCACTTTCTGAGTTTCTGAACAGGGAAACACTTCAAATAATTTCTCAATGTCAAGGACCCACGCTTCGGCTTTCAACGGATCTAATCCCCCGTAGAACTGTGGTGGTTTCATTTTCTTGAATTCCTTGGTGAGAGCTATTATCCGATCATCATTTTGATTATCTGGCACGGGTGGTGCCGGAGGTGGAGGTGGCAGGTGTGGTTGCTGCCACTGTTGTTGCCACTCTGTAGACACCCCATTTTGACCGGCCCTAAGACTCGGGCATTTTATTTTGACTACCCTCACCAAAAAAATCAAATTGACATTTTAAAATCCCAAACCTCACCCATTTTGGCCATCACTAATATTTTGTTAATTTGTAGTGTTTTATAATTTTATGTGTGTGTACATATTAAATTAGGTGTGTGCATATCTTTTAAGTGTGTTTTCTAATTGAACTATTTTTAAAAAACAATAGAAAATAGAAAATAAAAAGAAAAAGAAAAAAAAATGTTAAACATTGTGAGTGTGTTAGGTGAAGAATAAAATAAAGAAAAGAAAATCAAAAAAAAATTGTGGAAGAGGCACGGGTGGAGAGGACACTGATAGGGGATGTAGTTTTAAAAGAAGAGAATTGGGTTAGGTGAGTTTGAGTGAAAAAGAAAAGGAAGTGGAGGAGACACACCGGACACATACATGCACTGATACATGCACTAACTCTCTCTCCTCCTCTCTCCATGATACCCTCGGCAAACCCACATAAATTCAGACAACCCATATACATGCATCAAGGTTTTCACCCACTCTAGAGAGCAGATACACACACTGATACACGGGTTTAGGAGGGGAGAATCTGAAATGGGTTTGAAAGGCTTTGTTGAGGGAGGTTGCTGGTGGTTCAACTCACCCTCTTGATTTGATCAAGGCACACATGCAGACATGGAGCAACACACAACTCCCTAAAACATACATACACGAAACAAAGCCATTGAGGGAGGATGACAGAACCTTCCATCATCAACACACAGCATGCATAGACACCACCACACTGCCATCACCCAACACAGCACCAACCCATCACCCTCATCACCACCCAACACACCACACGGCTCTCTCTGCCCATCACCAACCCATGAACCAACCTCTCTCTCTCTCCCTCTCTCTCTAGACGAAGCATAGATACAACCCACACTCACTCGGCAACACACCACCTCTTAAACACACACGACCCACGCATCACACACACACACCCACGAGGAGAGATGCACGGCTCTCTCACTCCTCTCTCTCTCTAGCCCAACTCTCTCTCTCTCACCTCACGGAGATGCATGCTCACACACACAAACCCACACACCCACCATCTCGGCTCTCTCTTTCTTCTCTCTCTCTCACGGGGGATCACCACCATCCATGCACAACCCAGCAGCTCTCTCACCTTTCTCTCTCTCTCTTCCATGGCTACCATCTCCACCACGCATGAAAGACCCACGGCACCACCACTAGCAACACAACACCCACGGCCCTCACCACAGCTCACCACACCCGTGCACATCACACCCATCATCCAGCATCCATTCCCTCTCAACTCCCTCCTTTCTCTCTCTACACACCCATGCAATACATGCACACACATACACGGGCAGACCCAATCTCTCTCTCTCTCTCTCTCTCTCTCTCTCTCTCTCTCTCGGCTTCGAGAGAGAAAAGGTGGGCCCTCCATTGAAGATGAATTGAGTACATGGGCTGAGGTGTGCAAGTCTGCCGGATGGAAGATTTTATTTTATTTTGAGTGTTTGTGAGGATTTTATTTTATTTTATCTCTCCCTCATTTGGACTTGTAATATTCAACGTGTTGTAATAAATTCCCCCACCCCGCTTCTTTCTATCCCGTTCTTTTATCGCTTTCCCTAACTGTGTGTATGTATATATCTTGACATGCCATGCATATCCCTGCTTTACATTTATGTCTCATGCATTAAGATTCGGCTACATTTACATGTGTGGATTTAATCAATTCTTCTGTGATTCTATGCGCTACCTCATGTCATTGAGATGATTCACATGCCATATTTTAGAAGCCGAATCTTTAGTTGCATCTCATGAGTGAATTGCATTAGGATTCTGTATATAAGATCATACATATTTTACTAACTTTTGTTTTGTAGTTGTTCGAGGGACGTCGGTCAATCTGTGAGTTTTTATGCTTTAGCATCTCATTTGTGTGTGATTTTCTTATTATGTTTAGCATCCTACCATGTGGCTATTTGCTTAAGTGATATAACTGTATGAATGCCTGTGGATGAAGGCTTGTTGTTTGAATTGGAATAATTCAATAAATGTACGTTTTAAGCCCACTTTGCAGTGGCAAATTCACAAACTTTAAGCCCACTTGAGGTGGCTAAATCAAACCCTTTTCGAAAAACAAACATGAAGTTGAATTGTTCCAATTTGAGCAAACTAGTCTATACTTGTATGCTTCACATAGTAAATTTTAGGATTTACTAAAATAATCAGAACATAAACATATAAAAAAAATAAAAGTCATATCATGGTTTAGTAGAGGCCGATCTTTTGATCGGGTGAGCGGGGGTGCTCATTATTGACCTTCCCCTCTCATACCTAAGGTTCTGAGCCAAGCATCCTTGGTTACGACGAATAGTAGCCTTTGGCACCGAGTCATGGGTTTCCTAATTTCCCAAAATATTAGGTGGCGACTCTGAGATCTGATGACGCAGTCCATTTTTGACAAAATTGCAATAAAATGGATTTTCAATAAAAGTTGCCAAATCTGGACTCTCATCTACGTTTCATATTGCACTCGTGAAACTTGAGATCAAAGAGATCTCGGGAGTCCGAACTGTTTAACGCGCGCGGGTACCCCCCGGGCATGTTACAGTTTCTGGCGACTCTGCTGGGGAATTTATGAAACCTTGACTCGAACTCCATGATATGACTTTTATTTTCAATTATATGTTTATTGCATTGCATGCATTGGTGCACTTAAAGCTCCTGTGTTGCCTAGATACTGATGGGAGCACAGGCATACTTTTTGTGACACTACACCTATTTCTACGTTACTGTAGAGGCCTTGTGTTTTAACCTTTTGAGATTTGTCAAAAGGGTAGCTTTGCTATCTAGCTCTGCTATCTAAGGTTCTCAGACTCCGAAGAGAGGCTATTTGACTCTTCTGATTTCCTGGGATCTTTATTGGTTATGACCCAAAGGACTCTTTGGTAACGTCACATTGACTTCAACCCCTAGGATAGAGCTAACCTTGTACATATAGTGAGCTATAGTACCTTTCAAATTAGGACAGGATGCTTTCCCATTTCTAGGATGTGTGATACCACTTGTTTGAATAGTGAAACCCTAGATCATTTCAAGCTAGGACAGGATAACCCTACCCTCCATAGGGGTGTTTGTTCTCTTTCCTGCTATGTGTTAGGTGCAATGTATTGGATCTATACAGGGATTCTCAAATTCGAATGAGTGGTTCAGGTTGTTCAGTTTAGCACCTTCAAAAACAAAAAAAAAATAATAACAAAAACATAAAATCAAAAAAAATCAAAAATAAAAAAAAATAAAAAAAAAAGGGTCGAAATCCCATAAAGTCGACCATCTCTGTGATTGGGGAGTGACCACCTGTTGATTGCACGAGCTTTATTTTGAATGTTGTGGCTGGCCCACACTTTGACTAGCAAAATTGAGAATGGTTTTATTCTGAATTCTGAATTGAGTATTGAGTCTAAGTTTGATTCCACCAAGTTTGTAGAGTTGGGATCAGACTCGAGTCATTCTAATGAGTCAGAGTCTGTTGATTTCGATAGTGCTAACCTAGACATTTCTGTCCTGTCTAGGTCATCTTTGTCATTTTCTTTTGGGTCTGTTGTCATTGCTGAGTCATAGTCTCTTTTCAATAAACAAAAAAACATGCCATAGAGTCTGCCTACTTTTCTGTGCCTTTAAATCATTGCATTGACCAAAGTTTTTCAAAACTTTTTCCAAAAACTCTGATAAAAACAAAGAGGAAGAATTTCCTTGGGATTTGCAAATTTTGATCAACTGAGAGGAAGAGAGGTGTGCTAAGCCTTTGATGAATAAAATCATTTTTGTTAATGTGGGTACTGAGAAGAATCCTGGCCTGGTCCAAATTGGTTCTATCTTATCTTCGTGAAAGTACGAGTGATTAGTCACTTTGTGAAAAGATTTTAAAAACTGTTTTTGTGTGGTCCTACGAAGACATGCCTGGAATCAGTTATACAGCATAGGATCCCTCTTGACTCGTGGTCCGACCTTCTTAGCTCCTTAGCTTTCAAACCTTGATTCAAAATAGTCAATGATCAACCAAAGTGTAAGGCTTGCATAGCCAAATTGGAAATAGCCCTTGAACTAGGGGCCATGATGTGATTCAAATGGAGGCAGCCCTTCAACTAGGGGCAATAAGGTCGAATATGATTTAGATTGGAAAGAGCCCTTGAACTAGGGGCAATGATGTGATCCAAATTGGAAACAGACCTTGAACTCAGGGCAGAGAATGTGATTTCGATTTGAAACAGCCCTTGAACTAGGGGCAAAAGTGTGAGGCTTGCATATTTGAAATGGAGGCAACCCTTGAACTAGGGGCAATAAAGTACCACCCTTGAGAGGCTCGCTGGGTCGAAAACCCGGAAGGGCGACCCAGGCAAAAGTTAGAGCACAAAAAAAAAAGAGAAAAAATACAAAGAAAAATGAAAAGCTCGCAAGGTTGAAAACCCGAAAGGGCGGCTTTGGCAAAAGTTAGAGCGTAAAAGGAGAGTGTCAATACCCGAGTGAACCTTAGCCAAAACTCTGTAGGGGCCTGTGATTCAGATAGGAAGCAACCCTTGAACTAGGGGCAAGAAGGTCAGATGTGATTTAGATTTGAAGCAGTCCTTGAACTAGGGGCAAAAGGTTGGATGTGATCAAAGAGTTAAAATTGAACCGTTTCCCAATGAAGAAAGGCAAAACCCAGAATTTAAGAGAATGAATTCTATTATTGAAGGACAGTCGAGTTCCTATCCACTACAATAGGGGCAACTTCGGACCCAATTAGCCTAGTCCCCACATCATCATATCTACTGGTCAAGTGTAGTAGTTGTTCTCATAGTTGGCTTAGAGATTCCCCAATTAACATGGACAAGCTAAACTGAAACCTTTGAGAGGCTCGCTGGGCGGAAAACCCGGAAGGGTGACCGAGGCAAAAGTTAGAGCAGAAAAACAAAAAAAATTTAAAAAAACATGATGAAAAAAAAAAACAAAATGAAAAAGAAAAAAAATAAAAATAAAAATAAAAATAAAATGAAAAAAATCAAAAGCTCGCAAGGTTGAAAACCCGAAAGGGCGGCTTTGGCAAAAATTAGAGCACAAAAGGAGAGTGTCAATACCCGAGTGACCCTCAGCCCGAACTACGATGGCCTGATTCCTATCTTTGGGATACGTAGGTAGCTTCATCTCGAAGTTCGGCCCTAATAATTTTCAACTCATCTCGTCCATGTTTGATTGGTGTATCTATAGTCGACTTGGTTGTCCTATCCGTGTTTGATTGGTGTATCTTCGTTCTGCTCAGTTCAATTGGTTTGATTTAACTTGGTTCAGTTCGACTCGGTTCGGTTCGACGGTTCGGTTCGGTCCAACTTTACTTGGCTTCATTCGGTTCGGATTGGCTTGGTTCAAATCGGCTCGGTTCGGTTATCCCCTTTGATTATCTGGTTTGAGACTATACACCTCAATGATTGATTCCATGTTAGTTGAGTAGGGGCCATTTGCAAAAATAGGGTTTGATTAATTTGAATGAAGCTGACTAATTTTTCTCGAAAATTGTTCCATTTTGCAAAACTTGGACCATTATTTGGATTTGAAAAGGGAAAATTTTCAGTGCTCACAATTGAGCTTACATGATTTGAAACAGAAAATGGAATAAGTATGCTAATCTAACTCTCATGTTGATCAAAACATTTTTACAAAAAAATCAAGAGACAAAAAAAATCAAGGCAATGAATTAGGGGCATGGTTGAGTTAGTGATTCTATTTTCTCCCCCGCTCGAGTCATCTCGTCAGTATATATGAGTGTGTATCCACACTAGTCAGTGTATTTATACCAGTTAGGGTATTCATACCAATCAGTGTATATAAGTGTGTTCCTTTCATACCAGTCAGTATATTTATACCAGTCGGTGTATTTATACTAGTCAGTGTATATAAGTGTGTTTGGATTGTTTTGCTTCGCTAAATCATTCTTTGATTTAGGTCAGTATAGAATCAATGTTCAATTCAGAGTTCGAAAATTCAATCATTCTCAAATTCAATCAAAATTATTTTCAAACTCAAAGTGATATGCCAGTCACGCCATTGATGAGCAAAACAAAAACTGATTTTGTTACAGTCAGGGGATGATATCCCCGATTACAGAGACTCCAAAAACAAAAGAAAAAAAAAAAAGAAAAAAAAAGAAAAGAGAAAAAACAGCAAGCCCAAAAAAGATATATCCGTATATATTTGTGTATATATCCGCTTATGTCTGTGTATATATCTGTCTTTATGTTGTCTGTATATGTATATATGTATACCGTATGTATATATCTGTGTGTATTTTTGTCTGTATATGAACATATGTATACCGTATATACATGTCTGTGTATATTGTCGTATTTGTATGTATTTGTATGTATTTTGTCTATACATGGTATATGTATACGGTATTTGATTCGAACATACAATTCCTTCTTTCATTCTGTGCTGCATCTATCGCACAATAATCTCACTTCGTGCACCTACCACTCAAATTTCAATTTCAATTCCATCGCATTATCTTGTGCACATCAAATTCAATCGCCCTGCTTTGGGCACCGCCCTGCCTTGGGCATCAAATTCAATCGCCCTGCTTTGGGCATCAAATTCAATCGCCCTTTGGGCACCGCCCTGCTTTGGGCACCGCACTGCTTTGTGCATCAATTTCAATCACCCTAACCTTCCCTCTCTCCGTATAAAAATACGTTGAGATACGCCTGTTGGTTAGGCCTTCAATTGCCCTGCCTTGGGAACCGCACTGCTTTGTGCATCAATTTCAAAAACCCTAACCTTCCCTCTCTCTGTATACAATATACGTTGAGATACGCCTGTTGGTTAGGCCTTCAATTGCCCTGCCTTGGGAACCGCACTGCTTTGTGCATCAATTTCAATCACCCTAACCTTCCCTCTCTCCGTATAAAAATACGTTGAGATACGCCTGTTGGTTAGGCCTTCAATTGCCCTGCCTTGGGAACCGCACTGCTTTGTGCATCAATTTCAAAAACCCTAACCTTCCCTCTCTCTGTATACAATATACGTTGAGATAGGCCTGTTGGTTAGGCCTTCAATTGCCCTGCCTTGGGAACCGCACTGCTTTGTGCATCAATTTCAAAAACCCTAACCTTCCCTCTCTCTGTATACAATATACGTTGAGATACGCCTGTTGGTTAGGCCTTCAATTGCCCTGCCTTGGGAACCGCACTGCTTTGTGCATCAATTTCAAAAACCCTAACCTTCCCTCTCTCTGTATACAATATACGTTGAGATACGCCTGTTGGTTAGGCCTTCAATTGCCCTGCCTTGGGAACCGCACTGCTTTGTGCATCAATTTCAATCACCCTAACCTTCCCTCTCTCCGTATAAAAATACGTTGAGATACGCATGTTGGTTAGGCCTTCAATTGCCCTGCCTTGGGAACCGCACTGCTTTGTGCATCAATTTCAAAAACCCTAACCTTCCCTCTCTCTGTATACAATATACGTTGAGATACGCCTGTTGGTTAGGCCTTCAATTGCCCTGCCTTGGGAACCGCACTGCTTTGTGCATCAATTTCAATCGCCCTAACCTTCCCTCTCTCTGTATAAAAATACGTTGAGATACGCCTGTTGGTTAGGCCTTCAATTGCCCTGCCTTGGGAACCGCACTGCTTTGTGCATCCATTTCAAGCGCCCTGCTTTGGGCATCGCACCATCTTGTGCATCCTCCACTCGCACTGTCTTGAGCACTCCTGGTCTAGGAGACCTTAAATCCTCTAAAGGTGTAATTCCTTTGGTGTTTGTCGTGCCCGAACGACTTTGGGTGGTCTGGTATAGCCACCTGACTGTGTTTGTAATGAGTTCCTAGGAGATCAACTGAGACGGTGGAAACTAGAGTTCGAATGGCGATGCCTAGAACGCAAAAGGTTCGGGATTTCCGAGACTAAAGTCTGGTTTAAATACCCAGGGGTGTATCCCCGGCTTGAAATCTGTATGGCAACCCCATAGGTTGAGATAGCTTGTATGCACCTCAACTCTGGAAACTGAACCAACCTAGTCTGTCACCCTGTTGGAGAATAGGGAAAGTTGCAAACATAGCCAGCATTCCATGACATTGCATTGCATAAATCCAAATCGTTAAACTCGGCTTCGCGTAGCGTGTAAGTCCACTTGCCAACCCGGCTTCGCGTAGCGTGTAAGTCCACTTGCCAACCCGGCTTCGCGTAGCGTGTAAGTCCACTTGTCAGCCCGGCTTCGCGTAGCGTATAAGTCCACTTGCCAACCCGGCTTCGCGTAGCGTGTAAGTCCACTTGCCAACCCGGCTTCGCGTAGCGTGTAAGTCCACTTGCCAACCCGGCTTCGCGTAGCGTGTAAGTCCACTTGCCAACCTGGCTTCGCGTAGCGTGTAAGTCCACTTGCCAACCCGGCTTCGCGTAGCGTGTAAGTCCACTTGCCAACCCGGCTTCGCGTAGCGTGTAAGTCCACTTGCCAACCCGGCTTCGCGGAAGCGTATAAGTCCACTCGTTAAATTGGCTTCGCGTAAGCGTATAAGTCCACTCGTTAAATCGGCTTCGCGTAAGCGTATAAGTCCACTCGTTAAATCGGCTTCGCGTAGCGTGTAAGTCCACTCGCCAACTCGGCTTCGCGTAAGCGTATAAGTCCACTCGTTAAATCGGCTTCGCGTAAGCGTATAAGTCCACTCGTTAAATCGGCTTCGCGGAAGCGTATAAGTCCACTCGTTAAATCGGCTTCGCGGAAGCGTATAAGTCCAATGGTTAAATCGGCTTCGCAGAAGCGTATAAGTCCACTCGTTAAATCGGCTTCGCGTAGCGTATAAGTCCAATCGTTAAACCGGCTTCGCGTAGCGTGTAAGTCCACTTGCCAACTCGGCTTTGCGTAGCATATAAGTCCAATCTTCAAAATCGGTTGAAAACAGCAGGTGCGCCTGTCTGTTTATACCACCCCTTTCTCCTTTCGTGTGAGACACGTCAGGATGTTGATTCACTTGGTTAAAAACAGCAGGTGCGCCTGTCTGTTTACACCACCCATTCTCCTCTCGCGTGAGACGCGTTAGGATGTTGATTTCTCTTGGTTGAGGTCTTCCCTCTCTTGCATAATCATGAATTTTCAAGCAAACCGGCTTCGCGAAGCGTGTAAGTCCAACTTTCAAACTGCATTTTGTGTATATCATTTGCATTCTGCCCCTGAACTACGCTGGTTTGATTCCTTGCAAAGGGATACGTAGGCAACCTTCGGGTTCAACCACATGCATTGCATTTTGTGTGATTGCCCAAGTCTTACGGCCTTGTCAAAAGGGTCGTCTTCTGGCTTTGACATTCACTCACGTCATTTCATGACTTCGAGCTCTGTCAAAGAGGGGCAACTGTAGACACCCCATTTTGACCGGCCCTAAGACTCGGGCATTTTATTTTGACTACCCTCACCAAAAAAATCAAATTGACATTTTAAAATCCCAAACCTCACCCATTTTGGCCATCACTAATATTTTGTTAATTTGCAGTGTTTTATAATTTTATGTGTGTGTACATATTAAATTAGGTGTGTGCATATCTTTTAAGTGTGTTTTCTAATTGAACTATTTTTAAAAAACATAGAAAATAGAAAATAAAAAGAAAAAGAAAAAAAAATGTTAAACATTGTGAGTGTGTTAGGTGAAGAATAAAATAAAGAAAAGAAAATCAAAAAAAAATTGTGGAAGAGGCACGGGTGGAGAGGACACTGATAGGGGATATAGTTTTAAAAGAAGAGAATTGGGTTAGGTGAGTTTGAGTGAAAAAGAAAAGGAAGTGGAGGAGACACACCAGACACATACATGCACTGATACATGCACTAACTCTCTCTCCTCCTCTCTCCATGATACCCTCGGCAAACCCACATAAATTCAGACAACCCATATACATGCATCAAGGTTTTCACCCACTCTAGAGAGCAGATACACACACTGATACACGGGTTTAGGAGGGGAGAATCTGAAATGGGTTTGAAAGGCTTTGTTGAGGGAGGTTGCTGGTGGTTCAACTCACCCTCTTGATTTGATCAAGGCACAACACACAACTCCCTAAAACATACATACACGAAACAAAGGCCATTGAGGGAGGATGAAAGAACCTTCCATCATCAACACACAGCATGCATAGACACCACCACACTGCCATCACCCAACACAGCACCAACCCATCACCCTCATCACCACCCAACACACCACACGGCTCTCTCTGCCCATCACCAACCCATGAACCAACCTCTCTCTCTCTCCTCTCTCTCTCTAGACGAAGCATAGATACAGCCCACACTCACTCGGCAACACACCACCTCTTAACACACACGACCCACGCATCACACACACACACCCACGGGGAGAGATGCACGGCTCTCTCACTCCTCTCTCTCTCTAGCCCAACTCTCTCTCTCTCACCTCACGGAGATGCATGCTCACACACACAAACCCACACACCCACCATCTCGGCTCTCTCTCTCTTCTCTCTCTCTCACGGGGGATCACCACCATCCATGCACAACCCAGCAGCTCTCTCACCTTTCTCTCTCTCTCTTCCATGGCTACCATCTCCACCACGCATGAAAGACCCACGGCACCACCACTAGCAACACAACACCCACGGCCCTCACCACAGCTCACCACACCCGTGCACATCACACCCATCATCCAGCATCCATTCCCTCTCAACTCCCTCCTTTCTCTCTCTACACACCCATGCAATACATGCACACACATACACGGGCAGACCCAATCTCTCTCTCTCTCTCTCGGCTTCGAGAGAGAAAAGGTGGGCCCTCCATTGAAGATGAATTGAGTACATGGGCTGAGGTGTGCAAGTCTGCCGGATGGAAGATTTTATTTTATTTTGAGTGTTTGTGAGGATTTTATTTTATTTTATCTCTCCCTCATTTGGACTTGTAATATTCAACGTGTTGTAATAATTCCCCCACCCCGCTTCTTTCTATCCCGTTCTTTTATCGCTTTCCCTAACTGTGTGTATGTATATATCTTGACATGCCATGCATATCCCTGCTTTACATTTATGTCTCATGCATTAAGATTCGGCTACATTTACATGTGTGGATTTAATCAATTCTTCTGTGATTCTATGCGCTACCTCATGTCATTGAGATGATTCACATGTCATATTTTAGAAGCCGAATCTTTAGTTGCATCTCATGAGTGAATTGCATTAGGATTCTGTATATAAGATCATACATATTTTACTAACTTTTGTTTTGTAGTTGTTCGAGGGACGTCGGTCAATCTGTGAGTTTTTATGCTTTAGCATCTCATTTGTGTGTGATTTTCTTATTATGTTTAGCATCCTACCATGTGGCTATTTACTTAAGTGATATAACTGTATGAATGCCTGTGGATGAAGGCTTGTTGTTTGAATTGGAATAATTCAATAAATGTACGTTTTAAGCCCACTTTGCAGTGGCAAATTCACAAACTTTAAGCCCACTTGAGGTGGCTAAATCAAACCCTTTTCGAAAAACAAACATGAAGTTGAATTGTTCCAATTTGAGCAAACTAGTCTATACTTGTATGCTTCACATAGTAAATTTTAGGATTTACTAAAATAATCAGAACATAAACATATAAAGAAAATAAAAGTCATATCATGGTTTAGTAGAGGCCGATCTTTTGATCGGGTGAGCGGGGGTGCTCATTATTGACCTTCCCCTCTCATACCTAAGGTTCCGAGCCAAGCATCCTTGGTTACGACGAACAGTAGCCTTTGGCACCGAGTCATGGGTTTCCTAATTTCCCAAAATATTAGGTGGCGACTCTGAGATCTGATGACGCAGTCCATTTTTGACAAAATTGCAATAAAATGGATTTTCAATAAAAGTTGCCAAATCTGGACTCTCATCTACGTTTCATATTGCACTCGTGAAACTTGAGATCAAAGAGATCTCGGGAGTCCGAACTGTTTAACGCGCGCGGGTACCCCCCGGGCATGTTACACACTCCTGTTGCTGTCTCAGAGCTTTTGCCATTTCTTGGATCAATCTTTCCATTCTGTCTATTCTGGCAGTAGAGGACTCCTCTATCTCATCACCTCTGGTTCTCACCATCTGATTAAACTTGCATTATACTCCATGCAAAAGGTACACAAGTATGCATATACTAAGAAGCACATATATATTCAGATGATTTGCAATGCAAGTAGTTCACAACTTACACATATAATTGTTCATATCAAAACATTTAAGTATGTAATCAATGCTTCCAAATTCATATTTATCACATGAATGCATCCTAGATCTTATCTAGACGCCTATTGCTCTTTTTGGACAAGTGCGTGAGTTATTAACTCGTGCTCTGATACCACTCTGTCATGGCCCGAACCTGCCCTTATGGGTTAAGGACATAACCGGCCAGTAATCCTGAGATTACCTACGGCCTCAAACCAAAATAGACGTAACTCAACAGAGTAAAGGGGCCAAATGGAAGCGGAAATTTAAAACTTTGTCCATAGAGCCGTGCTTATATGCACATCAAACAAACCATACTCATACACGTTAATAACCCACATCAAAAGTGTAGTAGCATAACCTTTCTTACAGACAGGATCATCTAAACTGAGCCAACCCATAACAGACTATATACAAATATACACAAAGTCCTTGCCAACAAGACAAAACGTAAGTGCATAACAAAATGGCAAGGATTGGTCTCGTGCGTGAGACACAAGGTTGGCTCTCCAAAACTCGTGTTGTTCATGGCAGACTTCACTGGGGCTGGGTTTGGACTTCTCTTGGCTCACCTACAAACACATGAATGAGCGTGAGCGATAGCCCAATGAATAATATCAAATACAGAAGTTACAAAACAATGTAGAACAACAGGTTCCAAACGGCCTTGGGCCCAATTCATATTTCTATTTAACAGATATATAACTATACGAATTTCAAATCAAGTGTCTTGTAGTTTCAACATTCTGGCCTTTAGCCCATTCAGATTTCCATTCATGTCAAAACGGCCTTCGGCCCACTCGTTTATGTCAAAACGGCCTTCGGCCCGATCATTCTTGTCAAACGGCCTTCGGCCCACTCATTCATGTCAAGACGGCCTTCGGCCCGATCATTTATGTCAAAACGGCCTTCGGCCCACTCATTCATGTCAAGACGGCCTTCGGCCCGATCATTTATGTCAAAACGGCCTTCGGCCCACTCATTCATGTCAAAACGGCCTTCGGCCCGATCATTTATGTCAAACGGCCTTCGGCCCACTCATTCATGTCAAAACAGCCTTCGGCCCGATCATTTATGTCAAAACGACCTTCGGTCCATTCATATAAGTCAAAACGACCTTTGGTCCATTCATATATGTCAAAACGACCTTCGGTCCGTTCATTTCTACCAAAACGACCTTCGGTCCATTCAATTCTATCAGAACGACCTTTGGTCCATTTGTTTATCAAAACGACCTTTGGTCCATTTATGTTTATCAAAACGACCTTCGGTCCATTCGATTATTCGTGTCAGACTTTTGTCCACAATCCCAATTAGCAACTCATAAAGCTTATAAGGGAATAAACAATTGGACATTCACAAGCATTCGAATATCGATATTACTCACAGTGATCGGCTTGTGGATTTGCCCTGGAGCTTGACCCTACACATTTCATGAACACAAAAGGGGTCACTAACAGTTCAATCCGTTCTTTGATTCACATATTCCTTTTTAGGCTTTATTCTTATCTCTTTAACTCATTTACAATGCTTAACATATGCCTAAGAGTGCTTACAAGTGAAAGAGAACGGAAAACGAAACACAGAACGAGCATACAAAATTTTAGAGAACAGGGTCCCCGCTCGA
This sequence comes from Camellia japonica, assembly GCA_030407325.1. Classification (NCBI taxonomy): domain Eukaryota; kingdom Viridiplantae; phylum Streptophyta; class Magnoliopsida; order Ericales; family Theaceae; genus Camellia; species Camellia japonica. The sequence goes on along the minus strand of JAPPVO010000031.1, from coordinate 135,180,174 downwards.
GCGTCAACTTCCCCGCTCGAGCGAACCCTTAAGGCCTGCAAAAGTACTGGTTGCACGAAAAATACGCTCGAGCGTGGAGTAGAGCGCTTGAGCGGAAGGCCTGTCTACAAAACTCCCCGCTCGAGTGTGAGATATCCCGCTCGAGCGGACATCCAACCCTGCAAAAAATGCTGGGAGCACGATTTTCCCGCTCGAGCCTCATGTTCCCCGCTCGAGCGGACCTCAAAATTCTGGAAAACCCAGAACTGTGTTCTTGAGCTTCATTTCGACTTTCCAGCCACAATACTTGCATGCAATGGCTCAAATCCCAAATATAATCATACTAACATGGCACCAATGCAAGATTATAACATTATGGAGCTCAATTTCTTGATTTATCTACATGCATGTCCCAAAATATGTCAAACTCAACACCAACATAACAAACTGATGCATTCAAGCTCATATCTTCTCAAATTGTACATGCATGTGATGAATTAGCCACATTCTCAACTTAGATAACACAAATGGTGGTCAAGACATGAGTTTCCTTTAACATTTCACATGGATTATACACATTTGTGCTCAAACATGCAATATCAAGGTGATTTCCTACATGCATGCACATATTAAGCTTCAATTCAACAAATACAACCCAATTTCATTTCAATCTTACTCTTGATCACCAATTTAGCTTGAGCACACAAAATTACAAACTATAATCCAAGAATTTCTCACCTAGAAGCTTTGATCTTCTAAGCTCTAGTCAATTCTTGAGCTAAATCTCCAAGATTTCCAAGCTTTAGGCCAAATTTGCACAATTCTCTCCTCTCTCACTCTAACAGCCGACCCTGCCCCTCTCTAGAGAATTGATCAGCCCAAATGAAGTTAAAGGAAGGGAATTGAGTGTAAAATGCCTTTACATAGATCCCCACTCACAATATAATAATGATAGTAAAGCAATTTGGCACTATTCATCAATTTAATCGATTTAATCTAACCCGAATCAATTTTCAATTAAATTTCACCGTAGGCTCTAAACATTACGCTAATCATAATGGCGTAATCAATTTCGGGTTCTGTGGCCGATAAGGCCCTCAATTTAGTTTCCAAAGCAGATTATTCAAACAAATATTCCTACGGTTGTAGACACCCCATTTTTGACCGTCCTCAAGACTTGGACGTCACCGTTGGAACACTCGGTGATTATCCATGTTTGTGTTCGTTTGGAGTTCCCGGAGTCCTCGGCTGCGCGCGCCTTGCCTCAGGACCTCCGAACTCGACCGTTTGTGTTTGGTTTTGCACCAAACACTTGTGTTTTGCCTTGGAAGGGCAGGGAATGCCTTGTGAGGCATCCCTACACAGCACTGGCTGGGGCTAGAGGCCACCGGCTGGCTGTAGTTGCTATCGGCACTTTATTGTGCCGACCGGCACTCTTTTGTGCCGACCGGCACTAAATTTTGCCAAATGGAACTCTTTGCCGGCCGAGCACTATACGGTTGCTTTTTAAGATATTTTCTTGCAGCTGTAAAGTTCTTGGCTCCCCTCCATACACGTGTATGGAGGGATGAGCCCTTGGCTTGCTTAGTTGCTAAGCTTTCCTTGCCTATAAGAGGAGAGCTCCTCCTCTTGACTGAGAGGTTAGCCATTTTAGGTCAAAAATCAGAGCTTGTATCTATATATCTGTGTGATATATCTTCTCTCTCTATATTCTCCCTCCCTCTCCTCTTGTGTGTGTGATTTTTGGCCTAAAAGTGTAGATTTACCTTGCTTTTGCACCATTACACACACCATTACACCTTAGCTCGAGTTTGAGAGACTTGGAAGGTTGTTTGTGTTGGTTTTGGACTGGTTTTGAGCACTAGAGAGTGGTTGCATCACTTGTTCTTCAAAGGATCTTCAAGGGTAAGAATCTTGCTTTATATTCCCCATTTTTGCAACCTCTTTCTACCCTCTTTACTTTGTGTTTTTGAGTTTGTGTTTAAGATAAAAAAAAGTCTTGTTTTTACTTGTTCTTGAACCTTCATTAAGGTCATTTTATGGTTTGAGTTAAGCCTCATCACTTTAGGCCTTGTTTGGCCATCTTTGGTGCCTTTTTCTTGGGCCTTCTTGGTTTAGTGTTCTTTGGCCTCCTCACCACTGAAAACCAGCGGGTTCTCAGTGATGAGGATGATATTTTCGAGCCTCAAATAGGGGAGGGACACCCCTCTCCCCTTGGCCCTTTGTTGGCCTTTGTTCTTGGCTCATAGCATAGCATGAATGAATGTTTGTATTTGCCTTCATTTCAGATTTTTTTAGGGTGTTTTAAGTCATGAATAACCTCTGTTTTTGGTTGATTCCGTGGCCTCTTGCATGCCTCTCATGTTTGCTTTAAAATGCTCTTTTATGTTCAAAGGTATGCCATGTTTTGAGGCCTTGATTCTTACATGTTTTAGGATGATTCCATGAAGATACTAGCATCTCTTCGCCATGTGAAAGGGCTGTGAGCCACTGTTTTGGCCATGCTTGGTATGTTTAGCATGGTTGCTTTGTACTTTAGGCTTGTAAGCATTGTATGTTTTGGCTCCTAGCATGCTTAACTTGTCTTGATCCCATGATTTGGCATCATCTAGGGTCATTTTTCAGTCCATAAATCATGCTTGTATACATGCATGTGTAGCCTATTTCATGTCATAAGGGTGTGCTCTTGTATGTCTAGGATTGAACATTGTGCATGCTTCCATGTTTGGGGCATTTTTGGGGTTGCCATATGCGGGGTTCGGGTGCCATTTTGTATGCTGAAAATCTGTTTTGGTTGTCTAACATGTGCCATGTTTGGTCTTGTTAAGTGGTGGTTCAATGCCCCACTTTGTGCCTTAGCCTTAGGCCTCATAGCTTGCATGCTTGTATGTCACCTTGCTCTTGTTTTGAGGCATGTTTTGCCACTGTTTTAGGGGAGTTTGAGGACTACCCTCTATGGCTTAAGTCCATTATTGCATGCCCATTACATGGTTGTTGCATGATTGGTCAATGAAGCCTTGAGTATATGCTAGTTCCATGCTTAATTGGTCCATGTTGCATGACATTTGTACCTTGCATACTTTAGCTCTTTGCATGCTTAACATGATAGGTTGCATTGCATTTGAGCTATTTTTGTATACTTGCATTTCATGGTTTGGCTTGGGGATTGTCAAGCCAAGCATGAGGATCGAGAGGAGTTCACACTTTGAGTGGTGAAACTTGTCTCCATCCTCAAGCCACCAAGACCTTTGACTAACACATGATAAGGTTTTGGATTTCATCTTTTGTGTTGCATGCATTTCAATTAAAACATGCAACCTTGGTTCCTTAGGCTATCATGCATCAAATGCATCATTGATGGCCCTAGAACCAAGGGTCATACCTCCTTGAGTCCCCAAGCATGATAGGAGGTCATGACCATGCTTACATATGCCCAAAAACCATGCCTTGCACTGCTGTTTTTGCTGCTGCTGTCAAATTGTCCTCTGCAGGAACTTTCTGCCGGCCGGCAGTATAATGTGCCGATCGGCACTGTATTTGTGCCGATAAACACCATTAGCAGCCGGTGGTCAATGGGAGGAGCCGGTGATCAATTATTCCAGCCGGTGGGGTATTTCAGATCATCTGGGAGGTATTCTGAAACTTTGGGAATTTTTGGAGAGGCAGGGCAGCAAAAACAGAGGCCAGCAGTGGCACGGTACGGGTTTTCCGGGCAAGTTGGATCGAGCATGCATCATTCGTGCATCCCGAGGCGGGCGGCTGTGGCCACCTTTCCTTTTTGCATTTATTTGTTAAATAATTAGAAGTTTTGTAATAATTTATTTATTTATTATTCGGACTGTAATATTTATTCGGTCTCTTCGTGTGAGAGCAAATCTGTAATAAGTGTGCGTGGGTGTGTGCATGTCTTCCAAACCCCCATTTCTTTCTATCCCTTTTATTTACCTGCTTACGATGGTAGATTAGGGCACGTCTATTTTAGCATACCTTATGATAGCATGCGCGCATCCATACATTTGTCTAACATGCACTGGGCTCGGTACATCATACAAACTGCATTGTATTTCAATTCCAAATTGAATACGTGTTATTTGTAGCATCCCACATGCCATGTTTAGGATAGCCGAGCCTGCCTAGATTACATCTTTGCATGTGTTGCATTAGACATTTCAGTATGCTTAGGTCCATGCACGGATTTCTAATAAGCTTCTGTTTTGGCTTGGAGTACTAGGTGAGCTTTTATGCTTTAGCATATCGCATGTGTGTGAATGTTGCCATAATAGCATGCTTACCATGAGGCTAAGTGCTTATGTGATATAACTGCATGAATGCCTGTGGATGGAGGTTGAATTACCTAAATTGGGACAACACATTAAAACTGTGAGTTTTAAAGCCCACTAGATAGTGGCAAAACCGTCTTTTCTAAAAGCCCGCTTGAGAGTGGCAAAACCTGCATTTTAGCCTACTTGTGAGTAGCAAATCATTTTCAAAACAAACATGTGGTGTTTTGTTCCAACTTAGGCGATTTGGTCTATACTTGTTTGCTGTGCGCATAACATAGTAATTCTAGGCTAATAACCGGAATAAGAACGCATAAAGTTTTCAAAAACGGATATCACGGTTAGTAGAGGCCGGTCTTCGGACCGGGCGAAAGGGGGTGCTCATAGCTGACCTTCCCCGATCGTACCCAAGCTCCCGAGCCAAGACCACTTTGGTGATGACGGACATGTGGCATTCGGCACCGAGTCAGGGTTTCCTAAATTTCCCATTTTAAAATATTTAGGTGGCGACTCTGTAATCTGGCAAAGCAGTCCATGTTTGGCACTACTTTTTCAAAAATCTGTTTTTCTTCAAAACGATTTGCCGGATTTGGACTCTTTGGTTCAGATTTAGAACCGCGACACAAATCGAGTCCGAACTGTAGCCGAGGTCCCCCGCGGACGTGCTACAACGGTGAACAGATAGAATTTCAAAGTCACATATATTCACATAATGGCACACAAAATCATGCTAAACACATAATCATACTCAAATTAAGGACCAATTAGCATAGTACGGAACAGGGGTATCACAGGTTTAGTCTTCTCAGGTACGATAGCCCTACAATTCGAACTCCCGTGGTTCTGAATCTAGTTTCATAAGTACAATGTAAAACAGAAAAATGAATGAGAGCCCAAATCTGGCAAATCCTAGAAAATCCATTAATCATCAGATATGCTAAAAATATACTGCATTGCCAGATTTCAAAGTCGTCACCTAAATATTTTTGAAAAATTTAGGAAACCCGTGACTCGTGCCTTTGGCCACTTGTCTGTCATAACCAAAGTGTCTCGGCTCGGAAACTTAGGTATAAGAGGGAAAGGTCATTAATTGAGCACCCTAACTCACCCGATCAAAGAACGGCCTCTACTAATCATGATGTGAATTTTATGGACATTATATGCTCATGTTCTGATTATTAATATACTAACATTACTATGTGAAGCAAACAAGTATAGACTGTTTCGTTTGCTTTGGAAATGACTTGATTTTATGCTTTTTTTGAAAAGAGTTTTGAATATGTGCAACTCAAAGGAAAAGCAAGCTCCTATGTCACGAATCAAAATCATTCTAACTGAAACGAAATAGCCTTCATCCACAGGCATTCAAAGAGTTATTTCAAATGAGCACGTAGACTCGTGGTAATATGCTTGACATGGCAACGCGAACACACATGTAATATGGTAAAGAAAAAAAATGCTCACCTAGTACTCAACCGAGACAAGCCAAAGAAAAGAATATAGTTAGAAAAATGCATGATCCTAAATATGCAAAATGGCTAATGCAACACATACAAAAATGCAACTAATTATTGACACTTTACTAAAAAAACACTTTTTGTGACCGCTATAAGCCGTCGCAAATAATAAAAATACAATCGCAAAAGATCTTTTGCGACAGCCCATGCAACAGCAAATGGGGGTCGCGAATGTGGTGGTGACAAATACTTTTTGCCACAAGAAAGCAATAATCGCAAATTATTCGCGACCGCCTAAACTAATTATGGCGACTGCTATTTTGCCGTTGCAAAAAATAACGAAAAATGCTAACATGTTTTTTTGCGACCATCTTGTTACCATCGCAAAAAAAAACATAATTAAAAAAAACAAGAAAATATAGAATTAGAAATTATTCAAAGTGCCAGGAAAAACTTATATCCTAATTTAAAAAGACATTGCATGATGGTAGTGGTGTGACACCTAGGCAAGTTTAAAGTAGTGTAAATTATTCTATACAAAATGTATATGCATTGCTAATAAGAAAAATTCTAAATAAACAAGGTTATAGGACTCGTATCACCAAAGAAAGTTAATATGTGTATCAACACGTATATCATCTCCATGTGGAAAGAAGTTTAAATGAATTGTAAAATTCATTCAGAAAATGTACAACGAATTTAAAGGAAGTAAATGAGTCATATATATATACACGTGCACGCTCAAATTTAAAATATACTCATGAGAAAGATTTTCTATCTCTTCGTCAAGCTTTCTAGTGTTCAAAGTAGTGTTGCTCGAGGCAGCTTTGTTTCAGCCCGCGTTTGTTGTAAGAGAAAGTATGAATTATAAGCACTGGTAGTTAAGTTCAAATAACTAACAAATACCCGATCCTCATCCTACTATAAATACAAAACATGCAATAACAAGTAACGAGTTAATTGATTAATGTAATATGATATTGACTCTTGGCACTTAATTCAGAAGAATAAGATGAACATCACTTAATTCAGAAGAATAAGATTAACATCAAAGCAGTATCAATTGCAATTTATTTTTAGAAATTCCAATACTACAAACTAAAATGTAAAAATTTGTATCTTAATTCAGAAGAATAAGATGAACATCAAAGTAGTATTAGTTGCATGTTAAAGCAAAATTTGCTTTAGTATTTTATGATTTAGCCAATGCATAGAGTATAAAATTTGTAAAAAAAAAAAAAATCCCATTGAATACCACAAAATAAGATAATGTATTGAATTTTTGTATTTTTTTTGTATTTTTTTGGTATTTATTGAATTTAAAAAAAAAATTAAAAAAAACCACAAATATTATACTTCTTAAGTATATCTAGATTAGGTGTATCTAAAAAATAAAAATAAAATTGCTTAAAACATTAAAAAAATTCAGTAAAAAAAAAAACTCAAAAAATAAAAAATTTCAAATTTTTGTGTGAGCTAAACCAAAAAAGATGATTGTTATCCCTTGAAATGACATGAAAAAAAAATATATGTATTATTTTATTATTTTATATGTATGAAGGCTAAGGGGCAAATAGGTCATTTTAATCTGACAATGGGGTAAGTGTAATTTTTCAAATGTGAATGAAGGATCTGTATTAAATAGAAATCTCAGAAGATGTGTCAGTGTAATTTATCCTAATATATATATACACAAGGGTAGTTTGGTCATTTGGTATAACCTTGTCCTTCTAGGCATAATATTTTAGCGCATGGACTTTTAAACAAAGAAAATATAATTTTGGACTTGTGAACTAGGCGTCTTCCCTTTTTTTTTTTTAATTCATACTTAAAATTAATAATCCTAATCCAAATCCAAATACTTAAATTTGAAATATATAGTCTCAAAATGCTTGAAAAAAGTTCAAATTTTCATACAATAGTGATTGAAGGGTTGGGGGCCGTCTAATTTGAAATGGTTCATTTCTCTTTGATTGAATTATTTTGTTCTTGATTTCTATCCAATTTAAACAAATATTATCAATCAGATAAATTGACATAATATGAAAAATTAAAAGGCAAACTTGATATATATAATTGAAATTATAGTGACCAAATTGACACCCAAAAAAAAAAAAACAATTTATAGCAACGACAAGTATAATTTGGCCAAAAAAATTATCGTATCGATGAGGCCTAAAAGGGTTTCGCTGTATTTGATTGGGAGATTTGAAAAGGGAAAAGAAAAAAGTAAGTGAAATGTGAATAAAATATACCTATATTTCACATAATTTCACACAGTTTTTCTCTTTTCCTTTCCAAATTTTTTCCTAAATTTCTCAATCAAACATAGCGTTAATGTATTGAAACATGTATGCCACAAGCACATTGGACAAGCATCTTCTGTAGGACTTGATTGCACTTAACTATTGTGGTAAGGGACTAAAATGTGACAAAATATATATTTTGAGAATCGATAAGCAACAAAGAATGTATTTTAGGGATCACATAAGTATTTGATAGTTTTGATTTTGTTGAAACTTAAATATAAAATTATGAAAATATTTCAACTCCATTAATCAAATTAGTTTGACAAATTAATATTACATTTTGCATACCTAGGAGATGTTTGACAATTGGCTAAAATAATTTAAAAGGTCAAAGATTATTTCTCTTCTATTTAGTGTTTTTTTTTTTTAACTTTTTTGAAAAGAGGTAAAAAACTATTCCTAAACACTTTTATACTTTCATCTCATATTTTAGTTAAAAAAAAAAAAAACTAAAATAACAATTTCCCAAACAAACCTTAGGACATGTTTGTTTGATTGGCTCATAGAGGGGATTGGATTGCTAGTGAGGCTACCTCACCTATGGCTTGTTTGATAAGCCTTATTTATTTGTTTAAAAAAAAAAATTATATTTGTTTTAGAATTTTTTTATTTTATATAAAAATAATTTAACAATCTCATCACTGACTATTTGTCCCACTATCATCAAAACAAACACATTTTTATTTAATCCCTTCACTAATAATTTTCACATTAACAATCTCTTAATTAATTATTTTCTGACTAACAATCTCATCCAACTTAATGCGTGAAATAAACATCACCTTATTGTATTTTCCATGCCAGAATGGCTCATATGCATTGTTAAGTTAGCTAATTTTGGATAGGCCTGTCTTCCCTAGATAAAAAGCAAGCCCAATCATCCTATTCTATTTCAGCTACCAAATTATTCAACGCTTCTATGCAACAAGCCCAACATGTTGAAGTTCTACTACAGCCTCAATTTTTTGTTTTGAGCAAATGTCCTCCCAATCAACAAATCTGGATCTTCTAGAGTAATTTTTTAAAAATAATTTTAAATTAATTTTCTGATTGGTTGAAATTTAATTTTACAAAGATTAGAGGTACAACAACAATACAAAAAATTAATTTAGGGTCACTTGAAGAAAAATCACTCTAAATAATCTCGACTTTGGAACTTGAGATTGTTCTTATATGTTGTTATTATCTTTCTCGTATTCGGATTTTTTTTAAAAATATATTTTTCCCTACTTATAAATGAAACTCTTATTTTAATAATAAAAACTATCCCTTACTAGGTGTGAAACTGGAGTTTGAGTCTTATCAATGCAAATGTAATTTTCTTCATTTTACGTATTGTTTTATGCGACCTACTTGTTTTTTTTATTTTTTAAAATTATTTTAAATAATTCACAATGGATTATCTAATTCTCAACATGTCTTACTTGACACTGTAGCCACCACTACATGGGTTCATATACTGACTGATCTCATTGCCAGGACAAGTCTCCAATAAGAATAATGCTAGGATCATGAAAAAATTATCATGAAATGATTCATGAAAATTTTTCATCCTTTAATTAGTGTATGATGTTTTCTTGCATATGTAATCTAACGGTGAAAAATATATCATGATCATTTTCATAATTTTTTTTCATGATACCTAACATCAGGTATGTATAAGAGAAAAGATTGCATGCATTAGAGGACTAGTCAAAGCAAAGTCCCACATGCCTATTTTATTTCCGGAAAGTGGTGGAGATCTTTATAAATTCTTCACAATTTATTTTATAATGATATAATTTGATAAGTGTCAATTTTTAATTGGTTAAATACTCAATAATATGAGACTTATCGTTCTTATCACATCAATATAAATATATTTATAAGTACAAAATATGATTCTCTAACATTATTGTTATCTCTCCAACTCACAACCCACAAAAAAAAAAAAAAAATCACCTATCGTGTTGAATTATTTATTCACTAAAACAATAATTTGAAACAAATCAGTAGAGGACAACGGCTTCTTCGAGTCTTTAATAGGATTTGCACAAAACAGGAATTCGACTGATGAAAGATCCTTCCTCATATATATCTAATCGAATTGTGGACGTTGCTGTTAGACCTTGTTTGGTTCTCATGGAATGTGTGGTGAAAACAAAAGCCACTTGGGCAATTAATTAATGCCCAGTCAAACACAATGTAATTAATTAAATTGAAAATTGTATTTGCATCACTAGTTGTAATTATCATTTTGTATATTACTTATGTAAATATATTGAATAATGTTATATGCATAAATTAATACACTAATTAGTATACTAATTGATGATGTAACATAATTTAAATGGTTTTTAGTATTTATAATTTGTATAATGAGAGGAGTCAATAATAATGTCATAACTAATCACTACAAGCAAAAGCACATTCGGCAACCAAATTTCCCGACCAAAACAGCATTAGTAGCTAAAAGTAAAACTTTTTGGTGACTAAACAATTTTAGTAGCCAAAAGTCTACAATTGGCGACTAAAAATAAGTTTGGTCACTGATTATATGGGTTTTAGTAACAAAAATTTTTAGTAGTCCAAAGTAAAGCTTTTTGGCGACTAAAAACATTTAGTAACCAAAAGTCTACAATTGGCGACTAAAAAATAAATTTAGTCGTTGATTATATGGGTTTTACTGACTAAAAAAATTTTAGCAGCCAAAAGTAATTTTTTGGTGACTAAAAAAATTTTAATAGCCAAAAGTCTACAATTGGCGACAAAAAAATAAGTTTAGTTGCCAAAAGTGGTCATTTTTAGCGACTAAAATTATTTTAGTTGCTAAAAGTTAATTTTTTTATTTTTATTTTGCTACTAAATAGTTTATTTTACATAAATTATGTAATAAAATAATTATCTTTATACATATACTTTTATATAAATATGGGTGTATGTACTATATAAATAATATATGTCACATATATAGTCATGTAGTGCTATAGAGGTGTAGTGGGAGGTGTGGTGCATAAGATTTATCGTGCGGGGGAGGTTAGCGGTTCGAGTTTCCACAAGAGTGGATCAAATTGTTCTACAACGAAATTTTTTTTTTTTTTCACGTTCGAAGCTTTTGGCGAGTAAAGGTGTTGGTCAGCAATTCCTTTACTATTAGCCACTAAAACATTGGTCGGTAAATGTATAATTTTAAAGAAATATAATTGATTATTGGCGACTAAAATTTTGGTCGCTAAAGATTTGCTTTTTTGGCAACCAAAGGTTTTTTGGTTGGCAAAACCCTCCAAGACCTTTCCTGACAGGGTCTTGGCGACAAACGTAGCGATCAAAATTTTTGGTCGCAGAATGTCATTAGCGACCAAAAAACAAACAATTGGCGACTAATATTTTAGTCGCTAAAAGTGACTTTTTTTAAAGTAAATGTTGGTACACTAGTTAGTACATTAATTAGTACATGTAGTACCACTGAAATATATTTGATATCTTTAATTTAAAAATTAATAATTAATAAAAAGTACCAAAGGCAAACAATATCTTAATATGATTGACACGAGCTGTAACAAAATTTGATGACTGATATATATAATGTACTTTTGAGTGAGTTTTTCACTTTTTAAAAATTTTATTTTTTTTAAAAATTTTTTTAAATTTTTTAAATTTTTTTTTTTACTTTTTTTGATTAAAAAATCTTGTTGGAAACTGACAGTCATTTGGACGTTTAATATGAAAAAATGAACATGCTAATTTTTTGAAAGAGATATGGTAACAAGCCCTTGTGTCAAAGTCACGGTGCGTAAGTGCATACGCAAATAGGGCTATTTTGAAAAGTTAATTATAATTTTTTTTTTGATTTATTAAAAAAAATATGTAAAAAAATAAAAAGATAATTTGACCCAAAATAAGTTAAAAGTTAAAAGATGATTTTTAACCATATTTCCAAAATAATCTATAATAACGAGATCCTCGTGATTTTTTTTTTTTTTTAGAATGAATTTTTAAATAATTAAGATTTAATTTTATAAAAATTAAGAATCTAATAGTATGAAATTGAAAATATAATAATATTAATAATCACTTTTAAAAAAATTCTAACCTTACAAAGAAAACTGTTGGCACTATAAATCTGTAATTTTATTATTTATTATTTATATAATTGTATGACATGTGGCACCCTTTTACTCATTTGGAGGTTATGAGAAGTTATGAAATATGGAAAGATGATGGAGAACAAAGTGGAGAACATGGAGCATGAAGTGGAAGTTGAAGGAAATTATGGAAGATCATGGAGTATGAAATGGAGGAGTTGGAAGAGTAGGTAGTTTTAGGTGATTTTTTTCCTACAAATATTTGTCTATAAATAGCCATTCATGGCTACATTGTAAAGATCTAGAACTCAAATCAAAGACAATTGATTTATATTTTTCTTGTCATTTATATTTCCTGCACTTTATTTTATGCACTTCATTTTCGAAGCATAGAAGTAGAGGTAAATTCTCTACACTTTATTTTATACACTTCCTTTTCGAAGCATAGGAGTAGAGGTAAATTAATAGATAGTTTGATTGTTTACTCAATCATCTTTCTCTGTCTCCTTCTTTCTTCTTTTAATTTTTTTTTCTCTACACTTGGCAATTTTGAAGTACTCTTCATTGAGGCAAAAGAACCGTCAACACAATCGCTTGATAACTGGCTTGAATTTAATTTGTAAGGATTTTTCAATCCTTACTAGCACACTCGCATTTATGATATTTTCCTTCATAGATCTCGACTATATATGCACATGCCAATTCAGACTATTTTGTTATTATTTTCTTCAGTTTTGAAGATCTCTAAGTTGCTGCTCGGCTCTCAACCCATTGGTCCAATAGTATTTATATTTTTTTTTTTATAAGAATAATATTAGAGATATTAAATTTTCTACCCAATAAATAGTTAATGTAATGCCCTCAAAATATTACATAAATCAACCATTCATACAATCTATAGACATAGGAGAAATAATATATATTCATTCATCAGAGTCTACTTTACAAAAATATTACATGTTAGCAACAAAATGGATGCCCTACGGGCTTACAACTTTCCAAGTCATCACTTGGTTACAACAAAAGTAGAGTCTTAACTCTTTACATACAAAGCCCTTGGCTTGAATTTACATTTAACACAAAAGATGTAATAACAAAAAGAAGCCTTCAGCCCCTAAACCATCCAAGCTATGACCTTGGAGGCGGCATGTCTCCTGTGCCTGAAAATGGTGTCCCAAGTAGGGTGAGCCAATGCCCAATAGAGATATGCTAAACAACATATGAGAATTAACTAAAACATTAGCATTCGATAAATGTTTAATACTTATAAACCAACTTATACCATTTCCATAACCACTCACATTTTCATCATATTCATCCACTTCCCATTATTTATCCAAATTAATTCATTGACATAGTTCAATATTATCCAAACAGTTTAAAATGAGATTACAACTCATATATCAACACTTCAATAGCAAACATCATTCATCACTTCCAAAACTTGCCATTTTACGGAACTACGTCCGAAGAAACTGGCACCCATAAATAAATAAAGTTTCGGGACTTGCACCCAAGACACTCCGGCCAACTTAGTTATCAATGGAGTCCATCCCATATCTCTTCCCACACAAGGGAGTACATCCCCTATCTCCTTCCATACAAAGATACATATGCAATGTATTAAACATGTTGGCCTATACAATGACTCAACAAATTCACATATTCAACATTTTAATCCAACCGTCATATTCAATGACACAATTCAATTGATCAGTTTCAATTTACCTAATCGTCATGCAGTGTCTACAACAATCAAGACTATCCTCCACTGATAGCCCCAAAACAGTTATCTCCAAACAGATAAATTATCAACTTTTCCATAGGTGAGTGATTTATCAATTCAACTACACCATTTAACCACAATCCTTCCCAATTTCATAATTTTCAAACCAATTTCATATTTCTACATTGATTTCATCAATTACACAAATAGTTTACATAAAGCAAATTAGGGCATTCTACCCCTTTTCTCAAATATTGCACCCAAGGCCAAATCTCGCCCATTATACACAATAACTTCATTTTTGAGACCACACATACACATGGAACCCCAAAAATGGAAAACCCCTCTTTTACCATTTCAATCTCGAACCCCAACTTCACCCAAAATCCCCAAATCCCACCATTTACACAAAATGACCAATATTTATGTTAAAACCCATAAAGAAGAGTAGAATATCCCTACCTCAAGAAAAAGAGATGAGCCAAGCAAGAGATGAACCCCAAAGATGCCGAAATCAACTTCCACTCGGATGAAAATGGAGATCTTGAAGAGCCCAAGCTTTTTAATGAAGGAAAGAGGGTGAGGAGATCACTTGATCTAAGCCAAAATGTAGAGAGATAGTGTATTTTAGAGAGAGAGACTCTCAACTTAGGGTTTTGGGAAGTTTGAGAGAGAGAAATGATAGAAAAAGTGATTTAAAATATCACTTTCACGATCTGATATACGCGCAGTCCGCTCGAGCGGATAGTTCGACGATCGAGCGTCAGACACAAAAATTATACCTACTCGAGCGCCAAGACACAATAGCAGAGCAATACCCGCTCGAGCGTAGAATACACACTTCCAGTATTTTACAGACTTTAGATAGCCGCTCGAGCACAAGAAAGGTCGCTCGAGCGTAAGAATCTACGCTCGAGCGTGAAAAACACTTCTGCAGTATATTATTATTTTTTTTTTCAGTCACACAAAACACTGAGTGATTGCAAACCCCGCTTGAGCATAGAAAGACCCGCTCGAGCGGAAGACCAAAATTCTGGGCAACAACCACTTGCACCCACTCACTACCAACATGTTCCAAACACGCCCAAGACATTCAAAACTCAAATTCAAAGAGTAAGATGAGGGAAAGACAAACAACAACAACATGAAACCACATGACCCGAGTCCCATACACCAAAAAGGTCGGGTTAGAAACCGGGATCGCTATAGTTAAATATTTTACATAAATGTAAAATTCATATTTTATGAACCCCATATTTATGCGAAACATTTAACCATTTATTTAGTGGTGTTTTGGGAAATTGGTAAAAAGCTAACTTTTTGACTTTTTTTATAACTTTTTGACTTTTTTTGTGTAGAAAAAGTAAACAATTGTGACCCAAAAAAATTCAAAAACCAAAAAGCTGACTTTTTGCTATATTACCAAAATGCCCCTTAACAAAAAATTTGAGACATGTAATATTTTCCTTTTTATAATTATACTTTATATAAGCCCATCAATTCAAGCCAATAGCATACAAACAATACTAAGTTTTTGCATAGAGTAGCAAAAACAAAATAACACACAACCCCAAACCACCACACACGCTGCAACCAATATGGTACACCGCCACATCCTTCTCCTTACTTTTCCGGCTTAGGGCCACATCAACCCTTGTCTCCAATTCGCCAAGCTACTCATTTCAATGGGTGTCCACATCACCTTCCACTTACCTCTATTCCATCACCTGGTATTACAATCACAATCTCATCTGCAATTGGTAGATTATACCGACGTATATCAGTTGTTAAATTGTAATGAAGATGAGCAGGTAGATTGTATATTGCCGAGTCTAATTGATGTAAAATGGCACAAGCCTGGTTATAGCGACCGGGTCCTTTCTCCTTTCTTCTCCTCTTGTCAACTCATTCCTTCTCTTGTTGCTCAATTCTTCTGTACTTTTGTTGGGATTGAAATATCCGGAATTAGTCCTCTAAATAAAAATTCTTGCTTTTGTTTTGCTCAGTATTGAATTCCACTTGTTCCGGAGAGTGTGAGGTCGGGTCTGGAGTGCCAGGGGGGTCGAACCAACAAATTTTCTAGACTGGTTGGTTTGCCGCACGTGCGAGGGCCTAGGGCCGCACGTGTGGATTTCAGGGGAAGCTGGGGCTGCACACTGCCTAAAAGGCATGTATGGAAGGTGGTGCGGGAGGGGAGCCCTGCATATGCGGGAGTGAGGGCCGCATGTGTGGGAGAGGCGCTCCACACGTGCGGTCGGTCTGGACCCGAAAAATCTGCATTTTTGTATCTTTTAGGCCGAGTTATATCTCACATTTAGGGCTTCACTCTCTCACTCTAAGACCATTTTCTCTCCTCCTTCTCTCTAGAAACCCTAAACCAAAGCACTAAAAACTCTTGAATCTTGCTATCCATTGGGTTTAGATCATCATCAACTCCTCAAATCTTGAAGCTCAAGCTAGAACTTCACTTGGTGTGGTAGAGATCAAGCTTTCTCCTCCTTGAAGTTAGGGTTTCATCTCCATTTCATCATCAACCTTTGAGGTAGGATTCTCCTTTGAGTTATATGTACATTTATGTAAGTTTTTAGTTGTTTTTGGGATCTTCTCTTACTATTTCGAAAAATGGGGTTTTATGATTCAAGAAATGGATGATTTTGTAAAATGAATTTCATCTTATTCTCTTAAAAAGATGTTTTCTTGAAAATGTTAGACAAACATGATTGAAATTTGAGATTAAAATAAGGTTTCATGAAAGAGATGGGAAAGTGCTAGGGTTTTGTGAAAAGAAAACTAAAGATTTGAGGGTTTTCTTAAATGAAAGGGGATAATGGTTTATGTTGCTATATATATATATATATATATATGTTTATATACTTGATTGCGGATGTATTGTGTAAACCATGGTAGGTGTAGAAATGAGGAATTAGTGATGTTATACGAATGAATATATCTTTTGCATTGATGAAGAAATTCTTAACTTACTAAAGACATTGAATTTGGAGATGAAACCTCTACCTTGTTATGTTTTGAATTAACTAGAAGGTCACAAATGCATGAAGTGTATTTTGTTGTTGTACATGTACATGTGGTATAAAATGTTTGGCTATTGATGGATTTCTATGGAAGGCAATTGTAGTTATGAACAATGTGGAGAGGGAAGTGTAGTAACAAGGGTAAATGTTGCATCGACATGACTTGAGTCTTGCATATCATGAAAATAGTTTTTGAATGGAAACCTGAATTTTCATTGAGAATGAACCATTGTGAATGGAACTATGAAAATGCAAACGGGGTAAATATGTTGGTAAGTCCAGATAGGGGGTGTAGTTGAATTTGATAAGTTGGCCTGAGTGTCCATGGTGAAAGACCAAAAAGCCGCGCGGATAGGTGTCGAGCCTTCCGGTTAATCCTGGTAAAAATGACAGTTTGGTAGCACTTGTATAGTCTACTTGCAGACACCAGCCTAGGGATTACCAGAGTCGTATTTACTGCCCCTCTTTATTAAATTGGAAGTTGGAACTAATGAGATTGGAAATGTTGTTGAAAGCATAATAATTCTCATATACAGCATGGCATATGATTACTTAAAAAAGAAAAGAAAAGAGAGAACGGCATAGCATGGCATCGCATTGCATTAAATGTTGGGCACCTTACATAAATGTATATACTTTGTTAAGGATTCTCTACTAGGCTTTATGCTCATCCATATGGGATTTGGTGCAGGTAAAGATGTGGTGATCCCACCAAGTTGATGGCGTGGACGTGATTGTGAAGAGTACCTTCTCTTATATTTTTGTGTAAAATTTTTTGTAAAGCCAAGGGCTAATGTGTATGGGTCCGAGAGACCATTTTGTGTAGCCGGGTTATTGCCTTGGAACTTGTAAGCCCTTGAGGGCCTTATTCCATTTGATTTGATGATTTTACATGCTATAGATTCATGTACTAGTTTATCAATAAATGTATAACCGCATGTGAGATTATTTTTGTAAACATTTGATCTTATGAAAAGGAATATGATTACACCTTATTTTGGGAATGGGATGATGTAATAGTTGTATGAGTAGTTCATGTCGAATTATTTCGGGGGCGTTACACTGGTGAAATGTAGCTACAAATGCATTGACTGGTAACAAACTATCCTGAATAGTTTTGAGAACATCCCTTCTCAAGTTAGGGTTTCTACGATTACAAATTTCTAACGCTGAGTCAAGGTCATAGATATATAGCTGAGCATAACTCACATCCTGCCCTGGTTGTAGTTGTAGTGATCCTGTTCAATGTTGCAATTCCCCATGAATTGTGAATGATATAGGGCCCCTTTCACTGAGTACTCTAGGATCCAATGTAGCACCAAGACTCGTAAAAGCATTGGCTGCATTGTACACTTGAGTATAACTTCGAAAGGATTTTGACTTATCATTATTCCCATCATACAACGCCTGAAGTGTTGGAGGGGGTATAATAAGTAAAGGTAACATAATCTTTTCATCCAAACAGCAAGTTTCGAATAAGGGAGGCTTCATAGATGATTCTGTCAATTTTTCATCCATCCAGTGTAAGGCTAAACAATAAGGACATAATATATCCATCTCGCCAAGATAATGGCGGTAAGAATCTTTGTGTGCTCGGGGCATCAATTGATATACTCATAGGCATATCTTATAATTCATCATCAGTACATAGATCTTCTTGAAGAAATTGATTTATAAGAGTAGACCTATGAATATTTGTGTAGAAATAAAATTCTATAAAACAAAATGGTATGAGTAAGAGTATGTATTTCAAGATTAGACATAGTAGTTTACCGATTCCTTTTTGGAGCTAAAGATGTACTTGGCATAGAAAATGAACATGTAGAATGATGGGTAACCATTGTTCGTTTTTGTGCCAAATGAAAATCTTCAGTTATTGTTTCCCATTCCAGGCAAGCGCGATTGTGACGAATTGGTGTTAAAGAAGGTTGTTTTGGTTGAATACATTCTTTTGATCCCTCTTGTTCTTGTTGCAAGCATTGAAATTCAAAGTATGACTTTTTGTTTTTTTCATGCTCTCGCCATGCACGTTGGGCCAATGCACCTTTTGATATTACATTATCATTTTATGCCTAAAATGAAAATATTTTGTCATTGGTGCAAAATATGTGAATAGTTTGGGCTTAAAATGAAATATCTTCTTCTTTCTTTTGTTTCTCTTAATTTTGTTTTCTATTTTATCTATTTTATACCTGTAATAGTGTTATCTTTATTTCTTTCTTTCTTCATGCATTTTGTTTTTTTATTAAAAAAATAAATAAGAATTAAAAAACTATCTTATTTAGTTTCTCCTTTCATTATATATTTTTTCTTTATTCCTTCATTTCTTTTTTCCTATTCTCTTCATATGGTACATTATAAATGCACATGTATCCATGCAAAATAAAAATAAATAAATTTGGAAAATATATATAAATAATAGCAAGTTAAAGGAAAATATATTGCAATCATTCTACAAAAACAATATAAAACAATAAATTCATTTCATAAACTCATAGCTTTGCTTCATATTTTTTAAAAGGAATATAAACCACTTGACATGCATTTTTCATTCTCTTGTCAAAAGGAGCCACCTTTTCTTTTCCCTTATACATTGGATTGATCTTTTCTTTTTCTTTTGCCTAACAAATATAAATAAAATATTCAAAAGATTAAAAAAAAATATTATATAAATAAAATTCATACAATGTTTGCCTTGATTTTGTACTTACCGCACGAACACGAATAACATTAAGGTCATGCTCATCACAGATGACCACAACAACATTTCTAGATGGGGTTGTAGAGCAGGCCCACAGAAATGGATTGTGAACAAATTAAATTAAAATCTATATAATAAAGTTGTAATAATAAGAATATATATTTCAAGAATTAAACACAGTTGTTTACCAATTTAGAGTTAAAGAAGGTTGTCTTGGGTTAATACATTCCTTTGATCTCTCCCGTTCTCATCGCAGGCATTGCCCTAATTGATATCTAGAACATGGATTTTGATTTGTTTTCACATGCTCGCCGTGCACATTGAGCCAATGTAGCTTTTGATAACACATTATCATTGTGTGCCTAAAATAAGAACATTATATAATTAGGTGCATAAAATGTGAAGATTATCCCGTCACTTGCTTTCCTTTCATCATGTATTTGTTCTTCCTTTCAACTAACTTTTCTTCTTCGCTTGGTTGAGTTGTTAGTCACATAAGAACCAATGCATGTATTGATGAAATTTAAAAAGGGAGGAAAAAAATAATTTGAAAACACATTAAGCACACAAAACTGCAAACTCACTATGCACTTATTGCTTTAAAGACACAATCCATGTCTTTACAAAATATACGTTGAAAAAGTAAATGTTAAATGATTGGGTACATAAAATGTGAATATTAGTGTGTAATGTTTTCTACTTTACTCTTCTCTCTTCTTGTTCTTTCCGTTACATTAAAATTGATTTTTGTCTTTTTCTTCTTTCCTTAAGAACTTCTTATAAGAAAAATAAAAATTTTAAAAATTATATTCTATAATTAAAAACTTCCTCTCATTTTTCGATTTCTTCTCTTATATTTTTATTATGATATGTTGTAAGTGCAGCATGTGTTCAAATTAATGTTCAGACAAATGCATTAGCATTTTGTACAAATACTTACTTTAACATGTTTTAGAAGAATATTTCACAATCAGTCAAAAGTATAAAATGAATATTTGAAAAAGAAACTTTTAAAAAATGTATATAAAAAAGAGTATATGACACTATGCAATTCTTTAAAAAATCTATATAAAAACAAAAATTTAATAAATTTTCAAAAAACAAATTTTTTAAAAATGTTGAGAAACCATACCACGAGATTTGCATGTTCCTTTCCTTTGCCAAAAGGGATAGCCTTTTCTGTCTCCTTTAATATTACTTTGTTTTTTTTTCCTTTTCCTTTGCATATAAAAAATAAGTAGAATATATTTATAAGTTATTTATAAAATGATAAGAAAATGCATACAAATATAAGTTACTTTTAGGCTTATCTCACGAATGCGAATAGTATTAAGGTTACGCTTATCGCGGACAACAACATTAACATTTATTTCTTGAAGAAATTGAATCTATATATACAAAAACTTTAGAGTGATAAATAAAACTTTATACACATAAATATGAAAAAAAGGCATTTCTTTCTTGATATTACGGTTCAGTGTAAGTCTCCATCCACCTATAAAGTATGAAGAAAAAAGCATTTATTAGAAGAAAATTAGCTATGATAAGTTTAAAATAAATAAATAAATAAATAAATAGGCCTTACATTATGAGAGAGGTACTTAAATTTATATGGAGGGGGGAAAAAATTTACTTGACCGAAAATAGTGATATTGTCCATAACTGCTGTATTGTAACCTAAAAATGTTTGGTTATATAATTTTATACCCATCAATGATGTATTTTAACAATCACATTAAAATGATAAAATTAAAATCAACCCTAGCAACATGAAGAGTATTGAAATCGGAGCACAACAATTGTCTAAACTTGTACTCTTCTCTTTCCCAACTGACTTCAATTTTATAGAGATGAAATTAAAACCAAAATCAAAATTCGTTATAATCATAAGTATTTTGAAGTTTACCATTTATCATTTAGAAAGTACAAACATAAATTTATGCCAAAGAAAAAAAAAAGAAAAAACTATTTCATCAGCAATTTATACTAACTATCAAGTAAAACTAAGCCACTACATTGAAAATACAATTTTTCATTCCCAAAAACAATGGAACAAACAACCCCAATTTCATAATCAAAAATGGAAAAAATTCAATTTAACAAACAAAGAATGTAACAAACAATGGAAAATACAATTGAAAATACAATGGAACAAACTCTACGTACTGGGGGGGGGGGGGGGGAAACACTAAAAAAACGCATTGGCTAAACCATACCTACTATATTGAATTGCAGCAAGGGAATAAAATAAATTTATCGCACATAAATTTATTCCAAAAAAAAAAAAACAAAGACTATTTCATCAGCAATTTATACTAACTATCAAGTAAAACTAACCCAACACATTGAAAATACAATTTTTCATTCCCAAAAACAATGGAACAAACCATACCTACTGTTTTCAATGTGTTTGATGGAGGTTAGTGGACAAAGCTGTAGTGATGCATTGGCAGTGAAAAGAGTATTGAGTTCTACATATAATAATAAATAAGCGGTGCTTTGGTAAAAAGGATAACAAAATGCTTTAGAACCAAATTTGCAGAAATGTGAACACAGTTTAGACATTCTGTAGAAATTTGCAAAAATTTGCAGAAACTTGATGGGCAGAAGATGAGGGAATTCACAAACATGTGCGCATTGTATTTGCCTATGCAAGCCAAATAATGTTTTATGGAAGTTTGTGGACAAAGCTACTGTGTGAATTGGTTGGTGATAGTGGTGGGTTGAAGTAGTACCAGTAGTACATTGACAGTGAAAAGAGTATAAGCGGTACTTTGGTAAAATGGATAACAAACACAACCATCAGCCAAAAACAAAAAAACAGAGAGAGAAGGAGAGAGGCAAAAAAAAAAAAAAACAAATTATCAAACTTTTTAGCACTCGCATTACAACCATGGAAATGGCCTCTCTCTCTCTCTCTCTCTCTCTACCTTAGGAAAATGGTAAACAGTGTATATGTAGACACCCCATTTTTGACAGCCCTTAAGACTTAGGCGATTCATTCCGATCACCTGATGATGGAACATTATGTTGTACAATTTTTCGAATCTTCAGCAAAAGAATTCAATTTTGAGCTTCAAACCCAAACCTTGCACCCCATTTAGACCAAAGCTTGTTTTTATCACTCAAAAAGTAGCAAGACCAAAAAATGACCAACAGGCCACATTTTTTTGGCCGGTCCGCCATTCTCTTGGCCGACAGGCTATGTTTAGTGAAACAAATATTTTGCAGCAACAGGCTGCTCCCATGCATGGGATTTGGCTAGCTGCTCTTTTTTGGAGATATTTGCATTGAAAGGCGGTTGAAAGTCTATAAATATAACACATTCCCTCTAAATTTAGGGTTGGATAATTGTTTGGCAAGCCTAGGAGTTCCCTCAAAGCATCTATACACCCTCTTGAATATAGATATACTATATATACACCATTGAAGCTTGGACTTGAAGCTTTTCGCTGAGGTTTTGATATTGATTTCAGATACTTGAGAGTATTTGGATTGAAGTTTGTAAACCACGAAGCTCTTCCTCTTCTCTAGAGGTTGATCTTTGAGCTCTTTTCATTACTTAATTTCTTGTTCTTCATTATAATACTGATTTCCAAAGTATTTTAAGCTTTAAAATGTGATTTAAACCTTATTGAAGGTGGAAGGGTTAGCCACCCTTCCATAGGCTTATTTCTTAGTATTGCTCTCTTATTGTTCTTCATGTTCTTGCTTCTTTCCTTTCAATTTCAGCACTGTTCTAGGAAGCTTTTGATGGAATATGAATTGTATATATGTGTTTAAAACTTAAATAGATAGTTTAATTCTTGTCCTCTATTTCTCTTCTTTGAAGATGTTGTAAAGCTCTGTTCTAGTTCCATCTTTGTAGCATGGAAATAGATGTTTCATCCATGTTCCATGAGTAGGAAAATGAGCTTACAACCATCTCTTCATAGCTTTCATTTCTTGCTCTTACTTAGTCTTGTTCTAACTTTGCTTTGAAGCAACATGAGAGCCCTTTCATTGGAATCATTAGGGACTCTCTTCTAGTTCCTTTTGTAGCATGGAAATGGAATTTAATCCATGTTCCATGAGTAGGAAGAAGAGTCTTTTTGTTCTCCTCAATGATGAAATCTTTTGTATACAAGCTTTGTCTTAGAAAATGGCTCATTCTAAACCTATTCTCTCTAAAACTTAAGTACTCACTTACTCTTGTTTTCCATGAGATTCAGTAGGTTTTTAGCCATCTCTTTGATTGCTTGTTTCATTACTAGCCTTAGTTTTGTATCCATTGATTTCCGTCCCGTTGCTTCACTAATTATCATCTAAATACCCTTGGGATGTTTGATGATTTGTGAAGTAAACCTACTATCTCCATGAAAATTGTCATGACAGGAGATAGTAGGAATGATGAACATCCTTCGAAAACCTTCTGTTTTGCTCTATTTCAGCTTTGTTGCAGCAAGACCTTCTCCAGAAGCAGTGGTCGGCCGGCCAGTCCCCTGTACGGCCAACCAGAGCAGATCCTAAGGCCCAAGACAGAGTTATTTTCAGACTATAAACAGAGCAGCTTCTGGCAGTGAGTAGAAGGGGTTTCTGGAGGATGTTCTTGGCCGTGCGCACATGATTCCCCGCCTTTCGTTTAATTCCTTTAAATTAGTCACTTTGATTCATATTTGTAATTAATTAGTCGCTTTCATTCGGATTTGTAATAATTAATTAATCAGTTCATTTGGATTTGTAATAATTAGTTAATTAGGGCATTTGAACCCTCTTGTGCGAGGGCAAATTTGTAACATTTGATGTATGTCTTCCAACCCCCATTCATTTCTCCTTTTATTTACATGCTTACCGTTGTTGTATATAGCATCATGTTTTTTTATTTATTTATTTATCATTCCCATGCTTTGTAGCCATTTTTGCATACATTAAAATTCGGCTCATCATGCATAACACTCTTACCAATTCCTAAATGATTATGTGCGTTTGTCACGCCCCAAAAATGATTCAACATGAAACCTCAAACGAACAAACATTCTCTATGCATTGACAATAATTCTTCCATTTTCATTCATATAATAAATGGGTTTAATACAAAAGTTCCACATGCAGTATACATTCACTAAACCAAAGGAGATATGAATCTATATCATGTGAAGCGCCTATCATCAAATAATAAAGTGCCCTTACGGGCTTACATCTTCCAGGGCAATAGCCCGGTTACACAAAAGGGGTCTTTCGAACCCATACATTTTAGCCCTTGGCTTTACAAAAATAAATCACAACAAAAGAAGAACCATGTGCTCTTTACAATTATCCACACCCTCAACTTGGCGGGATCACCACGTCTTTACCTGCACCAAAACCCATAGGGGTGAGCATAAGCCCAGTAGAAAAACCAAACAAAGTATATACGTTTATGTTAGATGGCCAAAATTGAATGCAAGTGCAAATGTGATGCAATACCTTTTTCAAAATATTATTCGCGTCTTTCTTGAGAAACACCATGCATTTCATCCACAATTACAATCTCATAAATTTCCAAATTTAAACTTTTTAATCACAAGGGGCGGTAAATACGACACTGGTAATTCCTAGGCTGATGTCTACAACTAGACTCTACGAGTACTACCAAACTGTCATTTTTACCGGTATTAATCGGAAGGCTCGACACCTATCCGCGCGGTTTTCTGGTCTTTCACTATGGACTCTCAGGCCAACTTATTAAATTCATCTACACCCCCTAACCGGACTTACCACCGTATTTACCCCATACACAATTTCATAGTTCATCTTATAGTGTAATCCTTATCAAAATAAACATGATGAGAATATGCAATGATAATGATAAATCATATGGAGACATGATGCAATACAAAATAACCCAAAGTATCCTTCCATTTTAAAACATTTCTTCAACAAAATCATTTACTAAATTATTCATTACTTCCCCTCAACACTATTTCATAATGGCCAAGCCACCAAATTATAGCGACAACAATCCCTCAACGTGACCAATTCACTATGAGTAGCCTTCTTCAAGACTACATGTGATGCCTTTCAACCATCAATTCCGAAGTTTACAATTTTCACTAACCAAGGTGCACAACTAATTGTTATTTTTACAACAATGCACTTTCAAATGTCCAACAACAATGTTAAGATAAATAGCTCTTTTCTCATACACTAAGTAAATCACCATTTACACTAAACAATGTGATGAAGTTTCACTCTCAAATTTTAAAACAACAAGGTGTCTTTAAACATGTCTACATCTTTCAAAAAAAAAAAAATCCCCAAAGATTTCTAGGGTTTTATGTTAAGAATCAAGATAATTATCTTTCCCATCTTTGATAGGGTTTTTCTTTCAAAATGCACACTTACTATTACATGAGTTAAAATCTTCAAGGGGATAGTTGAAGAGAGAGAGAGAGATCACAAACCCATTTTGAAACCTTAGCATTAATGAGACAAGACTAAAACTTCAATATCATTAATGAAACATTTAAAACCAACCAAATCTAACATATATATATATATATAACTCATGGAGATTCCCCTACCTCAAGACCTTGATGAAGAAGAAGGTGAAACCCTAGCCTCAATGGAGGATCCTTCAACCTCTACCACCCAAGTGGAACTCTAGCTTGATCTTTGAAGATTAGAGAAGGAGGATGATGATCTTAGCCCAAATAGATAGCAAGATTTGAGAGTTTTTAGTGCTTTGGTTAGGGTTTCTAGAGAGAATGAGGAGAGAAAATGGTCTTTAAAGTGAGAGAGAAGTGCCAAAAATGAGGCATACTTTCGGACCAAAAGAGAAAAAAAAAACAGGGATTTTCGGACTGCAAAGTGCCACACGTGCGGCACACATCCCCGTACGTATGGAGCGCCCCTTCTTGCACGTGCGGCCTTCATCCTTATACGTGCGGGGCTCATCCCACACCACTTCCCACACGTGCCTTTTAGGCAGTGTGCACTCCACCAAAAGCCCCTCTCTTCCCGCACGTGCGGCTTGGCCTCCTGCACGTGTGGCCCCGGGCCCCCGCACGCGCACGGGCGGCCCTGAGCCCCCGCACGTGCGGCCCTCTATTTTCCAGCCCAGATTTTTTTGACTCGATTCCCGAACGCCCCGGACTCGACCGCACTCTTCCTGGAATGGGCAAAAATTCAATTACCGAACAAAACAAGAAAGGGAACTTTCATTTTAGTACGACCTCCAGATGCTCGAAACCCAACAATCAAAAGAACAGAGTGGAGGGAAAGGAAAAAGAAAAGAGGAAAAAGACCCGGTCACTATAGCGTTACCTCATGCTTTGAGTTGCTTCACATGTCATATTAGTAGCTGAATTCAGTAGTTGCATTTTGAATGTGTTGCATTAACCATTTTGCATATTAGGATCATGCATTTTTCTAACTATATTCTTTTCTTTGGTTGCCTCGGTTGAGTACTAGGTGAGCATTTTTTGCTTTAGCATATTACATGTGTGTTTGTGTTGCCATGTCAAACATACTACCATGAGGCTATGTGCTTATTTGAAATACCTCTTTGAATGCCTGTCGATGAAGGCTATTTCGCTTAAGTTGGAATGATTTTGATTATTGTACATATGAGCTCACTTTTTTCATTGAGTTGCACATATTCTAAACTCTTTCAAAATCACATAAGATTAAAACAATCCAAAGTACGTGACATGGTCTATACTTGTTTGCTTCACATAGTAATGTTAGTATATTAATAATCAGAACATGAGCATATAATGTCCATAAAATTCATATCACGACTTAGTAGAGGCCGGTCTTTATTTGGGTGAGTGGGTGCTCAATTTATGACCTTCCCCTCTCATACCTAAGTTCCCGAACCGAGACACTTTGATTATGACGGACAAGTGGCCTTTGGCACGAGTCACGAGTTTCCTAAATTTTTTAAAAATATTTAAGTGGCGACTCTGAAATCTGGCAATACAATCCATTTTTGGCATCTCTAATGATTAATGGATTTTCTAAGATTTTCCGGATTTGGACTCTCATTCATTTTTTTGTTTCACATTGCACTTGTAAAACCAGATTCAGAATCACAGAAGCACAAACTAAACCCTTCTAAGGAGCGCAAAAAACTAGCTACAATATGTTTTTGTAAGTTATTTGCTACAGTAAGTGGGCTCTGCTTCCTCTAATTTTTTGAAGAGTGCCCCATCAAATTCTAAACAAACCCCAAGAATTCCATGACTAAACCTTTGGATCATACAAGAAAGTAAAATTTTTCATAAACTACAGACTACCTTAAGATGCATTATGGTCCAAAATGAATTAAAATCAATCAATTTTTTTTTTCTTTTCAAAGAGTAGGGAGTGAATTCACAAGAATAAAAAAAAAAATCCTAAATGAAGAAATGAAACTCAAATGAATACAATACACTAATAAACTCCAAATTCAGAAAATTGATTAACCAATAAAAATAAGTTGTTTATAGAAACAGTGCATTGATTTCCCAAGGAAACACCAGTTTTACCAGCACTTTAACTAAACCCTCAATATTGCCAACCACCCCACTCAAAAACTTCGTAGTAAAACAATCCAATTCCAACCCCAAAATAGAACATTTCACAGCACCAACACTTCAAACATTCTCCAAAAAAAAAATAAAATAAAATAAATAAATAAAAATATTCATGAAATTGAACAAAGAAAATCATACACATACAAATAAAATATACCTGAAAGAAGTCAGCGAACCCTATACCAAACTCGACAATTGAACATTAACATGCAAACATTTTTGAGAATCCAAAACAAAATCGTCATAGAAAGTAGAAAAGAGTTACCCCAAAATAGAACATTTCACAGCACCAACACTTCAAAAAAAAAAAAAGTATATAATAATAATAATAATAATAATAATAATAATAATAATAATAATAATAATAATAATAAAATAATCATGAAATTGAACAAAGAAAATCATACACATACAAACATTTTTGAGAATCCAAACAAAATAGTCACTCTTCTTTTTTTACTTTCTTTCTCTCTTCAGAAAATGTAAAGCTATTGCAAAAAATGTGAACATAGCTAGGCTTTAGAAATCTGGGAAAGGAGAGCCAAAAACAAATAGAGATAGAGAGAAAGGGAGAGAAAGAGAAATCAAATTACCTGGTGCTGGGTAACATAGGGGTTAGCAGTAGCGAAATGGTCGTGTTGATTGAACGGTGGTGGTCACTTCCAGCGGTACAACGATGATGTGGTTATGGCTGAAACACATAACTAGGCTTTAGAAATCTGCGAAAGGAGAGCCAAAAACAAATAGAGATAGAGAGAAAGGGAGAGAAAGAGAAATCAAATTATCTGGTGCTAGGTAACACAGGGGTTAGCGGTAGCGAAATGGTCGTGTTGATTGAACCGTGGTGGCCATTTCCAACAGTACAACGATGATGTGCTTGTGGCTAGAACACATAGCTTGGCTTTAGAAATCTGGGAAAGGAGAGCCAAATAGAGATAGAGAGAAATGGAGAGAAAGAGAAATCAAATTACCTGGTTAACAGGGGTTAGTGGTATTGAAATGGTCGAGTTCGAAGGGAGCCGAGTTCGAGAGCAGTGTCGGAAGGAAGGGTGGGTGTCGATGATGTGTATGAATTGGGTTTTTGCTGTTTGCTAAATTCGATCCACCATAGAGAACATGTAGAGAGGGAGTTGAAGAAAACGTGTAGACGTGTTTGGGCACACGTGGGAGAGAGAGAGAGAGAGAGAGATGAGCGTTTGGGCGGGAACTAAATGTATCTAAACCATTGATATATACTTAGGGTTGATCTAGACCATTAAAACCAATTGTATCTCTGATACATTTTAGACATTTTCAAAAACAGTCCTGCTTTATTTTATAGATTTGTATATCGAGATAAATTTTTTCAAATATCATAATAATTAAATTAAAATATCAACTATATAAAAGAAATCTGAAAATGACAAAACTATATACATGATGAAAAATATATGGAAAATAAGTAATTCTTAAATAGAGTCCATATAAAATTGATTATTGTAATTGAAATTGAATTTGTGTAGAACTTTATCTAAATAAATTCCATATAAAATAGATAAAGTTAGGATAATTTAAATTGGATTTGGGTTTAGGTTTGTGTAGAATTCTATATGTAAATAAGAAAATACATGCTAAGGTGGCTTTTTTAGGGGAAAAAAAGAAAAACGAAAAAAGTAAGCCATTAGAATGTGCTACATAAGCAAGGGAAAAATACTACTTTTATATATGTGTATATATATATGATTGGATAAGAAAAATCTTTTAATAAGAAAAAAAATTACTTGCATCCCATATATCTTAGAGGGAGAAAGATTAAAAAACTCTAACAATAACTTTAGTGATGGCTCTACCTGCAACTAAATCAATGATGACTTAATATGTGTTCATAATAAACTAAGAATAACTAAGAACTAATTGAAGAAGAAACTATATAATTAAACTACGAAATTAAATTAAACAATCTAAAGAACCTAAACAACAAAAAGACTAGGGCAGAAACTCTTTGCGAAGTGCCTTTGTTGCACTCACTCCTCCTCGACTTTAAAGAACTTTGATTGCCCCATTGAATGAGTGAACCAGGATGCCTAAAAAAAAATTGAATTAAAATGGCCAAGTCACGCAAAAAATGTGAAATAGCCTCAATTACTTTTTTTTTTTTTTTTCCCGAGACAATAGTTGAGCCCTAGACTGGGTAAAAGGTTGGGAGATTAATAAGAGGCTCAAGATAGGCCTCTGAGGTTTCATTTTCAATGTGGAATTTAACACTTTGTTCAGATGGAGTATTTTGGTGAGAAATGACAAGAAATCATTATTATAAATAAATAAATAAAACTGTTTTCTCATATTTAGTTTAATGGTTGAGTGAGAAATTGTGAGAAAGGATAAGAAATAATGAAAACGATAACAATGTTACTAAGCACATTTCATTTCTCACTGAAAGTCGTGAGATTTTTTGAGAAATATGTTGATTGGTTGTAAAAATTTATAGGGAAGTGATTGAGACCCCCTCCAATCACCACCCCCACTACCCCACACACACGTGGCGGGTGGTGATTGGAGGAGAAGGAAAAAAAAGAAAAAGAAAAAAGAAAAACTGTCCAATCAGAGAGAGAGGGGGTCAAAGGGGTGCCTCCTTGAGGGGGTCCAACTTACCAAGATTGAGATTGTGATCCTCTCCATCCTAAAGTTGTAATGGAGGATCTCCATTGCATTATCCAAAGATTTATAATGATTCTTTCTATATTTAAACTATTAATAAATTTTAATGATTATTTCACAACATTTAGATGATATATTCTATTAGAATTATGGAATGGAGAGGATCTTTGTCTCCCAAGATTGTACCTTAAAATACAACGGAAGAAAAAAAAAAAACCTCACTCATATCCCCCGCTATCATTCAAACATGTCAGTGAGAAAATACAATCATTTCTTTTATTTTCTCACCTTAGAATCCAAATAAAATGTTACAATATCAAGAAAGTGTGAAAATTCACACCTTAAGCAATATCAAAGTTGTCGGTGCTGGAAATGTCGTTAAAAAAATGGTCGAAAAAATTGCCAGCCGTAGTGACTAGTGGTGGTGGTTATATGGGCAGATAGATATTAAGTGAGTAAATAGTTGATAAATGGACAAATAGCGGCGTGGACAGATAGGTGGATAGTGGACAAATAGAAATATAGGTCGGGTTAATATTGTCATTCAAATTTTTGTCATTTTGGCCTTAAAGTATAGAGTTTGCGACTATTGCCCCAAAAAGTTTTGAAATTAGACTTATGGCTCGAGTGTCTTTACATTTTTAGTTTTCAAAGTGTGAGTCTTATGTCATTTTGATCTTCAATGCTTAAATTACGTCAATTTAGTCTTAATTATCTAAAAGTATTTCAATTTCGTTCCTAATATTTAAATTGTGTCAATTTGGATCCCAATATATATATATATATAAATTTCAATTTAGTCTGTCAATCTAATTCTCATCCCTAGCTTCGGTTGCCACCTCCCAACCCTCCTCAGCCACCTCGTCTCTCTCTGTCAATAGTGTCCAAGAGGTGGCGAGTGACTGGGCGGTAGCGAGAAGGGGTGGGAAGGGAGATGAGGGTTGTTGAGGAGAAAGAGAGAGGGGGTCACCAATGGCGAAAAGGATTTGAAGAAGGGGATGTAACTGGAGGAGAATGACTAGAGGAGGAGCTACCAGAGGAAGGTTGTAGGAGTGAGTGGAGTTAGAATTATGGTGGGTGCTCGTTAATTAGTCAACTTCAAATATTTTTAGAACAACTGTAAAAAAATATATCAGCCGAGTCAAATGTATGACTAAAAAAAAGCCAAATTGTATATTATTTTTTGTAATCACTATCTTTACAATGACTAAATAATTATATATTATTTTTGGGTCCTTGACCATTTCCCCAACTATAATGATAACAATAAGTTAAATATTTTAATTCTACATTAAACAACAGGCTAAAACGATACAACACAAATCATACACAACAGAACATTAGAGTCAATGTTTCAACCAGAGAGCAAAAAGCTGTTTGATTGATCAATATCCTTCCAACCAGAGAGCAATTTGTCTTTCTCATCTCTTAAAACTCATCTTTGAACATCACCAAAGATTTGAATCCAGTGTTACCGCCACGTTCTTTGATATACATAGATATAGATCCCCCAAAGCTCAAGATATGTCAGGTGCAGACGGTGAGGATGCAATTTCAAATGCTGTGATTGAATCGGAGGATTCTTGCCGTTGCTTTTCACTAGCTGAGATACAATCAATGACCAACAACTTTAGTGATGAATTAGTTATTGGGGTTGGCGGATGTGGTAAGGTATATAAAGGGTTCATTGACAGTGGTGCTACAACTGTTGCCATAAAGCGGTTGGACATAGAGTCCCAGCAAGGAGCAGAAGAGTTTTGGACTGAGGTAAAAATGCTATCTAAACTCCGGCACACTCATCTCGTTGCTCTGATTGGCCAGTGCAACGACTGCCAGGAAATGATCCTTGTTTACGAGTATGTGGCACGTGGAACCCTTGCAGATTATATCTACAAAACAAGTAGAAAAGAAAGTGGTATTACTACTTCTGCTCTAACATGGGAACAAAGGCTCAACATTTGCATCGGTGCTGCACGCGGATTAGACTACCTTCATACTGGTACCGATCAAAGCTTCATACACCGAGATGTGAAGACCACAAACATTCTGTTAGATGAGAATTGGGTCGCCAAGATTTCAGATTTTGGGCTGTCCAAAGGCCTTGCAAGCCATTCAGCAACCCACGTGAGCACAAAAGTTAAAGGCACATTTGGGTATTTCGATCCAAATTATTTCTTGTCCCACAAACTAACCAAAAAATCTGATGTGTATGCCTTTGGTGTGGTGTTGTTGGAAGTGCTCTGTGGGAGGCCACCAGTGGATATAAAACTTGAGGAAGATCAAATCAGTTTAATACTTTGGGCTCAAGAATGCATTAAAAAAGGAAAGCTTGATCGAATCATTGATCCCTCTTTGAGTGGACAAATAAAACCACAGAGTATGAAGTATTTTGTAAAGGTTGCCTACAATTGTTTACAAATTCATCCAAAGGAAAGGCCTACAATGGCTGAAGTGGTGGGGAGCCTCAATCTCGCATTGGTGTCACAACATAGAGGAAGATCAGAGGGAATAATTACAAAGGTGCTTCAAGGTATTGCAATTGTGCCTGAAGGTATGAATCGTTGGTGGAGGGAGAGAAAGGAGAACAGTTCTAAGAGTGGAGTGTCAAATGATTTGTTTTTGGAACCACTTCCAGATAGTGTTACCCGACCACACCATCATTTCTCTCTAGCTGATATTCGAGCAGCCACAAATGATTTCAATAAGCTTCTTTTGGCTGGAAACGATGCACTTTGCAAGGTGTACGAAGGGTTTTTGGATAGGGAAACTGGTATTGTTGCAATCAAAAGGTTCATTAAGATGAGATTGCCAAAATTGAAAGAAACTACAGCTAAGATTCAGGTACATTCACTACTAGAAAAAGGGGTAAAAAAAAAAGTGGAAGTATTTGCTACGGAATGAAAGCCATCACAAATAGTGCGTTTTTGGGACGGGTAAATAAATCTGTCTCTAATGACAGTTTTTGAGACGGTAAAATAACCGTCGCCAAAAATCAATAAAATTGAATCTTACACCTTTAACTGTCCCAAACAAAATTAGGTAAAGGATTAAATGACGAAATTTTGTTTATTTTAACACTATTTTTTCAATAGATATAGTTTCCGTCGCACATAAAAAAATTACATTGCCTCTGTTTTGCCCTAAATCTGACTACTCACTTCACTCGCTCACTCGTTCGTTCTCTCCCTTATCTCAGCGGCGGCAGCCCCATCTCTCCCTCAAGGTATCTCCTAAACCCTATCTCTCCCTCACTCTCTTGCTCTCTCTATATCTCACTCTATGATTCTCACTAAACCCTAGTCCCTATTTTCAATTTTTTGAATCAATTTTTGGAATGTTTTACCAATTTTGATGGGAATATATGTATGTATCTCGATTTATGCTATATTTTTGTGTTATATTCTTAATGTTCATTATTTCAATTTAGTTTTTAGATCTTTTCTATCAATTGATTTCAAATTGTGTTCATTCATATGTTGGGTGCGAATTCAATCAATAGACAATGTCATATACCATGTTTGGCTCAGAGTTTGTCAGAAAGAATTATATTTTCATTTTTTTGTAGGTTTCTCTAAGTATTTTTAACTTTTTTTTTTTATTCTGTGGATTATATGGAGTCAGTTTCTATAAATTAATCAAGTTATTTTTTCAACCCAATCAAAGCATCAAACCTAGCTTGTTCGAGGCGACAACCTCAAGCCCAATGGAACTTGGCAGCTAATTTGTTTGGATTGTAATATTAGGCACAGAATTGCTAAGGAAAGAAAATTTGCTGATGTGTGAGATCAAGGAGAAGATTTAGAGGGATTTTTTTATTTTACTTTTCTTAATATTTTTTTGTTTGACGAGAAAATATTTCTTCATAGATTGCTCACATTGCATTTGAGACTGCTCAGAAGCAGCGTGGGAAACTCGGTTCTATTGATAAAGCAAATGTCTTGGAAGTTGGAGGTAGCTTTGCAGTTGACAGTTCCTTTTTTTTTTTTTTTAATTCATTTTATTGATTTACATATCCTATACTATATCTTTTTCAATTTAAGGAGTTATTTAGGAAATTTACTTTGGCTCCACTTTCATGACCATCTCAAAGCCAAAAGAAAGAAAGAACATAAGTAATGATTTGCTGGTTCCTTTAAACATTTCAGAATGCAATAACAAATGATATTCTAGGCTGCAAATCACATTCTATAGATTGATATTATACACGTTCTCCGTAAATGTTACATAACACCAATTAATACACATATGAGATGCTGAACCCTTTGAAAGATTTAGAAGACATAAAAATTTGATTGGTAGGTGACTGGTATAAGAAATAAACAAATAAAAAAGAAGAACGGTCAGAAAGGTCAAGTGTATATATATATATGTCTTGATCAGCAAGGCCAAGTATATATCTATCACCACACAATATACAAAAAGGCCATGTAATGATGGGAAGTGTTGAACTATAGATCAACCATGTCTTTGCCCCCACATAATCATCTTCTCTAAGTTCCATTTTTAAAGAAATTTTTAAAAGAATTAACATCCCTGAGACACGAACAGTGGCAAGTAGCTAACGGCCCTGGTTTTGTTGGACTCTTGCTTGCTACATGTTTGTGAAAGAAGAAAATGAATCCACTGCATTCCCTACATAGGCCTCTGCTTTTTACTTATCCTAAGTTTCCATGAGAGCAACTATGAACAGCTTTGTATAGTTTGTGGTATCCAAAAACGTCCAATCACGAGTTGACGAGGATAGAATGTCACTGTTAAATCATCTTATCAATGATGTTAGATAACCCTTCATTGATATTGACCCTGTGTTATCAGAAAACGCTAACACCCTAACCAATTATGTATTGGTTTACATATTCCAAAACATGGCACACTTTCATTCCAAAATGGTAAATTTAGTAATCTGAAACGATTCTAAAATTTTTTTCTAATATATATATTTTTTTAATGTTACCTTAGAAGGAAAAAATCAAACATAATGAACTAAAATATAAGATGACTTAAGTTTTGACAAGACAAAAATATCAAAAATAAATATATATTATATAGGGTAAATTATACAAATAGTCTCTGCGGTTTACACGATGTGTCAATTTATTTCATATTGTTTCAATTTGCTCGATTTTACCCCTTAATTTAACGGATTATGTCATTTTAGTCCAATAAATAACGGTTGTTAAGTTTAGTGGACGGAAAGTCAAACTATGTGTCAATTTGGTCCCTGTCAAAATCGAACAAATTAAAACAACAGGGACCAAATTAACACATTGTGTAGACTTCCCATCTACCAAACTTAATAACCGTTATTTATTGGACTAAAATGACATAATCTGTTAAATTAAGGGACAAAATTGAGCAAATTGAAACAACAAGAACCAAATTGACACATCATGTAAACTACATGGACCATTTATATAATTTACCCATATATATATATATATTATTGGATGTCTAATAATTAAAAGAAAATTACTCTAGAAATACCTTATATTCTTAAGTATAATATATACAAATTTACCCTATTACACTACATTTTAGAACACATGACATGTCACGATCCTATTCTCATTCCACGTAAACAATCCAAGTAACATAGTGTTGGTCCTTTATCATGCATGTAATGTGTTATCTCATTTCAACTCACCTTGACAATATATTGTTATAATTATTTTTTGGGATTGGTTACAAGAATCTTGTTACCATCTATGACCATTACTTTCCAATAAATTACAGGCCACCATGCATTTGATCATCGCCTTGATCCAATTCCTCTTTGGCTTTCGCTCACCCTATTAATATCTTCAGTGTGGGCCATGTCATCTTAACTTCTGGACTGCCTCTTAATCTTTTCAATGCACTAAAAGATGGTCCTTTTGGGGTCAGGTACATAAGCGATTTTTTTACTCATTTCGTCTCAAAATATTAATCACATATTTTATTTTTTATTATATTAAAATATTAATTTTTTTTAAAAAATTAAGGATAAAAATAATATAAATTTTTTATTTTACCCTTCGTTTAAATTCATTAACAACATAAAAAGTATAATTATGATAATTAATATTTCTCAAAAAATGTACTATCAAAGGATAATTATGGAAAATCAACTGTGTTTGGAGAAGCTTTCCAAACACATTTTCACCTATTAATTTGAGTGTGGTATTTGTTTTAAGTTTTCAAATTATAATTCCACACCTACTTTTGAAAAATACTTTATAGGCGGAAAAATTTGGCTAACCTAGTCGTCACCGTTGACCGGAACAGTTTTTTTTTTTTTTTTTGCACCTGTTATTTTTATATTTTAAATAAAAAATATTTCCAGAAATTTTTTAAAATTTTTTATGAGCTTTGAATAGGATTTTGGGTTGTGTGTTTAGTTATAAGTTGTAAGTTTTTGAATTAAACATCATATGTCACATCATTCATTTCAAATTTAATTCAAAACTCTTGTCAAAACTCATAACCAAACAAATTTTTCACACTTAAATCATAATTCCAAAACTCACAAATTCAAAATATAACTCTATTCTCAAATCATATTTAGAAACAATCGCGATTGGTAGCTCGAGATTTTTGGCTCGAAATTGGCTCGAAAAAGTGAGAGAGAAGGAGGAGGAGAAGGGAGAGGCTGGAGGAGGGGCGGAGGAGGAGGAGAAGGAGGGACTGGAGGGGGCCAACATATCGGGGTGGAGGCGGAGGCGGGGGCGGAGGCGGAGGAGGGGCGGGGGCGGGAGCGGGGGCTGCGAGGCAGAGGCTGCGACGACGATCGGCGGATGCGGGGCTGCGACGATCGGGCAAAGACGACGGCGGAGGGCTGCGACGGACGACCTGCCTCCTCTCTCTCTCTCTTTCTCTCTCTCCCTCTCCCCCTCCTCTCCCTCTGTTTCAGACTAGCATGACGAAGAAGAAGAAGAAAAAAAAAACAAAAAACAAAAAAAAAAAAACAGCCCAAAACGACGTCGTTTTGGGCTGTCGAGCCGTTCGAGCCACGATAATTCGAGCTACGAAGTATTTTCCATTTAGAAAACTCTATCAAATGCTATCCAAATTTTTTAAAGTGTAATAATTGTACAACCCAAAAAAGTTGGATTCCCCAAAAGGGACTATTATTTTGGGACGAAGGGAGTAACTGTAATCATCTGGAGGTATGGTGGCAAACGAGCTGAACCAAGCCGAACTGAGCCAAGCCAAGTTTTAACCAGTTCGAGATCAAGCTCAAGCTCAGTAAAAAAATTAATGAACTGAGCTCGACTCAAGTTAACTTAGGCTTGACTCGAGCTTGAGCTTGTTCATGAGCCTTGACGAGCCAAAAAAATATATAAATTCATATTTACTTATGTGACTAAAGTTGCAATTAAAATTTTGATTATATAATTATATATACAATATATATAAATATACAAAACGAAAAATTAATATTTTATTAAAATAATAATATTTACCACTGCTATTATATAAATGTATTATCTATAATTAGCTGTTATTTACATTTATATTTTTTAAAATATATAAATAATATATTTATCTTATTTTTGTACATATTTTTATATTATTTAATGTATAAATAATAAATGTTAAACGAGTCAGCTAACGAGCCGAGGTATAGTATATTTGGACTTGTTTATTAAGATTTTAACGAACTCGAGCTCGAGCTCAAACGTAAAAAAATAAAAATAAATAAATAAAAATAATTTAACGAATCGAGTTCGAACGAGCCCTTATCGAGTTGAGCTCAAACCTATTCACAAACGGTTCTGTTCGCCTATCTGCAGGTTATCCATGGTACGATTATACAGCATATACTAAAAATTCCGAAAGTGCTAGTTTTAATCAAGTGCTGACAAAAATGCACATATGAACCAAACAGGTGAGCAAAATGCAGTGATGATTTGATTTACTTGGGACATTCAAATGCTCCTTTGGTTGGCTGTTTTTTTATTTTAAAAAATAAAAAATAAAATAAAATAAAAACTTATAATTAGACGTAGGTACCTGCAAATTCCTTGATTCAAACCTAGAGCTCTCATGCTAATAAAGACCAATATAATCTAGAAGGAACTAGTATTTTATGGGTTTTGCATTGGCACTTTCATGGGTTTTCTTTCTGACATAATTAGTAGAAAGAAGAAGAGCAATTGACCATTATGGTTGAATAGCATTCTTATTTGAAATGAAGTCAAGGGTTGTAAATTTGCTGCTTAATTGTGCTAAATGGTAAATCTTCTGGATAAATGGAATTTTAATGATCAAGAATTTGGGTTACTGAGCTGGTGTTATTTTTATTTGGAATGATCAGTATTCAGAATTGGACAAGAGAACAACTTGAATCTGTGGGGTTTGAATCTTCTAAATATGTTTTGATTCTGTTTGGAGCTTCATTGAATTAGAAAATTTTGCTCACAATCACATAATAATTGAGCAAATGGTGCTCTTGCTGTTTGCATATATGCCTTGTTCTAATTATGTGATAGTACTAGCAAATTTTATTTTTTTATCATGCTTGATGAAAAGATGTGGTAATTTTCTCGTTGTTCATTGTCATGTCAAAACACCATGTAGAATGTTCAATTGTAATGTGTAATAAATTGAAGATGGAGCAAAGCATTGTTGAAATTTTTTGGGAAAATTACAGTTCAATGACCTTTTAGAAAATAATTATAGCAAAATCATATAAATGACCTTTCAATGACTTATGGAAGCATGCTTTTTAGTCGGGGTTACAGATAGTTGATATTTTGTTTGTCTTGACACTTCTGCAGATGTGACTTCAAGCATAATTCTGATCTATAAATTACCAAAATTGTTTTTTCTGTTCAGGGACAATGATGGAATAGTTGTATATTTTGTTTGTCTTCTGCAGATGATGTTTTGTTATGGTTGGTTACTGATCACTCCATCAAAACAAATGCCTTTGCTTTGAGGATGAAACCTGACTTTGTCAAATTTTTAGCATAATCTTATCATTGAATATGAATACGATTAACACATTATACCTTGAATATTTCTAGGTTCCGGATGCATCGAGTGGCCACTGATCAATTAGGGATTCTGAAGCAGATGAGAACCCGTATATACCACCACCAGGTAAATATAACCTTCGAACACCTTAATTATATAGAGCAATTCAACAAAACTTGGTATGCTAGGCACACATGACTTGTGGGAGAAGATGGGACTTGAAAACGTTTCCCGGTTTGTGAGATAGAACTCAAGCCCCGTCAAGGGAAACTTGTCCATTAGAAAATTTCATTTGACCCGTTTAAAAACTGATTTAGAGATGTTTCTTCATTCTATAAAGATTGTACTATATTTCTCTGTATTTGAAGCATATAT
Source organism: Camellia japonica (assembly GCA_030407325.1). Lineage (NCBI taxonomy): Eukaryota > Viridiplantae > Streptophyta > Magnoliopsida > Ericales > Theaceae > Camellia > Camellia japonica. Next base: position 135,140,119 of record JAPPVO010000031.1, on the reverse strand, counting down.
TAGCTCTAATTTGTTTTTATTTCCAAGAGAACTACCCAAATAGTTTTAAGTCATTATGAATTCACAACACAAAAGCTTTAAACCAATTACCTAAGCTAAGGACTTATACAATCACAAGTATAACCATGATTATTCAAGTAAGCTAGTTGTGGTTTCTGTTGATTTTTTTTTTATTTTTTATTTTTTTTCAACAGGGTTTTGTTTATTTTAGGTTAGGCCATGGAACTTTTGAATTGTGTGATGAGTGTCTCGAGAACAATCTAGGCTTTAAAATCTTGTGACCCTAACCAATCATCTTGAAAGCTAGAAACCAATTCAATCCTAGTTGATTTCATCTATAGTCTATGGGATCTTATTATGGTTGAAATATCTAGAATTTTGTTTTTTCTTTTTAATAAAAAGAATTGACTTCTTGTCAATTGAAGCTGTCTATTACAGGTTTGTTTCTACACCTCACTGCAATTGGACACTCTTCATCATGAACAAAGAAAAATAGAATTGACTAACTTGGCTGGTTAATTGCAAAGAGATAAATTATCATTATTAATAATGTTATCATTTATGCAGATAAATTACAATTATACGACACATTCCGATATGGCAATAGAATGCATGAAATTAGGGGTTTTCTAGGCAAATTCAGAGAAGATGCATTGGATTTTGGTAGTGTAACATAGACCGGTAGACGTGTCCAGAGCCCATGCATCATGGATACTAGATTTGGTGTTTTGCAGACATTCCTCATGCTATGTTTTAGATTACCTAATTAAATATGTGGGAATGAACTTATTGAAGAATGCATTATGCCATCTCTATGAACTGCTAATTAGTGGCTTCTGTCTCTCCTCCACATTCTTTCCCCAATGTAAGCCAAATTTGCCTGGGTTGTTGCGATTATACTTTTTGTGAAGCCATGTCTGAAGTCCAAAGATACCTGGGTTCAATTTTCATAAAAAGCAAAGCTACATGAAGAATGTGGGATGAGACAATAATGAAAGCTATGTTTTAAAGAAATCTAGGCATGCATAGAAGTTGGCGGGTGAAAAATAAAATCATAGCTGAATTGGGATTTGACACATTGTTGAGTTGTTCAATTCTAATTGAGAACCATACATATTTGTTTTATGTACATCGTTATGCTTCGTTTCCTTACTTGTTCACAAATTTGTTCAGCCAAACATTGTGGGTTGATACTAAAAGCTGAGGTTTGTCTATTTGTGCAGTCAAACATTTATGTGTGGTGGAATCGTTGCTGGAATTTGGGAATTTACTGGGTTGACTGGATTTATCTTTTCTTGTCATTTATTTGGTTTCATGTTTCCTTAATGGAGCTTGAGATCCAGATGTGAAGTACTTTCAGTTCATTTTAGCAAATATGAGTAATTGAGAGCTCTGCTTCTTGATCCTCCTGGTGCACCATGGTTTTCTTAGTTATTCTTTTTCTTTTCTTTTTTCCCTATCGTTTGTGGGTGAGATGCTCCATGGTCGTTAAAGGCTGAACCTGAGAGATGTATTAGGAAATTTTGGTTTTCTATCAATGTTTTATGGTCCATTCTGGTAGCTACAGTTTTCTTTCAAGTCATGTACTTACATTGAGCTACTATACCTCGTTGACCCGTCGATACATTGCTTGGCGATTGATTAATGTATATATTACAAGTTTAAACTTCTTTATTATTTTTTAGCTAGATTTTAATTATATTGTAAATAATTTAAATATTTATTTGTGTACAGATGTTACCCAACCGAGGAGGCGGTGGTGATATATTCTCATATCGAAGTTGGAACTTACTGCCAATGTTGACATTTATCGATTTGTTTTGTTATTTGACCAGTAATTGGATATAGATACTAAAATTCGAGTTGTATTGAATTTTTAGCTAAATTGAAACACTTGTCGTGTTTAGAGATATTTTATATATATTTGTAATGAATATTTTGGTTAAATTTAGTAATGTGATTGCTTTGGATTATTCTTTGAACATTTGATTTTGTGAATGTGAATTAATATTTGTTTTTGCAAATATTAATAGTTGACAAGGGATTTTGTAAATATGAATATTTTTTATCACAAGAAATATTAATAATTTATACAATTTTTAAAATAATATTTTGCAAGGCTAAATACCGTCGCGAGACTAAAATCAATAAAAATGAGAAGAAAAAAAATTCCAGCATTTTAACCTTTAGCAACGGAAATTAAAGCGTCACTAAAAAGTTTCAATTTTTTTAACAACGATATAAATCCATCGCAATTGGTGAACTATATCCGTCGCAAAAGAAAGCTATATTCTATCACATACTTACTGTGACGGCTACCTTCCATTGCAAAAGATAGGCACAATCTGTTGCTAATAAACTGCAATGTTTTTTTTTCACGTTGCAAATACTATTTGCCCCACCACTGGCCTCGCCTCATATCAGTCGCTAATGTTTTGCGATGATTTTTTACTTTTAGCGACTATTTTTTTCTGTCGCTGAAAGTTCCATTTTTTGGTAATGATTCCCTGCTCGGAAGTCACCCCCACATAGTGTCTTTGATAGGACTTTGCAATAAAAAAACCAGAGTTAATTGGTGTGTATGGTTACATGGCAAATGGGTCCTTGGAAGATGTCTATATACGAAACAAATGACAACGGTTCACTTCTTTGGAAAAAAACAACTTGATATTTGCATTGGTACTGCACGAGGACTGCAACATCTCCATGTGGGTGTAAAGCAGTGAGTCCTCCACCGTGACATAAAGTTGGCAAATATTTTTTTGGATGAGAATTGGGTTGCAAAAAATTTTGATTTCACAATTTGCAAACCTATACCCAATGATGATGCCAAGAGAAACAATATTGGATTCAATGATCTGCAGCACTCCTGGAGCTAGAGAACCAAAGTACATTATGCACGAAATATTGACAAAAAAACATGATGTGTATTCATTTGGTGTGGTGTTGTTGGTAGTTTTGTGTGCCAAGAAGTTGTATTCCCATGAGCATGAGGTGAGACTAGAACATTGGTTCAAGAGTAGCATAAAAAATGGAACCATTGATCAAGTTATTGATCCATATTTGATTGGGAAAATAGCACCATAATTCCTGAGGGAATTTGTGAAGATTGTATTGAGTTGTCTTCTTCACCAAGACTTCTGATGACCATGTGGTAGGGAGCCTACAACTAGCATCGCAATGCAGAAGTCATGGGAGAATCGTATCAACATTGGTGTTGAGTTACCTATGACTGACCCTAGTTCTTCCAATTTCTTCTTCATTGATGGTGAATTCACAATTGGCGGACTCAGCTTCCTTCCTTCAGATTTTGATGAAGGATGGATAGAAGAATCCATGTCAGATTCAGATTCTGATGAGTGAGCTCGTTAGCCATAGTCAAGAGTCTTGCATCTCATTACGAGTTCTTGAATTTGATTCTTCCCAATTACATGTATGTCTTTCCCTTTTATATTTGTTTGAAGTCTTTCATGTATTTGTTGAATTTCTCATATATTTGTTGGATTTTCTCATGTGTTCGTTGGGTTTGTTGTATGCTCATGGATACGTGTTCAACTTTTCTCCATAATTGAATGTCAAATTTGATGTACTTCTCATAATATTCATAATTTATCTCCTATAAATGAACAAAATCACTTAAAAAACTAAAGTTAGCTTGGTGCAGGTGTTACTTACAGTGTGCTACATGACTTTACCCAATCAAATTGCAAGCACAATAGATTGAAAATTTCTCAAATAAAGGGACAAACCAACTATTCAAGTCAAATAGCCTTATTTTCAACACCATATTGGATTCACCTTATGATTCATTGATTAAAATTGTTCAGTGAAATGCATTAATGATATCGTATATATGACAATAATAGGATAATCTGGCAAAAAAATAGGGTATATCCTAAGTGAGGATAACTTAAACAAGGGACAAACAATCAAAAAGTTTTAAGGAACAAATTTGATCTCAAGCGATAATGTTTTACAGAATGAGTAGACTCCCAAAGGCTAAGTTTGATTAAGATGAAAGTCGTGGAAAGTGAGAGAAATGAGAAGAGAGAGAAAAAATAAATAAATAAATAAAAATTCTTTCCTGAATTTGTTAGCATGATAATGTTTTAAGGCTCAGTTGTACAACACATGATAGTATGATAACTAACCTTATAGTTTCTTGCAAAAAAAACAAGAAATTTAATTTCTATATAAAAAAACAAAAAAGTTACTTATAATTAGAATTCTTATTTTCTTTACTTTTTTCTTGTAAAATTTTCATCATAATCAAATTCATACAAGATAACACACACACACACACATATGTACATATATATATATATATATATATTTTTTCTTTTCTTTCACTTCACATTCTATCATTCGCACTTTTCACCATTTGTTTCTTTCTAACTAGCTGTAACCCGTGCGATGCACGAAAAAACAAACTATATACATTTTGTGTGATAAATAAATTATTCTAATCTTGAATTATATTTTAATAGTGGCAAGCCATGATATTAGGCCATCTTGGTAGATGTTAACAATAATTAATCTACAAAATTTCACAATAAAATTTGATATGCATAAAAAATTGTCAAGGGCAAATAACATAAATAGTCCCTATAGTTTACCCATGATTGCATTTTGGTCCTGTACTTCTAATTTCATCAATTTTACCCCTACAGTTTGGTTTTCGGCTATGTGGTCCAATAGTTAACAGCCATTGGGTTTTTGGACGGAAATCCCCATGCGTGCCTTGCACGCACGGGACTTGCAAAGGCAAAGTTGTCATACAGTTATGAGAACAAGCTTGAGGGGATGATAATCCAGAAACATCAAAAATACCCTAAAGCCAATAAAGAGAAAAATCTGTATGCAATTTATTATATAAAATTATTTACTATCAAACCCAATCATTTACGGTCCACTACAAAATTATTCAGTTTCAATGAAACTCCATAGAAAATTCCTAATTCCAAATGGATAACTGCTGCATTTCTAAATACTACAAGAAATCCAATGCTTCGTAACTGTATCAATCAAACCTAATTCCAGTGACTTACAAAAATAACACTAAAATGGAGCATCAATTCCTTTTATGTAAAAACCCTACAATTATTGTGATAACAAGCTTGAGGGGATGAGAATGCAGAAACATAAATTAAAAAGAAAAAAATAATAATAAATACCCTAAAAGCCAATAAATAGAAAAATATCCACACAATTTATTTATTACATAATTTGAACAGAAACAATTCATCATCATCAAACAAACCCTAAATTAAAACAATTTTATGGAAAAATCAAATGACTAACCTCATTTCTGGTAACCTCCGCCAATGGCATCCAAATCTTCCTCAATCGTAGAAGTCAAATAAGGCCTGGGAAAGTCATTGACATCGAAAGTCGTCTCCTTCATCATCTTCTCGATATTAGATTTCTTCAAGACTGTTCGTCGAATCGGAGGGCGGTTCGGCGCTGATCGCGAGAGAAGTACTTGATGTCGTAGAAAGTTTCCGGATCGGAGGTTGGGATGATGGCCTTGACGGGGACGGTGGCGGGGCAGAAGAAGCGGTACTCGACGGCTTCCTTGTACTCTGGGTGAGCGCAAGGTCCGGTGATCTCCCATGGCTTCTTCATGTAACGTCTTAGGGTTTAGATTAGGGATTTCGCGGCGGATGCCATGGGCGGTGGAGATGGGGAGAAGTGGGTGTTTGGCTCGAGAGAAAGTTGGAAAGAAGATGGGTGGGGGTGTGGAAATGACAACCTTGCCAAGGCACGCGTGCGGTTTTCGTTCAAAAACGCAGGCCTTGTTTGGGAAGACTAAGGGTTGGTTTGGGGTGTCCTAAAAAAGTGTATTTTTTGTCTTTTTACGAAAAGATGTTTATAATAAAAAGATGGATTATATAGTAGATCCCAAATTAGGCCTAAATGAGCCTACATTTTTTATCCTTTTATCTTTTTTTATGTTACATCAATTAACATCTTCTTTCTATTATTCTATACAATTTTTTTTATAAAATTTTAAAAAATGAACTTAGGGGTGGTTTGACATTTTCTAAATAATCCATCTTTTTATTTTTTTATCTTTTTTCCATCACATCACCTCTCTACTTTTTTACACATCTTTTCATAAAAAGATAAAAAATACACTTATTTAGATCATCCCAAACAATCTTTTACTGAGAATATCCTAAATAATCCGTACATTCATAATAACTTATAAATTTTTTTTTTTTTTTTCTGCGTGACACTATAGTCTAATACAAGTTATTTATGTTATCAGGTAATTGTGATACTATTATCCCTAACAATCTTTATAATTAATAATTAGATAAATTACAAAAACAATCCCTATAATTTATCCATGATTACATTTTAATCTCTGTATTTCTAATTTCATCCATTTTGCTCCTTTACTTATACTTTTAAATTAGTGATTTATATTATTATTGTGGAACCAAATTATGGACAAATCTCAACTTTTAATCATAATTTCTATGTAATTTTTTTAAAATTTTAATCTAAGTTTGTTATCCTACTAATAAAAAAGAACTTCTCAAACAAATCATTAATTGATCATGTTACAAACTCTCTATCTTTGATCTCCTCTATCAATGACACATGCATATCATATCAAAGCATAAATCATTTTCCATAACTTGAATAATACTTACATAGTTCCTACAACATTTAAAAAAATAAATAAATAAAAATCAAGATAAGAATTTCATCAGATTATAAAAAATTATATAAGAAAATAGTTTAACCATTTTATTTATAAAAAAAAAAATGATGACAAATTATTTAAACTGTACTTGAAAAAATACAACAAATAATAGCTTTAATTATTATATACCAACAAAAAAATTATATAGGTTACTCAATGAAAAAATGGTCAAATGTAACTAAAATCATGGACATTGAATTAAATTATATGGGCTCTAAATTGATAATATAATCTAGCAAATCAGCTAATAATAACAAAGAGATATCGACAAATATGTAGTATTTTTCTACCATCTTTGAATTTTGTTTATTAATTTCATATATTATATAAAAGTTTTACTCATCTCAATCCTTTAATAAAATAAGCACCAAGAAAACAGATTTGATAAGAAATTAGTTCTAAACTTTATTTTTTAAAAAATAAAAATTTCAAAGAGAGAATTTAGAGATGAGATTGAAAAAATATCATAATAAATGACAATCTCATTTAAAAAAAAAAAAAAAAAACACACACACACACATAACAATGATCTAATATAAACTATTTTTAACAACTAAAAGAAAGAATATCAAATTATTATCTTGGATAAATATAGTGACGAAAAATAATTTTGTGAGATTTTTGTGTTGCCTTCTCCCATGCAGTTTTCATTATTTCATTATTAATACTCTTCTCATTCAGAGCCAACCATTTTTTTTTAATATATAACAAATAATAAAAATTATGAGGAGAAGGTTAAGAATTTAAGACGAGATAAGAAGTTATAGATAAGGACATTTCACAAGACAAAAAATTCAAAAAAAAAAAAAAAAGATAATATGTGATAGAAAGAGAAAAAAAATATGAGTGAACCAAAATAAAGATTTAGATAAATATGTTTTTGATAGATACAGATTAACAAATCATATCTTTATTTAAATTTTATTATTTTAATTTTTTTGTAAATCAATTAGTTAATCTTTATCTTTATCTATAGACTACGAAATTAATTTTTATAAATTATTTATCAATTCTTATATGTTTATTTATCTATAAGTCTTGAAATTAGTTTTTTTTTTTTAAATTTTATCTTTATCTATAGGTCATGAAATAAATTTTCATAAATTATTTATGATTTTTTATATGTTTATCTATAATGAAATTAATTAAAGTACAAAATAAAGGGCAAAAAACATGAGTAATTTTGTTTTGCTTTTTTTTAAATCAACTTTTTTACCTTTATCTTTATTGTAGGCCATGAAATTAATTTTTATAAATTATTTATCAATTTTTATATGTTTATTTATGGGAAGAAATTTTAAATTATCTATAACTTATGAAATTAATTTTTTAAATTAATTATTTAATTTTTATCTTTATCTGTAGACCATGAAATTAATTTTCATAAATATATGGAGGAATTTTGAAATTCAAATCTTTATCCATAAGCCATGAAATTAATTTTTATTTTAATTAATCAAACAAATAGAAAATTGAGGAAAGAGAGAGTTTTAAAATTATAAGAATTTAGAAATGAATATTTGGAGACTTTTGACAAAACAACTACATTTGGTTATATATATTATTACTAGTATATTGCATGTGCTATGCACGGGATTTTGTGATTTAAAATGAGTTTTATGAAGAAAAAAAAAGTTGTATATGGTTCTTCTTATCAAATGATTATACATACAGTACGTTGATTTATAAATTTGTTAACTATCCATTTCTAAGAGTAGCATGATATACCCTGATAACACATGTCAAGTCTCCACCCTTCACCAATCATCATCTTTCTAATTTTCATCTCCTCTTTGTTGACCACATTGACCCTTACTTTTAACTTCATTACCTTACCATTCCCCCAAGTCGACCTCTACCCCTACCCGCAACCTCTTTTCTCTAATCTCAAGTTGCCTCCACCCTTCATTCCATTGTTTGGCCATTAAAATTATGATTAACCATTAATTGATAATAAATTAGTTGAGCTGGCATAAATTCTCAAATAAACTCGAATTCGACTCGTATAAAATAATGAATAATTTTGTATGGGTTATATATACAGATACTAATAAATAAATAAAATGAACTAAAAATCCTTTTAATTTTAGGAACTTTTGTACATGTGAGAACAAGATAGCTAAATATATGTGTATACATATATATAGATAAATTTACATGATTCAATATATAACAATTACATATTCATCACTCAGCACTACTCTTCAATTTTCAACTACTTCAAACTTAGACTATTAGCATTAAGAGAGAGACTAACCTTTTTTACAAACATAGATTTGTAGAGAGTTGGTTGGCCTCAGGAAAGAGATTGAATATGGAGTTTGCTTACATTGGATTTTTTAGAAAGGAAATATTGGAAGAAACCAATACTTATCATATTAAGTGGGATATATGTTTTTGAATTTTGAAATTCAAAAGTACAGATCTTTTTTAAGCATAGATCATTTTTTTTTTTTTATGTTTTTAATTGACATGATTTTCTATGTTAGTGGGATATTTAAATTTTGGGTGAATTGCACTTTGCCCCCCTAAAGTTTTACCAATTTCTCATTTTGGCTCTTTAAGTTTAATTTTTCTCACTTTGGCCCTTCATGGTTGCAATCCTTCCCACTTTGGCCCTTTAAGTTTAATTTTTTCCACTTTGGTCCTTCATGTTTGCAATCCTTTCCACTTTATTTCTAGACTAACTTTCATCCAAAAAACTAATAGAATCTACCACATCACTAACACATCAGCTCCATATGTGATGTAAAAAATTCACTAAAGATGCAAGAAATAAAAAATAAAAAAATGGAATTTTTTTTTACTCTTTAGTTAACTTTTTTTTCAAATTTATTCGTAAACATTATTACATTATAAATGTATCTAGATTAGATGCAGCTAAAAAAATAAAAAATAAAAAAATTAACTAAAAGAGAAAAAAGTTTACTAAAGACGAAAAAAATGAAAATATACTGACTCAAACACCTATATTGTCAATTCTGAAATGAAAAATTTACTATTGTTTATTTTGTCTTTAGTGAACTTTTTCTTTTTTTAGTTAAATTTGTTTTTTTTTTTTTAAGCTGCATCTAATTTAGATGCATCTATAATGTAATAATGTTTATGAATAAATTTGAAAAAAAAAGTTCACTAAAGACTAAAATAAAAAATTTCAATTTTTTTATTTTTTATTTTTTATTTTTTGCATCTCTAGTGAATTTTTTACATCACATATGGAACTGATGTGTTATTGATGTGAGAAATTTTGTTACTTTTTGGATGGAAGTTAGTCTAAGTGTAAAATGAGAAGGATTACAAACATGAAGGGGCAAAGTGGGAAGGATTACAAACATGAAGGGCCAAAGTGGGAAAAATCAAATGTAAAGGGTCAAAGTGGGAAGGATTGCAAACATGAAGGACTAAAGTGGGAAAAATTATAGCGATTTCGGTTTTAACCCCACCTTTTGCTGTATCCCAGACTCGAGTTTCATGGTTTAATGTTGTTGTTCATCTCTTATTCTCCTTTGTTGTCCCTTGAGTTTGGCTTTTGAGTTGGTTGGAGCATGTTTGGAACAAGTTAGTTGCTTAGTTTTGAAACTTTTGTTGCCCAGATTTTTGCTCCTCTGCTCGAGCGGCACTTCCTGCGCTCGAGTGGGATTTACAAACTCTCAGTATTTTTGCAGGTCTACAAAACTACTAGGATAGTGTATTCTACGCTCGAGCGTCGTTTCCTACGCTCGAGTGGGTGTGCGCTCGAGCGATCATTTTTGCGCTCGAGTGATGTTCTTCTATCTGCAAAACTACTGGATGTGTGTATTCTATGATTGAGCGTAACTTCTTGCGCTCGAGCGGAACAACCTATTGTGTCTAACGCTTGAGCGTCACTTCTTGCGCTCGAGCGGATTGTGTGTATATGAGATCGCGAAAGTGACTTTTTACATCACTTTTTCATATCTTTTTCTCTCAAAACCCTAGATTGGGACCTTCTCTCTCTAAAACACACACTCCATCTACATTTTTATCTAGATTTAGTGGTTTTTCCACCTAATCCCTTTGATAAAAAGATAGAATATCTCAAGATCTCTATTTTGATCTGAATAGAGTTGGGTTTGAGTATCTCTGAAGTTTCACCCTTGCTTGGCTTGTCTTCTCTATTTGAGGTAGTGATTTTCTACACTTTCATATGATTTTTAACTTAGTTATTGGTAATTGTGTAGCAATGGCGGGATTTGGGAGTATTTTCAGCAAATTTAGGGTTTGGGTTTAAAATCAAAAGAAGGTTTCTAAGTGAATGTGTTATAAAGGGTCTTGGGTTTGAAAATGAGGTTGTATTGTGACAAAATAGTTGATTTTGGCATTTAGGTTGATGTTTGGAAGAGAGAGAAGTTTGCCCTAAAATGTTTCAAATATTTATTTGTATAAATAAATGAAATTGGTATTGTAAATGTGAAATTGGATGAATGTTGATATAAATGGTGGAATTGGATCTGTATTACCTCACACCTACAAAAATTTGAATAAACTATCTATCTTTAGACTGAATATTTGTTTAGAAATATCTGTATTAGGCTATCAGTGGAAGATAGCTATGATTGTTGTAGAAATTGCATGAGGATTAGGTGAATTGAAATTAATCTCTTGTTGGTTGTCATTGAATATGACTGTGTTTTTAAATACATTATATATGTATGATATTTGAGAGAAGAAAACGGATGTACTCCATGTTTGGAGAGGAGAAAGGGGATGGACTTCATTGCATTAAGTTGGCATGTGTGTCCAGGGTAAAAGTCCCAAAACCGCGCGTATGCATGGGTGTCAATTCCCGCGGATGAAATTTTGTAAAATGGCAAATTGAAGTGTTTGTGTGATTGTTGTGTTGATTTGAGAACTACTAAGTTGTAGTCTTAGTTGGGTTGTCTGGAAAATAAATGAAATTGGTTCATGAGTTGAGATGAAATAAATTGATGTGGATGAAAGAGAGATAACAAGGATTGGGATGTAAAACTTGGCATATTGTGATTTTGTAAAACATGAATGATTTTACTACGGACATTGTATATGCACACTTTACTCATATCTTTGTTAAGACTCATATATTGTGTTAGATTGTTTCTACTGGGATGTGGCTCACCCTATTTGGGAAAAACCATTTTCAGGTGTTGGTGATATGCCTCTACCAAGGCAACAGTTTGGTGGGACTTTGGAGCAAGACCTTCTTTTTGTTGTATTTTCTTTTGTATAGCCAAGGGCTTTATTTGTATTGAGCTAGTCTCACTTTGTTGTAACCAAGCAATGACTTGGAAAGGTGTAAGCCTTCACGACATATAAATATCTGTTTAGCTTTCATTCGTCTTTACTACTTGTAACACATGTTGTAGATTCAGGATGAACTATTTATGAATGTATATCACATGTGTACTTTTGTATGTCAATTTAGATTACTGAAAGTATATTGTTCCTATCATTCTTTCCTTTATGAGTTGGGGTCTGGTGTATATTTTCGGGGCGTGACAAAAATCAAACTTAAAGGGCCAAAGTGAGAAATGGGTGAAACTTTAATGGGGCAAAGTGTAATTTACCTTTAAATTTTTAAATTCAAATTTAAAGGATAATTAAAGGTTTTTTTTTTTTTTCCCCATTCAAATGTAAAGTTCAAATTTAAAGGATAATTAGAGTTATTTTTTTTCTTAATTGGGTTAATCAATAGAAAGTGTTTTAATTATTTAAAAGTATAAAAATTCTAAAAATTCATGTTGAGAATTTGGAGCTCCCACAACTCTTGTGGTTGAAACCCCCTTTCGCTTATATAATACTAGTGCTCACCCGTGCGATGCACGAGATTTTAGAAAATCAATAATCACTAAAATAATTTTGCTATTTGATTGTATTTCTTAATATTTTTATTTAGCTTGTGTATATAAATCTTACTTCACATCATTAAAAATATTTAATATTTCACATTATTGAAAAATTTTAAAAACTATCATAAATTAAGTAAATTATCACATATATAATAGCTAATTTATCTAAAAATTACTTTAGACAACCAAAAGTAGAGTAACAAAGGCATATTATAATTAACCAAAATGACTAATATATTAAATAAAAGTAACACTAATTGTAACGCTCCCAAAATATAACCTTCAACCCAAATATATATGAATAACTGCATGAATCAGAATGTAAAGTTCTTTCATTTCATAATGTTAATAGTACAAAAGAGTTTAGTATAAATAAATGCCCTAAAGGCTTACACATTTCCAAGTCTTGGCTTGGTTACAACAAAAGTAAGACTAACTCATACAATTTTAGCCCTAGGCTATACAAAAAAGTGAAACAAGACAACGAAGCTCTTGCTTCCCAAAAGTTTCTCCAATGCTATTGCTTTGGTGAAGGCATGCAATCATTACTTGAAAATGGTTTTCCCAAATAGAGTGAGCCATAGTCCAGTAGGAATAATCTAACACATATATGAGATTTAACAAAGGTATAAGTACAATATGCATAAACAATGCCTGTGATAAAACATTCACATTTTATATAGTCACAAGGTACCAAATCCAAATCTTAATCCATTTCCATTCAATTTATTTCAATACATGAGCCAATTTCATTATTTTTCAATAACCCAAATGAGACTACAACTCGATGGTTTTACAATCACATCATAACACACAAACACTTCAATCTGTCATTTTACAGAAATTTCGTCCGCGGGATCGGCACCCATGTATAAATTTCGGAACTTTCACCCAGGACACTCCGGCCAACTTAATTATAATGGAGTCCATCCCCTTTCTTCTCCCAAACAGTGGAGTACATCCCCTTTCTCCTCCCAAACAATCATACATATGCAATGTATTTAAACACATAATCATACATGGAGTACATCCCTTTTCTCCTCTCAAATAATCATACATATATAATGTATTTACAACATGATCATATTCAATGATAACCAACCATGGATTAGTTTTAAATCACCTAATCCTAATGCAATTTCTACAACAATCATAGCTATCCTCCACCGATAGCCCAATATAGTTATTTCTAAACAGATATACAATCTCAAAACGTATAATTTTTTCAAAATTTCCAAAGATGAGACGTATCATCTACTCAATTCCATCATGTATTTCAATACTCGTCCAATTTCATGTTTACAGCACCAATTTAATTCATTTATACAAAATAAATATCATAATCATTTTAGGGCAAACTCTTTCTTTCCCAAATATCAACCAAGTACCAAAATCAATAATTTTAACACTATACGACATCATTTTCAAACCCCCATAATCATTTATTCTCATTCATCAAAACCCCTCTTTCCATTTACACCCAAACCCTAGGTTTGTTCACATTACCCCCAAATCCCACCATTGTTACACAACGACAAATAACTAAGTTAAAAACCATATCAAAGTGTAGAAAATCCATACCTCAATAAGAGAAGACCTAGCAAAGCAAAGTAGAATCCTCAGCAATGCTGAGATCACGTTCCAATTGGATCAAAATGAAGCTCTTGGAATGCTCTAACTTTTTCTCAAAGACACTAGGGTAGAGAACCCAAAGGATCTAGGCCAAAATGTAGAGAGAGAGAGAGAGAGAGAGTCAAGATCTAGGTTTTAGGAAAGTTTTAGAGAGAGAAAAGAATGAAAAAGTGATATAAAATGTCACTTTCACGATCTAATATATGCACAGTCCGCTCGAGCAGAAGAGTTGACGCCTGAGCGTTAAACACAAAAAGGTTGTTCCACTCAAGCGGAACAAATACCGCTTGACCACCATGACACAATGAACGCTCACCGCTCGAGCGCAAGAATTCACCACTCGAGCGTAGAAAACACACATCTAGAAGTTTTGCAGACAACAACGCAACACTCGAGCGCAGAAAAGGCTGCTCGAGCGCCCACCCGCTCAAGCGCAAGAAACGGCGCTCGAGCGTAGAAAACACTCCACCAGTAGTTTTACTGACCTACAAGGTATTGAGAGCTTGCAAAGCCCGCTCGAGCACAAAAATGGCTGCTCGAGCAGAGGAGCAAAAATCATGAAGCCCGCTTGAGCACAAGAATACCCGCTCGAGCGGAGGAGCCAAAATCTGGGCAACAAAGGTTTAGAAAAACAAGCAACCAACATGTTCCAAACACATAACTATAATCCAATAACCAAAATAGGCGGGAGACAAGGGAAACAAGATATGAATCACCATTCAAAACCACACAAACCCGAGTTCGGAGTACAACAAGTGACGAGTCAAAATCGGAATCGCTATAACCTCCCCCCCTTAAAGAATTTCGTCCCAGAAATTACGAATCGGTTCAAAATCAATCATTAGACCATTCATACAATGTTATTCTCACAAGTTCAATACCATGACCCATTCTTCGGTCATCCATTCTCATCGACTCAATACACAAGTCCCATATTAAAAAGAAATTTAAAATTTCCCAAAACATTTACAATGTTTAATCAAAATCCGAGTTTTCAAAATCTTCACAATATATACAATACTTTCAAAAGTGATACAACACCTACGATGTTCCATATTCTCAAAACATATGCAATGCTTATTTTGAATCCATGTTTCCAAAACGCCCATAACATATACAATGTCTTTACGTTTCATTTACATAATGAAAATCTCAATATAAAATTAAACATCAACAAATAGGTCCGGATATTTCTCTCAAACTTCCAATTCACGTTCCCAAGTTGCTTCCTCAACTCTGTGATGCTTCCACAACACTTTAACCAAGGGAATTGTCTTGCCTCGCAAGACTGTTCCCGAATATCCAAGACTCTCACTGGTCTCTCCTCATACGAGACATCATCATCTACCTCTAAGTCAGTCTAATCCAACATGTGCGATGGATCTAGCTCATACTTCCGAAGCATACTAATATGAAATATGTCATAAACTCTGGAAAGTTGTGGCGGTAACACCAAATGATAAGTAACCTCCCCAATCCGCTCAAGGATCTCAAAAGAGCCAATAAACCGAGGGAACAACTTTCCACTCTTCCCAAATCTCATCAAACCCCGCCTAGGTGATATTTTCAAAAAGACATGATCTCCCACCTCAAAAGACAAGGGTCTTCTTCTACGGTCGGCATAACTTTTTTGGCAATTTTGAGCCATAGCCAATCTCTTACGAATAAGTGCTACCTTTTCTGCCGTTTCCTGAACTAACTTTGGACCCTACAAAGGTGCATCACCCACCTTGGCCCAACACACTGGAGATCTACACGGTCGGCTATACAAGACCTCAAATGGTGCCATGCCAATACTCGATTGGAAGCTATTATTATAGGCAAACTCCACTAAGGGCAAGTGCCTTTTCCACGACCCTCTAAAATCAAGGACACAACCTCGGAGCATATCCTCAAGAATCTGAATGGTACGCTTGGACTGCCCGTCGGTCTGAGGGTGATACTCTGTGCTAAAAGTCAGTCTGGGCACTACAAGCTCTGCCACAATCGAGCTGTAAAACATGGATCTCTATCCAAAACAATCGTTATAGGGACCCCGTGCAACCTCACTATGTCCCTAATGTGAAGGTCAGCAAGATAGTCTACCGAATCGCTCACGCGCATAGTTATAAAGTGCACCAACTTGGTCAACCAGTCAACTACCACCCAAATGGCGTCACTACCCCATTGAGTCCTTGGAAGACCCACACCGAAATCCATCGTGACATGCTTCTATTTCTACTTAGCTATAGGCAAGGCTTACAACAAACCCGTTGGCTTTTGATGCTCAGCCTTCACTTACTGACAAGTAAGGCATTTCGATACAAACACAGCTACATCGTTCTTCATACTTCTCCACCAAAATTAGTAACTAAGGTCGTGATACATCTTTGTGCCTCCCGGATGCACCATAAGGCGTGAATGGTGAAACTCTCGGAGTACTTCCTCTCGGCAAGACTTCGACACGAACAAATAGTCACGGTATCTCACACTCTGGTCGGGATATACAGTCAAGCCTCTTTCTACCTTTCCATTGGAAATCTTCTCTCGGAGGGTTTCTACTTCAAGGTCACCCTTTTGTGCCTCCATCACTTGGTTCACAAGTGTAGGTTGGGCAACCACGGTAAACAATGTCGCGGATTCAATGGACTCACTAAGATGCAAGTCAAACTCCCCAAGAGCACCCAACATCTCCCATTCTCAGATGGCAACACAAGCCACATTGCTAATAGACTTCCTACTCAAGGCATCAGCCACTACATTGGCCTTCCCAAAATGATAATGCAACTCAAAGTCATAGTCCTCTATGAACTTCATCCACCTTCTCTGCCTCAGATTCAAGTCTTTCTGAGTAAACAGATATTTTAGATTCTTGTAATCAGAAAATACCTCGAATTTCTCACCATACATATAGTGCCTCCAAATCTTCAGAGCGAATATCACCGTTGTTAACTCTAGATCATGGGTAGGGTAATTCCTCTCATGTGTTTTCAACTGCCGTGAGCCATAGGCTACTACCTTCCCCTCTTGCATTAGTATACAACCTAAACCTTCCCGTGAGGCATCACAATATACCGAATAGCCCAAACTCCTCCCCGGAATAATCAAGAATGGAGCTGTGGTAAGTCTAATCTTACGCTCTTGGAATGACTTCTCACAGGTTTCATTCCATACAAACTTAACTCCCTTCCTCATCAGTCTAGTTAACGATGAAGCAAATCTAGAGAAATCCTTAATACCCAGCCAACCCCAGAAAACTATGGATCTCAAAAGCATTCTTAGGTTGTGCCCAATCCTGCATTGCCTATATCTTGGATGAATCTATAGTTACCCCTTCCCCGGATACCACATAGCCTAAGAACTTAACCTCTTTCAGCCAGAACTCACACTTTCCAAATTTAGCATACAACTTATGGGTTCTAAGCAACTCAAGCACTACTCGTAAGTGTTCCTCATGTTCCTCCTCGGAGGGCGAATAAATCAAGATATCATCCACCAAGATGACCACAAAGCGGTCTAGAAACTCACGGAAGATCTGATTCATCAAATCCATAAACACCGCTGGAGCATTAGTCTGCCAAAAGGCATCACTAGGAACTCATACTAGCCATACCGCATATGGAATGCCATTTTCAGGATATCCTCATTCCTTACCCTCAACTGATGGTAACCCGACCTCAGGTCTATTTAGAAAAACAACAAGACCCTTTCAACTGATCAAACAAATCATCTATACGAGGCATTGGGTACTTGTTCTTAATAGTTACCCAGTTCAGCTTCCGATAATCAATGCAGAGTCGTAACGCTCCATCTTTCTTTTTAGCAAAGAGAGTTGGTGCTCCCCCAAGGCGAAGTACTAGGGCTGATAAAACCCTTATCTAACAATTCTTGGAGTTGAACCTTCAACTCACTCAACTTAGCAGGTGCAAACCGATACGGTGCCATAGAAATCGGTGTCATGCCAGGCACTAAATTAATATAGAACTCGATCTCTCGATGTGGTGGTAAACTAGTAAGGTCCCCGGGAAAGACATCGGGGTATTCACACTTAACCCGGACTTCATCACATTCACTATTCAAAAAGGTAGCAAGGAGACAACTAAGTTCACTCCACCCACGTGGATTGTACACCAGTGATAAGACTCTATCCATCCAGTTCCCCAAGAAATAAAAGCAATCACCGCTCAAGGTACATACAGTAACCCTCTGACGGTAACAATCTCTAACAGCTCGGTATGACGATAACCAGTCCATACCCACTATAACATCAAAGCTAGACATAATAATCAATACAAATGCAAATAGAAGTCGACGACCGGCAACCTCTATGTCATAACCCTGACAACCCTATTTCAAGATAACCTCACCACCAATAGGTGACTCTACACAAATAGGAGATGCTAATTGCGCCAATTCCAATCCAAAAACCGATGCAAATGCAGACAAGATAAAAGAATGGGATGCACCCATATCAATCAACACATTAGCAACTGAATTACAAAACAAGAAGGTACCTCTCACTACAGCAGGCACTGGTACAAGATCTGGTACGGTAACAGCATACACATGCCTCGTAGGTCTCTGCTCAACTTGCTCACCCCTCGGAGCATATGTCTAATGCACTGACTGATCTGAAGAGGCTCCCTGATTGGCCCTCGAGGCTTGTGCTGACTGTGCAGGCTAGTGGCTCTGCGTCTACCTCGAACCGGATGCACCAGATGTGCCACCTAACAATGGGCAAAAGCTCTTCAGGTGCCCCGTCTATCCACACTAATAACAAGTAGGCGGCTGCCCTCTCCCTTGGCTCTGGCCTTATGAACGAGCCGAAGACGATGCTGCCCGCTGCCCTCCTCCTTTCTACGGGCAAACTGAAGACTTGTGGCCCAACTGACCGCATTTGAAACAAGTAAAGTCTCCCTGACCACCCCTCCCAGAACCCGAACTAGGCATTGGAAAGGTAGACCTCGGCTGTGCTCCCTGGGACTGTTGAGGGTTAGAACCCTTTTGCCTCTTACCATCCCCTTAATTGTCTAGACTCCTCTTAGAGCCCCTCATCCTCTTCTCCTCTGCCTGTATAAAGGTCTCGAGATGGGCTGCCACCTCCACAAGGCCCCTATAGTCTCTAATCATGGATCCGGCCACTCTAAACATAAGCCCCGGTCCTCAGCCTCTTCTCAAACTCCAAACAACGACGCTCCTCAGTTGCCACCCACTTAGGTGCAAACCTAGAGAGGCTAGTGAATGTGGCTTCAAACTCAGCCACTGGTGTATTCAACTGTACCAGCTTAGAAAATTACTCCCTCAACTTCTCCCTAATAGTGGTAGGCAAAAACTTGTCTTGGAAGGCATCGACAAAAGCCTCCCAAGTCCCCAACATGCGCCCTCGCACATACTTCCACCATTGACCTGCGTCTTCCTTTAACTGGAAGGATGCCAAGGTCACTCTTAAACCCCCGTCCTCGATGCCGAGCATCTCCAAAGTCTTTACCATCTGCTCTAACCACTCATCCACTTTCAGTGGTTCTTTAGGATCGCCCAAAAACTCATCCAAGTTCGACTGAAAAAACTCCCTCTTCAAGAAGGATGGCCCAACTTCAGCGACCTGGGCCTGAACTTGATTCTCAGCTCTGAGAATGTCCATTGATTCCCGCAAAGCTCCGGCTATTTCATGGGCTAAGGAGCCCATGGCCTGTTGACCTACTAGCTCGGCCACGTTAGCCTGACCAACCCCTTCCTCTTGTTCTAGAATTTCCTCCGGTATAGGCATTTTGTGCCTCCTAGGCCTACTACACCTACCACCACGACCACGTCCTAACATCCTAATAAAGGTAACAAAAGATTAGCACATTCACAAATGTGCTGAAGCTAATTCACTCGTGTCCTAATACGATGGAGAATAGTAAATCACTCAATATAAACATGTTATCACATAAACACATACGAATTTCCTTCCTAGATAATGATCATCTCTCGGCGTTGCTAGAGTTCCAATTAGAAACAGAGTGATCAAGTGCTCTTCCAATAGGACTTTCAGAACCCCGTAGACCTAATCAACATTTTAGGAACTAAATCTCATACCCATATAATCATATAAGCATGTTATCGCACAACATTACTAGCATACAAACATCTCTATAAAGTGAGACAAACCCATTGTGGTACTAACCACTTCCCATGTACCAAAGGTATTCAAACCAGGTACGCTCTGATACCAAGTTGTAATGCCCCAAAATATAACCATAATTCCAACCCAACTATATATGAATAACTGCATGAATCAGAATGTAAAGTTTTTTCATTTCATAATGTTAATAGTACAAAAGAGTTTAGTATAAATAAATTCCCTAAAGGCTTACACCTTTCCAAGTCTTGGCTTGGTTACAACAAAAGTGAGACTAACTCATACAATTTTAGCCCTAGACTATACAAAAAAGTGAAACAAGACAACGAATTGCTTCCCAAAAGTTCCTCTAATGCTATTGCCTTGGTGGAGGCATGCAATCATTACCTAAAATGTTTTTCCTAAATAGGGTGAGCCACAGCCCAATAGGAATAATCTAACACAATATATGAGATTTAACAAAGGTATAAGTACAATATGCATAAACAATGCCTATGATAAAACATTCACATTTTATATAGTCACAAGGTACCAAATCCAAATCTTAATCCATTTCCATTAAATTCATTTCAATACATGAGCCAATTTCATTATTTCTCAATAACCTAAATGAGACTACAACTCGATGGTTCTACAATCGCATCATAACACAAACACTTCAATCTTCCATTTTACGAAAATTTCATCTGCTAGATCGGCACCCATGTATAAATTTTGGGACTTTCACCTAGGATACTCCGACCAACTTAATTATAATGGAGTCCATCCCCTTTCTCCTCCCAAACAGTGTAGTACATCCCATTTCTTCTCCCAAACAATCATATATATGCAATGTATTTAAACACATAATCATACAAGGAGTACATCCCTTTTTTCCTCCCAAATAATCATACATATACAATGTATTTACAACATGATCATATTCAATGATAACCAACCATAGATTAGTTTTAAATCACCTAATCCTCATGCAATTTCTATAACAATCATAGTTATCCTCCACTGGTAGCCCAATACAGTTATTTCTAAACAGATATACAATCTCAAAACATATCATTTATTTAAAATTTCCAAAGATAAGACGTATCATCTACTCAATTCCATCATGTATTTCACTACTCGTCCAATTTCATGTTTACAACACCAATTTAATCCATTTATACAAAATAAATATCATAATCATTTTAGGGCAAACTCTCTCTTTCCTAAATATCAACCAAGTACC
Source organism: Camellia japonica (assembly GCA_030407325.1). Classification (NCBI taxonomy): domain Eukaryota; kingdom Viridiplantae; phylum Streptophyta; class Magnoliopsida; order Ericales; family Theaceae; genus Camellia; species Camellia japonica. Next base: position 135,118,604 of record JAPPVO010000031.1, on the reverse strand, counting down.
AAAATCAACAATTTTAACACTATACGACATCATTTTCAAAGCCCCATAATCATTTCTTCTCATTCATCAAAACCCCTCTTTCCATTTACACCCAAACCCTAGGTTTGTTCACATTACCCCCAAATCCCACCATTGTTGCACAACGACAAATAACTAAGTTAAAAACCATATTAAAGTACAGAAAATCCCTACCTCAAAAGGAGAAGACCAAGCAAAGCAAAGTAGAATCCTCAACAATGTCGAGATCACGTTCCAATCAGATTAAAATGAAGCTTTTGGAATGCTCTAACTTTTTCTCAAAAACACTAGGGTAGAGAACCTAAAGGATCTAGGCCAAAATGTAAAGAGAGAGAGAGAGAGAGAGAGAGAGAGAGAGAGAGAGAGAGTCAAGATCTAGGTTTTAGGAAAGTTTTAGAGAGAGAAAAGAATGAAAAAGTGATATAAAATGTCACTTTCGCAATTTGATATACGCACAGTCCGCTTGAGCAGAAGAGTTGACGCTCGAGCGTTAAACACAAAAAGGTCGTTCTACTCGAGTGCAACTGTAGACACCCCATTTTTGACCGACCTTAAGACTCAGACATCATTGTTTGTGCACGCGATGATTGCGCATGTTTGTGCTTGTTTCGAGCGCCCGAAGGTCTCGGCTGGGTGCCTTGTCTTTAAGCCTCTTAACACTTTGTGTTTTGGCCTTGGTTTTTGGGCCAAACCCTGTTGCCCCTTTGCCTGAGGGAGGGGAAGGACTGCCGGCCACTTTTGGCATTTGCCGGCCACTTTTCCCTCTTGTAGGCCACTTCAAGTGGCCGGCCGGCTAGGGGAAGTGGTCGCCCGGCCACCTTAACTGGCTGGCAGCCACTTTTTCTCCTTTTTAGATATTTTCAGATCTTTTGGGCCAGCTGTGGCTCACTGGATCATCCTCCATACACGTGTATGGAGGGATGGAGGCAAGTTTAAGCTTGTCAAGCAAGCTTTGGATTGCATTGCTTATATAAGGAGAGGCCCCTCTCCCTTTCCAGAGGTTTTGAAATTTTAGAGACAAAAAATCTCTCTCTCTCTCTAGAATTCTCACACTCTCTCTATATTGTGCTCAATAGTGCCTTAAAGTGTGTTTTCTTCACAATTTTGCAAAGGAACACCTAGTCAAACACCACTACTTTGGAGCTGAGGCTTTGGAGGGTTTGTTTGGAACTCAAAAGGCTGGTTTTGGCTCAGAGGAAGACTTGCCTTGCTGCTGTGCTTCAAGGGTGAGCATGTTCCCCTTTTAAGCTTACTTTTGTACACAATGTTAGCCACCTTTGCATGTTGTTTTAGGCTTGGTTGTTAACTAAAAAAAGCTCTGATTTTAAGTGTTAAAAATGGTTGTTTGAGGCCTTGTGGGAGTTGGGGGTGTTTCACCCCCTTGTATGCCTTATTTGTTAAGCTTTTGAGCCATCCTTTGAAGCTTTTGTAATAGCCTTTGCATGGCCTTTCTACCACTAAAATTCAGAGGAATTTCAATGGTGGAAAGGTGGTTTTGAGGTCCAAAGTGGAAGGGGGTGGTCCCCTCTCCTCTTGTCTTGCTTGCTTGTGTTGTTGGCCTATCAAATGAGCATGCTTTTCTCCCATTTTGAAGCTTGGTTTAAGCATGCTTTTGCCACTAATTTGTCATGCTTTAACTTTGTTTTTGGGTGTTTGGGTCACCTCTTGCTTGCTTTTGGTACTTGTAGTGCAATCATGCTTGTTGGCCTAACATACTTCATGCTTTAGTTCATCATTCTAGCATGTGTTAGCTTTGCTTAAGCATGTTTTTTGCCATTGATTTAACATGCTTGAGGTCTATTTTAATTGGTTTTGGTCATATATGCTTAGCTTTGTATAGCTATAGTGTAGTTGGGTTTCATTAGCTTTGTGTTTGAGGTCCCTAACATGCTTTGAATGTGATGATTGCATGCCTTAACTTCATTTATCACGTGATTTCAGTGTATATAGCATAGTCACACTCTCATATATTCCACTCTTTAATAGCTCTTGTGAGTTGTGCCTTATGCCCTGTTTGTGAGCCAATACGTATGCATGCTTGTCTAGGCTTTTGGACTTCCATTTCAGCATGTTTTGGTCTTTATTTTGGCCTAATTGAGCTCTGTCCAAAGCTGGTTTGGTTGCTTGTGCTATGTATTGCATGCCTCTTGTGTAGTGCCCTTTACTAGCCTTATGCTTTGGGCCTTCTACCATGCCTTATTTGTGATGTTTATGTGATACGGCATCATTAAACACATAATTTCAGAGCATACAACCTTGTCATACTATCATGTTTATCACTCTTTAATTGTGTTTAAGAGTTGTGCCCTTATGCCTTGTTGATGAGTCAATGCATGAACATCATTTGCTTGCTTTTCATGCTATCATTTCAGAGCATTTTGGCCACTGTCTTGGCATGCATGAGGTCTGTTTAGGGCTGGTTTAGTCCATTGAGCATTGTATTGTATAGCCCTAGTGTTGTGTACTTCACTAGCTTTAATGCTTAAGGATCCTAACATGCTATACCTGTGTTGTTTGCATGATATGTCATCATTTGGCATATGATTTCAGTGCTTGTACCTCTGTCATGCTCTCATATATGTCACTCTTTCAATGTGTTTGAAAATTAAGCTTTGTGCCTTGCTTGCGAGCAAACGAATGAGCATGCGTTCCTTGCTTTTTTTGTGCCTAAGTTTTGGTGTGTATTGGCCATTGTTTTGGAGCATCTTAGGTCTGTCCATATGTAGTTTGACCATTTGAGATTGATAATGCATGCCTCATGTGTAATACACTTCACTAGCTTTGATGCCTTAGCTTCTAAACATGCCGTGCATGATTTGCTTACATGATAGAGTCTTGTGCATGCCACTTTAGCATTGGAAGATAAGCATTTTGTTTGCATTACATTGTGTTTGGATCGGATGTTAATCCAAACACAAGGAATGTGGCACGTTTCATACTCAAAGTGATGAAACGTGTTACGTTTCTTGGTCGCCAACCCTCTTGATCATGCATGATAGAGGTGGAGGCTCTTATGTGTTGTTTGTGCATTCACTAACATTGTGCGAGTTTGACTCTTTGGCCATCATGCATTGAGATGCGTGATTGGTGGCTTGAGAGTCGAGTACTACGCTCCTTTGAGCTTGAGAAATGATTAGGAGAGTAGTTGCACACACATTTCCTTGTAAATACAATGTTGTGCCTTTGTTGATCTCTGTTATAGCAAAGTTGAGATTCTGGAAAAGGAAGTGGCCGGCCGGCCACTTGCACTAGCCTGCCGACCACTTGAAGTGGCCTGCCGGCCACTTGCAGCAAAATTTTCCAAAATGCTCCTGTTTTGGGGCAGATGCAACCTGAAAGTGTGTTCGATGCTCTGAGGTCACCGCGAGCGCAAACAGAGACAACTCATGGCAACGCAGTGCATTTCTGGGCGAAGCGAACCGAGCATGCATTTCTCCCTCGCCCTCGAGACCATTTAACTGCTTTACTTACTTAGTTAATTTGCCGGTTTTGTAATTAATTAGTTGTTGTGTTTAGCTAATTTAATTCATTATTGTAATTTTCTAATTAGCTTAGCATAGCTACTTTTCAATTCGGTTTGTAACTAATTAGCTTAGATTAGCTAGTTATTCAATAGTGTTGTAATTAATTAGCTTAGCATAGTTAATTAATTGGCTTGTAATAAGTAGCTTAGCTTAGCTCCTATTTATTCGGACCCTCCGTCGCAAGAGCAAATGTTGTAATAAGGGTGCGTGTGTGTGTGAATGTCTTCCAACCTCATTTCTTTCTCCCTTTTATTTATCCGCTTTCAGTGGTTAGATTAGGGCATGTTTTTCGATTAGCATACCTTATGCATGCATGCGTGCATCATTCATTTGTCTTGCATGCACCGGGCTCGGCGCATCATTCAAACTGCATCGTATTTCAATACACTTACTTGAATACGTGTTTCAAAGCATGTTATCAATTGTTGCATTCATATACCATCTTAGGTAGCCGAGCCTATTTAGTTGCATTTTTGCATGCATTGCATTAGGCATCTTGACATAGTTAAGATCATGCATTGATTTCTAACTAGTTCTCTGTTTTGGCTTGGAGTACACTGTAAGTGTTTACGCTTTAGCATACTAGCATGAGTGTGAGTGATTGCCATGATAGCATGCTTGCCATGAGGCTATTTGCTTAAGTGATTTAACTGCATAAATGCCTGTGGATGAAGGCTTTATTGCCTAAATTGGGACAATTCATCAAATGTGAGTTTTAAGCCTACTTGAGGGTGGCAAATCATTATGTTTTAAGCCCACTTGAGGGTGGCAAATCCGCGCTTTAGCCTACTTGAGGGTAGCATTTCCAAACCATTTTCGAAAAACAAACATGAGATGTTTTGTTCCAAATTGAGCGATTTAGTCTATACTTGTATGCTGTGCGCATCATATAGTAAAATTAGCTAATAATCCGGAATAAGAACACATGTGTTTTCAAAATAACATATCATGTTTAGTAGAGGCCGATCCTTTGATCGGGCGAACGGGGGTGCTCATTTCAAGACCTTCTCCTCTCGTATCCAAGTTCCTGAGCCGAGGCAACTTTGGTGATGACGGACACGTGGCCTTTGGCACGAGTCAGGGTTTCCTAAATTACCCAAAATAAAATATTTAGGTGGCGACTCTGAAATCTGGCAAAGCAGTCCATGTTTGGCGTTTTTGATTCAAAATTGATTTTTCAAAACCAATTGTCGGATTTGGACTCTTTGGTGATTTATCAGTCTTACATTGTACTTTGTGAGATTAGATTCAGAACCGTGACAGGAGTCTGAACTGTAGTAGCTATGAACCCAAATCCACGCCCTCTCCGAAAGGAGGGCACGCGGAGAGAGTTCGGGCGGTCCACAGCAACAAATGCCGCTCGAGTACCAAGATACAACGAATGCTCACTGCTCGAGCACAAGAATTTCCCGCTTGAGCATAAAAAACACACATCCAGAAGTTTTGCAGACGACAACGCAACGCTCGAGCACAGGAAAGGCCGCTCGTGTGCCCATCCGCTCGAGCGCAGGAAACGCCGCTTGAGCGTAGAAAACACTCTCCCAGTAGTTTTACAAACCTGCAAGGTATTGAGAGCTTGCAAAGCCCACTCGAGCGCAAAAATGGCCGCTCGAGCGGAGGAGCAAAAATCGTGAAGCCTGCTTAACTGCAAGAATACCCGCTCGAGTGGAGGAGCCAAAATCTGGGTAACAAAGGTTTGGAAAAACAAGCAATCAACCTGTTTTGAACACACAACTACAATCCAATAACCAAAATAGAGGGGAGACAAGGGAAACAAGATATGAATCACCATTCAAAACCACACAAACCCGAGTCCAGAATACAACAAGTGACGAGTCAAAATCGAAATCGCTATACTAATTTTGTTTAATCAATAGTAGCTATTACATTAATCATCCCATATAATATAATAAATTAAAATAAAATTAATTTTAATTCCCATTATATGGTTAACATTTTTTTACATGCTATTTGTTTTTTGGTTATATTGATTCATTAAACACAAATAGGTTTGGAATGATTAAAAAAAAAAAAAAAGTTTGGAAATGCATTAAACTTGAATTGACAAACATAAAGAATATAAATATTTAAATTATTCAAAAAAAATTAACATTGTTAATATGAGATATCTTCCATTTGCTCAAACTTTGAATCTAAATAAAAAAAATTTTTAAAAAAAAGAAAACAAATTTGTGGTTTTGTTCTCAAAAGAAATGAGTTCCTAAAAATAAATTTAATGATCAGTTATTTTAACAGGATAATCAACGATAAAAAATCAATTGATGAATACATTTAAAGTATAAGCCCATATCCAATAAATTTTGATGTGTTTTTCATTTTCAATCTAACATCTGCACCAAAAAAATTAAACACAAATAATCAATAAGTGAGAGAGTTACAAATTGATAATAGTAGTGGTTTTATAAAAAAAAATTAAAAAAAAATCAATTAAATGACACGTTTTTAACAAAAAGAAAGAAATAAGGAAAAATACAGATTGTAACAAAAAATTTTAAAAATAAAATAATAATATCCATTTACATAAACTCGATTTCTCACAAATGCAAAAACTCATGCAAGTACATATTTCAAATGTAAAGCAAATATTTAAGATTTTTAGGCATTGAAAAGGGGTAAGAAATGGCTCAATGTTGATTGTTTTCCCCCCAAGCTTCTATTCATGGTTTCTTTTGCAGGAACTTGTTTTTATATTATAAAGATTATGCTTAAACAGAAGATATATATGAAATTGTATCATATTTAAAATTTGTATAGATAATTAATTGATGATTTTAAAAAATAAAATATTAAATTTAATTTGAAGATAAACTTTATAAAGATTAAACTGAAATATATGAAAATTCTATAACAAACTAACAAAAGATAAATATAGATCGTTAAAAAAATTATTATCTTTTTGGGATATTTATATCCCAATCTTAATCTTTTTTTTTTTATTTAAATATTTTGTTATCTTTTAGTTAAATTTTCATTTTGTAGTTTAAATCTAAATAGTTATATTTTTATTTTTGTATATTTTTTCATCTCTATTGTTTTGTTATTCATATATAAATAATTATCTTTTTATTTTAAAAATTATTTGACTCGTAATATTTTTTTTATTTAAATATTTTTTAATTGTTCATATATAAATAGTTAACTTTTTATTTTAAAATTAATTGACTCGTAATATTTTTTATTTAGTTTTTTTTTATCTTTTGTTTGACTCTTTATATTATTTTGTAGTTGAAATTTGAATAGTTATCTTTTTATTTTATTTTTTATATTTTTTTTCTCTATCTCTTTGTTGTTCATATCTAAATATTTATCATTTTATTTAAATATATATATAATCCTTTTGGGTTTTGAGATTTAGATAATTGACAAATGATTAAAAATTAGAAAAAGTGGGAGGGGAGACTTGAAAGGTGACATGTAGGAGAGAGAATCCATAAGAATTTAGTATTAAAAGTTTGAAGAATTCTCATATTCTATTACATTTGCTTATATATATATATATATATATATAGACAGACTAGCGGTAACCCGTGCGATGCACACAAAAATAGACTGTATATATTTTATGTGATAAATAAATCATTTTAATCTTAAATTATGTCTTAATAGCGACAAGTCATGATGTTAAGCCATCTAGGTAGATGGCAACAATAATTAACTCACAAAATTTCACAATAAAATTTGATATGCATAAAAAATTATTAATTATAAAAATTGTTGAGAATAATAGTATCACAATCACTTGAAAACATAAATAACTTGTATCAAACTAAACAACACATTAAAAGAGAGAAATTCTATAAATTGTCATGCCCTGTATTTTATCACTCAGATAACATTACCAATATTCATTAATTAAGTCCATTTATAAATAACATTTCATCCTTGGATGAAATGATGAATAATTAAATATACATATTCTCTCTCGTTATACAACAATGACATTTACATATAAATAAAAGAAATGCCCTGAGGCTTACAATAAAAGAGAGGACACTACTCTTTATAAAAAAAAAAATAACATTCAACCAAACAACAAATGAAGTAGTACAATCCATCACTACATTACACTTATGAAATGGTAAAACCCATTGTTTGATCCTCAAATCCGAAAAGCATTCCCTGTACACATGTATAGGCAGGGGGTAAGCAACCACTAGCTCACCAAACAATCTCATATTAAAACATTAGAAGATATGCGGGTACCAAAATACTCATACATATACGTGAAATCATATCATGTCAAAACCATATGATTTTATTACATAATCTCTTAAATTCAATTTATTTAATTAACCACAACAAGTTAACTTAAATAAATAAACATGTTTCAATAGTAACAGGACACCCTTTTCAATTCATTCAATTATCTCATTATCAATTGAATCAAATAATTAAACAATTCATCAAATCCATTTTATACAGTCTTATGAGATGAATGCATATGCCATGTCATGCTCAAAATATTTTTCTCATCTTTTGAAAATCTTACGCACAATGCCAATTTGAAAACACATTAATCTAACAATTTCAATAAAATTCCAAGATGGTAAATACGACTCAGGTTATCCCTAGGCTGGTGCCTGCAAGTAGACTATACAAGTACTATCAATTTGTCATTTTTACCAGTATTAACTGGAAGGCACGACACCTGTAATCTGTTATTTTTATCAATATTAACTGGAAGGCTCGACACTTATAATCTGTCATTTTTACCAGTATTAATTGGGAGGCTCGACACTTATCCGCACGATTTTCTGATCTTTCACCAAGGACACATAGGCCAACTTAATCAAATTCATCTACACTACCTTTCAAGACTTACCACCGTATTTACCCCAAAATCATTTCATGAAAACTTATTTCCCAACATTCTTTTCTCAATGCAAAGTTTTCAAATCAAATTTCAAAACTCATCATTATCAAATGAATTGATATGCCAATGCAATGATTAATGATACAATGCAATATTTTTTCCACTTTCAATACTTCTACACAATATTCCCATTGTGATCAAAATTCTCATTTCTCATTTCAACATAATTTCTCAAGATGAATATAAATACTTTTATTCCAATTCATCCATGGGACAACATAATTCCCACACTTAAGAGTAATCTCAACCATTTAGCCACTTCAAGACTATATCAACATTTGAACAACAATTTCCAAAACTTCAACAATTCTCATATTCCATAAAAACCATCATTTATATGTAAACAAATAAACAATTTTTCAAACATCATTTATTTTGGCACACAAAATAAATATACACTACAACAAAAACATACTTTAGTGGCACTACACTAGTGGCATATTTTTAAAAAATGCCACAAAAAATGATATTTAGTGGCACGTTTTTGAAAAATGCCACAAAACGACAAACATAAAAGGCTCTAGTGACATTTCAATGAACAAGTGTCACAAAACTACAACAAAAACATACTTTAGTGACACTACACTAGTAGCATATTTTTAGAAAATGCCAGAAAAATGATATTTAGTGGCACGTTTTTGAAAAATGCCACAAAACGACAAACATAAAAGGCTCTAGTGACATTTCAATGAACAAGAGTCACAAAACTACAACAAAAACACACTTTAGTGACACTATACTAGTGGCATGTTTTTAGAAAATGTCACAAAAATAATATTTGGTGACACATTTAGATAAATGCCACAAAGCCACAAACATATAAGGCTCTAGTGACATTTCAATAAAGAAATGTCACATCAATTTTATGACATTTTATAAAATAATGACACAAAAAATTATGTTCGTGACATTTACCAACAGATGCCACTAAACTTTAGTAGCAATGGCATTTTTTAAAAAATGTCAGGACACTAGGTAGGTGCAAATTACTTTTTATGGCACTTAGGTGAAATGTTTCATAAACAAATATTTTATAGCATTTTGAGAAATGCCACTAAGTCAAAAACTTTCCAAGCTTATAATGGCATTTTTGAAAAAATAAAAAATGCCAATATATTTTTAAAATTTTTAGAATGCAGTAAATGATTAAAAATAAATAAATTAAACTCAATATATACTACAGGAAAAAGCATATTCGGCGACTAAATTTCCTAATCAAAAAAAATTTGGTCGCTGAAACTATAGCTTTCAGTAACCAAAACAACATTAGTAGCCAAAAGTAAAGCTTTTTGGCGACTAAACAATTTTAGTAGCCAAAGGTCTACAATTGGCGACCAAAACTAAGTTTGGTCGCTGATTATATGGGTTTTAGTGACAAAAAAAATTTTAGTAGCCCAAAGTAAAGCTTTTTGGCGACTAAAAAAATTTAGTAGCCAAAAGTCTACAATTGGCGACTAAAAATAAGTTTAGTCGCCAAAAGTGGTTATTTTTAGCGCGGGAGAACTAAAATCCTAAGGCGGGAATTAAATTTTTTGGCGACCAAAATTTTGGTAGCTGAAAGTGCATCTTCGGTGACCAAATCCGATTTTGGTCGGCAAAAGTTAAGTTTTTTAGCAACTAAAAAACAATTAGTAGCCAAAAGTATAAAATTGGCGACTAAAAAATATTTTTAGTCGCCAAAAGTGCTCCTTTTTTTTTATATTTTACTAGTAAATAGTTTATTTTACATAAATTATGTTCAATAAAATAATTATGTTTATACATATACTTTTATATTAATATAGATGTATGTACTATATAAATAATATATATTGCATATATAATCATATGGTGCTATAGAGGTGTAGTGGGAAGAGTGTGGTGTATAAGGTTTATGGTGCGGGAGGTTGGCGGTTCGAGTCTCCGCAAGAGCGGATCAAATTGTTCTACAACGAATTATTGTCACGAATGGCACTTGATAGCGTCACGAATAGTGCCTACCATGACATTAAAGTAAGAATAGTTTTGTGGCACTTTCAAATGTCACTAAACTAAGAAAATGTTGTAGTGATAACATCTTCAAAGATTGTCAATATCTTTCTTAAAAATCCCCAATTTCTAGGTTTTCTCACCAAAAACATCTCTCTTCAATCCTCATAGTTCAAAACCCTCAATTTCTATTTTAAAAGGAATAAGAAAGTAAACCCACATAGTTCATAACAATGATCTAATGCAAACTATTTTTAATAACTAATAGAAATAATATCAAATTATTATGTTGTATAAATATAGTGACGAAAATTAATTTTGTGAGATTTGTGTTGCCTTCTCCCATGCAGCCTTCGTTATTTCATTATTAATACTCTTATCATTCAAAGCCAACCAATTTTATTATTAATACTTTTCTCATTCAGAGTCAATATATTTTTTTTTTAATCTTTATCACTTGGTAGATAATAACGAATAATAAAAATTATTAAGAGAAGGTTAAGAATTTAATAGGAGATAAGAAGTTATAGATGAGGGCATTTCATAAGATAAAAAATTTAAAATAAAAAAAGATAATATGTGATAGAAAGAGAAAAAAAAAACTGAGTAAATCAAAATAAAGATTTAGATATATATGTTTTTGATAGATATATAGATTAACAAATCATATCTTTATCTAAATTTTGTTATTTTAATTTTTTGTAAATCAATTATTTAATCTTTATCTTTATCTGTAGGCCACGAAATTAATATTTATAAATTATTTATCAATTTTTATATGTTTATTTATCTATAAGTCATGAAATTAATTTTTTCAAAACGAGTTTTTAAATTTTTATCTTTATCTATAGGTCATGAAATAAATTTTCATAAATTATTTATGAATTTTTATATGTTTATCTATTATGAAATTAATTAAAGTACAAAATGAAGGGGAAAAAAAAGGAGTAATTTCATTTTTTTTAAAATCGATTATTTAATCTTTATCTTTATTTGTAGGCCATGAAATTAATTTTTATAAGTTATTTATCAACTTTTATATGCTTATTTATAAGAAGAAATTTTAAATTATCTATAAGTTATGAAATTAATTTTTTTTTAAATTAATTTTTTAATTTTTATCTTTAACTGTAGACTATAAAATTAATTTTCAGTTTTTATATATTTATCTATATGGATGAATTTTGAAATTCAAATCTTTATCCATAAGCAATGAGATTATCTATAAGTCATGAAATTAATTTTTTTAAATAATTTTTTTAATTTTTATCTTTATCTATAGGTCATGAAATAAATTTTCATAAATTATTTATGAATTTTTATAGGTTTATCTATAATGAAATTAATTAAAGTACAAAATGAAGGGGAAAAAAGGAGTAATTTCTTCTTCTTTTTTAAATCAATAATCTTTATCTTTATTTGTAGGCCATGAAATTAATTTTTATAAGTTATTTACCAACTTTTATATGTTTATTTATGGGAAGAAATTTTAAATTATCTATAAGTTATGAAATTAATTATTTAATTTTTATCTTTATCTGTAGACTATAAAATTAATTTTCAGCTTTTATACGTTTATCTATATGGAGGAATTTTGAAATTAAAATTTTTATCCATAAGCAATGACATTAACTTTAATTTTAATTAATCAAACAAATAGAAAATGAAAAAAAATAGAAAACATAAAAGGCAATCAAAGAAGGTTGCCACGTAGTAAAGAGAGAGTTTTAAAATTATGAGAATCTAAGAATAAATATTTGGAAGCTTTTGACAAAACAACAACATTAGGTTTATATAGATCAGACCAGTTGTGAAATATATTAATAATATACATTTTATGGGAGGTGAAAGAGTTTCCTTTTCATTAGATTTATTTTAGGAGATAGAAGATTATATGAGATTTATATTCTTTTTAAATAAATGATTGATTTATTTTGAGAGAGAGAGGGGGTTGAGAATTGTGTGCTTGTTTTTTTTTTTTTACCAGCAATATTGTAGACGTGCCCGAACGCCCGGGCTCCGCGCGTGAGATTGGCGCAAAATTCATTTTGTTCATTAGGCTACTAAAGTTCGGACTCAATGTCACGGCTCTAAATCTAATCTCGCAAAGTGCAATGCAAGAGCGATAAATCACTAAAGTATCCAAATCCGGCAAATCGTTTTGGAAAACTGATTTTAATAAAGAAGTGTCAAACATGGACTGCTTTGCCAGATACAGAGTCGCCACCTAAATATTTTGTTTTGGGGAGATTTAGGAAACCCTGACTCGTGCCTAAGGCCACGTGTCCGTCATCACCAAAGTTGCCTCGGCTCGGGAACTTGGGTACGAGAGGGGAAGGTCATGCAATGAGCACCCCCGCTCGCTCGATCAAAGGATCGGCCTTTACTAACATGATATTTTGTTTTTGAAAACACATGCGTTCTTATTCCGGTTATTAGCCTAGAATTACTATGTGATGCGCACAACACACAAGTATAGACTAGATCGCCTAAATTGGAACAAATCATCTCATGTTTGTTTGTTTGTTTGAAAATGGTTTAAAGGTGCTACTTGCAAGTAGGCTAAGACATGGATTTGCCACCCTTAAGTGGGCTTAGAAAACATGATTTTGCCACTCTCAAGTGGGCTTAAAACACACATTTTGATGAATTGTTCCAATTCAAGTAATCCAACCTTCACCCAAAGGCATTCAGGCAGTTATATTATATAAGCAGTTAGCCTCATGGCAAGCATGCTATCATGGCAATCACTCACACACATGCAAGATGCTAAAGCATAAAAGCTTACCTAGTACTCCGAGCCAAAACAATAGCTAGTTAGTAATCAATACATGATCCTAGTTTATGTTAAGATGGCTAATGCAACACATGTAGAATGCAACTAGAAATAGGCTCGGCTATTCTAAGACGGCATATGAGATGTAATTAGATAACATGTATTCAAGTAGGAATTGAAATACAATGCAGTTAGTATGATGCACCGAGCTCGATGCATGCAATACAAATGAATGCATGCAAACATGCGAGCATAGGAATGCTAATTGAAACATGGCCTAAAACTAACCATCGTAAGCGGGTAAGTAAAAGGGAGAAAGACGTGGGGTTGGAAGACATTTACACACTCACGCACACTTATTATAAAATTCGCCCTCTCGACGGAGGGTCCGAATGAATAATACAAACCAACTAATTAATTAACTACCCTAGCTAATTAATTATTACAAAACCTTAACTAATTAAGCAAATTAATTAAGTTACAAAACAGTTAAAGCGGCCTCGAGAAGAGGGACATATGCATGCTCGGTTGGCTTCGCTCGGAAATCCGTTGCCATGCCTCATGTTGCCTTTGTTTGCACCGTTTTTGACTTCTGAAAACTGTGCCAACTTCTGTGATGCCTCTGAACTACCCTATAGACATTCTGAGAGGTCATCGGCCAAATGGTATGGCCATCAGCCAAGAGATGAGGGTCATCGACTAGAGATGAGTCCATCGGCCAAATATTGTTAGCCGATCGGCACTACAGATAGCCGATCGGCCATCTCTTCCTGCAGACTGCTCCTTTTGCTGCAGCAGAGGGCAAACAAGGGCATGCCAATACATTTGCAAGAAAATGTTGTGCAACTACACCCCTTATCATGTTTGAGACTCAAAAGAGTGTAGTGTTCGACTCTCGAGCCATCAATCATGCATTTCGATGCATGATGGCCAAAGAGGCCGAATTGCGCAAATCAATATGGAATGAATGCACAAAACACATGAATGCCTCACACTCTATCATGTTGGATCAAGAGTGTCGGCGACCAAGAATTGAGGCACATTTCATCACTTCAAGTATGAAACGTCCCTCGATCCTCATGTTTGGCTTAACACCCAAACCAAACACAATGCAATGCATGCAACATGGAGATGTTATGCAATGCAACATAAGCATGCCAAATGTAATGTAACAAGCATGCAAAATGCAATGCAACCTAGACATGCAAACATGCAATGTACTAAGCATGCAAAATGCAAACATGTAATGTAACAAGCATGCAACAAAAATGCCAATAACAAGCATGTGACAACATGCAATCTAACAAGTATGCAACAACATGCAAGATGGATAAGCATGCAACAACATGCAAAGATGGACTAGCATGCAACAAGATGCAAACTAGCAAGCATGCAACAACATGCAATGTGACAAGCATGCAACAACATGCAAAGATAGACTTAAACCAAAATGGGCAGACCTCAGCCATGCCCAAATCAGTGGCCAAAATGATGAAACAATGGCATGAAATGCACATACAAACATGCACACACTTTGGTTCGCAAACAAGGTATGAAGACAACTACTTTTAAGCATGAGCAATGAATGAAAAGCATGAATGTATGACAATACTATAGGCCCTGAAATCATGCATGGAATGGTGCCAAACCACTCACACAAGACAAGCAAAGCATGCAAGAAAGCTTAAAGCCCAAGGCTAGCAAAGGGACTTAAACCATGGCCATGCAAAGCAAGCCCCAAAGGAGCAAGGGCAACCAAAACAGTCCCATGGCAGGTCAATACAAGACCAAAAACATGCTCGGAACCTAGCCAACACAAGCTAGAGCAAAAGACCAAAAACAAGAAGCATGCAAGGCTACCAAGGGGTGTTACACTACACCTATTAAAACCAAACATGGCATGACTTAACTAATAAAAATCAGAGTTATGGCATGTCAAAATAAGCCCAAAAACCTACTGAGATGGCATCTTAAAGGCCTAAGCATAGAGGCATGCACAATGGTCCACTCTTAAGGCATAAAACACCAACTCTTCAAAGCATTGAAAGGATGACAAATGCAAGTCTATGGCTACACTACATGGACTGAAATCACATATGAAATGATGCCAAATCATGAAAATGGTCGAAGCAATGCATGCTAATGACTTGGACACTCAAATCTAACAAGCTAGATTGAACCATGGCTATACAAAACAGTGCATGCATGACTAAAACAACATGAAACAGAGCTCAAGCATGGTAAAACATGACTAAAAGCTTCTTTCAGTTGAGCCAAAACATGCAAGAATGATGATCCAAATGCAAGATGCATGTTAAGACAATAGAGAGGATTACACTACGAGTGCATGGTGCATGCAAGAGGTCATCAAACCAACTTTAGACAGAGGTATAACATGGCAAAATAACACCAAATACTTGCTGAAATGGGGCCAAAACATGCTAAGCAAACATGCTACTATTATGAGCCATTTATACTAGCATACAAGACACAAGGAGAGGGGGGTGTCCCTCTCCTATTCAAGACTCCAAAACCACTTCTCCACCACTAAAAATCCTCTGGATTTCAGTGGTGAGAAGGTCAAAACAAAATGGTTCCAAAGCTCAAAAGGGAAGGCACAAAACAAGGCCAAACAAGGCCTAAGAGGGGGTAGACAACCCCCAACACAAAAGTGACCTTAAACAAACATCACAAGCATGAAAAATCAGAACTTTTTGTAATTTAGAGTTAAGCTTAAAACAATATGCAAGTAGGTCTAAAAGCTTAAGCCAAAATAGGGGATTAAAAGCTAGTTTCTCACCCTTGAAGAACACCTTCAAGAACACAACTCCAGCACCTTTTCTAAGCTTAAATCAATCCAAGAACTCTAAAACCAACTCCTAAGGACCTCAGCAACCAAAGGATGGTGTTCTAGTAGGTGTTTGTGTGCAATAGTGTGAAGGATTTACACTTTTGGGCACAAACAAAGGTAAATCAAGAGAGAGAGGTAAAATATAGAGAGAGAGACATAGAACTTGTATCCCAAATTTCCAGAACCTTTGGAAAGGGAGGGGAGGCTCCCTTCTTATAGAATTTCAATTCTCAAGCTTGTTCAACAAGCTTGAGTCTTGAATGCAATCCCTCCATACACGTGTATGGAGGATGAGAATTGTGCCCACAAGCTGTCATAGCTGGCACAAAATATCTGCAAAAAGCAGATGGAAAGGTCTCGGCTCAAAAATATGGCCGATTGACCAACAAGAGTGCCGATTGACCAAAAAGAGTGCTGATCGGCCAACACTTATGGCCGATAGCAAGAAAACATGGCCGATGGCTCAATGCCTTAGCCGATGGGTTGAGGGGATGGCCAACAAGCCACCCTCTTCCCTCAGAAGCAAAACCACAAGTCCTTGGTCCACAACCAAGCACAAAACAGACAAGTCGAGAGATCTTGTGGCAAGGCGCGCGGCCGAGACCTCTGGGAACTCAAAACCAACACGAGCATGGATGATCATCGAGTGTTCAAACGATAACGTCCAAGTCTTGAGGACGGTCAAAAATGGGGTGTCTACAAATATATTTGCATTAAATAATTTTGAAGGTTAATAATATGGGGTACTTATGTTTAGGTCCTAATAAGTGGACTTATTGTCTAATAGGTCCTATGGAAAAATTTGTCATAAAAAAGTCACTAATTGTAAGTTTTAGCGACAATTTATAAAAATCATGACAAAAAAAGTCATTAATTGTCAATTTTTAGCGACATATATAAAAAATTGTCACAAAAAAAAATATTTTTAACGATAATTTTACCAAGACTTATTTTCAATAGGACTTGATAGGAATTAAGTCCAACTATTAAGACCTATTGGTAGTTTACCTTATGTCTATCATTGGTGTAACGCCCACAAATTATTACAATAAATCCAATCCAATGTTGATAGAAATAATATGCTTTCATTTATCAAAGTTCGTATTACAAAAGATAACACATACAATATACATTCATTAATGTTCATCCTGAATCTATAGCATGTACTACCAGTTAATAATCAACAAAAGTAAATGCCCTATGAGCTTACACCTTTCCAAGACATTGCTTGGTTACAACAAAAGAATGTCATAAACTCTGTACATAGAAAGCCGTTGGCTTGAATAAACATTAAGTATGTAACGCCCCGAAATAATTCGACATAATTCTAAAACATCAACTCATATCCGCTAAATTGTAATAGCAATACTCCAACCACTACACCATTAATTAACAAGATTTATACAAAAGTTCCACATGCGAATTATACATTCAATGATACAAAAATACATGAATCTATAGCATGTAGAGCCTCATGTTCAAAAAAAATAAAAACAATAAAAACAATAATAAAATGCCCTCATGGGCTTACAATTTCCAAGGCTTAAGCCCGGTTACACAAAAATGGCCTCTCGGACCCATATATGAATAGCCCTTGGCTAGCAATTAAATCATACAAAACAGAGCAATCACTCTTGACAACACATCTACGCCCTCAACTTGGCGGGATCACCACATCTTTTCCTGCACCAAAATCTCATAGGGGTGAGCATAAAGCCCAGTAGAGAATCCTTACAAAGTATATACAGTTATGCAAATTTCCCAACATTTAATGCAAATGCAAATGCCATGCAATGCCATTTCAAAGATAACTTCATTTCATGCTCTTCTTGAAAACCACCATGCTTTCAATAACCATTTGCAATCTCATCAATTTTAAAACTTCCAATTTTAATCAATAGGGTTGGTAAATACGACTCAGGTAATCCCTAGGTTGGTGTCTGCAAGTAGGCTCAACAAGAACTACCAATAACCCCACTTTACCGGTTGCTAACCGGAAGGGAAGTGGTACCTCCTTCGCGCATGTTTTCGGTCTTTCACCCCGAACACTCGGGCCAACTTATCAATTCATCTATACCTCCTAACCGGACTTACCAACGTATATACCCCATACACATTTCCATGATTTCATTCACAATATCACATTCTAAATGAAAATTTCCAATTCTCAATACAATGTTCACAACATGCAAGGTGTTAGAAAAGCCAATGCAACAATTATCTATATTATGCCATATTTCTCCACTTTCAGCATAATTTCAACAAGCATTATATGATGATCAAAAACTTCCTTTTCTCCTTTCAATGCCCTTCCACAAATAGCCAAAAACTTACTACCATTTATCAATAACATAATAACATGTCCCCAATTCATGCACTTCCATCGTTTTCATCATTTCAAGGTTATAGTAAAGCTTTGGATATGCAATCTCCAATCTCAACAATTCTCATGTGTGGAGAAATTTATCATCAATATATATATACGTATACACATTTGTAATAAAATAAGAAAAAAGAAACTCTTCACTTCCTTTACTTATCATGACACACAACTACGAATTCATGCATATATACATATATATACACATATACCACCCAAAAAACCCTCATATTCTTTTATTCAAGAAAATCCCCAAATTTCTAGGTTTTCTTCTTTACAAAACACACACACACTCCCAACATTTGAAAGAGATACAATGAGGGCACCATTTCCTTGCCCAAGATGTTTTCAACCCTCAAGGCATTTTCTTAGAACGATTTAAGATTTTAAAATCCCCTTTTTGAAATAACCCTACACTCATGAGCCCAAAATCAAACCCACACATTATACCCAAAACAAACCCAAAACCCTCATCAATCCCTTGCAAAACATATATATAACTCAAGAAGTCCCTACCTCAAGGTTGATGAAGAGATTGAAGAAGCCCTAGGATTTGATGGTGTTGAAAAGAGATCTCCACCACACACAATGTGGTTCTCAAGAGGCTCTACAATGTTGATGAAGAAGCTATGGACCAATTTCTAATGGATGGTGGAGGATCAAGGATTTGTTGTTTTGAGGTAGAAATATAGAGAGAGGGCAGAGCAATGTATTTTTAGAGAGAGAGAGACACACACAAGAAAAATGATATACACAGCCCAAAAAGAGAAGAAAAATAGAGGCTTCTTCGAACTCAGGCCGACCGAACGTGCAGCACTTGCCCCCGCACGTGCGGAGCGTGCCTCTCGCACATGCGGCCTTGACCCCCGCATGTGCGGCTCCTTCTGCACCCCCCCCGGCACCTGCAATTTAAGCAGTATGCCACCCTCAAAAACTCACCCCTCCTCGCACGTGCGGCCCTGGCCCAGTAACCCATAATTTTTTTGGTTCGCTCCCAGGCACTCTGGACTCGGCAGTGCACCTTCCGAAACAAGTGAAATTCAACATGGAACAAAAGCAAGAACAAGGACTTTATTTTGAGAACAACTTTTGGACATTTCAAACCCAATAAGAACAAAAGGAGAACGGAGCGAAGAAAAATACATGCGGTCGTCACAAAGTACAAACAACAAAATAGAGCATCCAACCCCTAGGTCCTCTCAAGCTACGTCCTTGGAGGTAGCAAGCCATCGGTACCTGAAAATGGTTTCCCAAAGTAAGGTGAGCCAAAGCCTAGTAGAAACAATCTGACACAATATATGAGAATTAACGAGTTATAAGTATGATGCAAATTTTCATTATCCTACAACAAAATCTTTATAACTTTCTCCAAAACCATGGTATGCCAAACTTACATTTCATTCCATTCATTTTAATCTAATATATATCCACTACATTTTTCAGCAGAGGATACACCTTGCAGGTATCTAACAAATTGAAATCATCACGCAATACATTTACTTCTGTTTGCCATTTTACGGAAATTTTGTCCGTAGGAATCGACACCCATGTATACAAATGGTTTCGGGACTTTCACCCTGGACACACAGGCCAACTTAGTTCAATGGAGTCCATCCCCTTTCTTCTCCCCAAAACATGGAGTATATCCCCTTTCTCCTCCTAAATATCATACATATACAATGTATATCATTTGTAATCATATTCAATGATAATGGTTAAAGGATTAGTTTCAATTCGCCTAATCTACATACAATGTCTACAACAATCACGACTATCCTCCATCGATAGCCCAAAACAGTTATCTCTGCACAGATATACAATCTTTATAACAGATAATTCATCAAATTTCTATAAGTGAGTGATTAAACAAATCCAGCAACACCATTCATGTATACATCCTCCCAAATTCACATTCCCTATACCAATTCTATTATTTGTACAAAATAATTATCCAAGACATTTAAGGCAAAACTGCTCATTTTCCAAATATCAACCCAAAGGCCAAAATCAACTATTTGGACACATGATAACCTCAGATCCAAACCCCATAATCATTTATATAACACCCACATAGAAAACTCTCTTTTCAAACTTGAACCCAAACCCTAGGTTTTCTTAAAACATCCCCAAATCCCATCATTTTCACACAACGACCTATAACCAAGTTAAAACCCATATTAAGGTGTAGAGAGTCCCTACCTCAAGTTTAGAAGACCAATGGAGCAAGCACGAAACTCCAACGACGCCGAAATCAAATTTCAATCGAATCAAAGTGAAGCTCCTAAGATGCACTACCCTTTTTCCAAAGGCACTAGGGAGGAGTGATCAACGAATCTACGAGAAAATGTAGAGAGAGAGAGAGAGTCTCTCACTTTAGTGTTTTTGGAAGAAAATATCTGAAAAAGTGATGTAAAAAGTCATTTTCGCAATCTGATATACGCACAGTCCGCTCGAGCGGAAAAGTTGACGCTCAAGCGTCAGACACAAAAATTTGTTCCACTCAAGCGCAGAATACACACCTCCAGAACTTTTGTAGACAACAGACAAATCGCTCGAGCGCAAGAAAGACCGCTCGAGAACCCACCCGCTCGAGCGTAGGAAACACCGCTCGAGCATGAAAAAAACATCCCTCTAGTACTTTTGTAGACGTACAAAGTACTAAGAGTTTGCAAACCCCACTCGAGCGCAAAAAGGGCCGCTCGAGCAGAGGACCAAAATTCTAGGCAACACAAGGTTTGAAAACTAAGCAACCAACCTGTTCCAAACAACTCAAAATGCTCAAATAACCAAATTTAAGGAGGAATAAAGAGAAAAAGGCAATGAGCAACACTCAAAAACCATAAACCCGAGTCCGGACTACCACAAGCGTCGGGTCAAAATCGGGATCGCTATAACCTTTCCCCCTTAAAGAATTTCGTCCCCGAAATTTCAAATCAAGCTCAAAATCGTTATTAAACCATTCACAACAATATTAGTATAAGCAATTCCACATCATGACCCACTCACCGGTCATCCATTCTTGCCAACTCGATACACAAGTTCTAATATCAAGCGTGCCAATTATAATTCTCAAAACAGTTACAATGTTTAATTCAAACCCAAGTTCTTTTTCCAAACTTTACTCAACATATATACAATGCTCCCAAAAGTGATCCAACACACACAATATTCCATATTCTTAAAACATATACAATGTTTATATTGAATACATGTTGCCAAACTCCCATAACATATACAATGTTCTCATAATTTAAAACATATACAATGTTATTACATTTCATTAACATAATCAAAATCTCAATACATACTCAGGCATCCATAAACAAGTCTGGATATTTCTCTCAAAATTCCAATTCGCGCTCCCAAGTCGCTTCCTCAACCCCATGATGTTTCCCCAATACCTTTACTAAGGGAATTGTCTTGCATCGCAAGACTTGATCCCGGGTATCCAAGACTCCCACCGGTCTCTTCTCATACGAGGCATCCTCGCCTATCTCTAAGTCAGTCCAATCCAATACATGCGATGGATCCGGCTCATATTTCCGAAGCATGCTAATATGAAACACATCATCGACTCCAGAAAGTTATGGCGGTAATGCCAACTGATAAGTAACCTCTCTGACCCGCTCAAGGATCTCAAAAGGCCCAATGAATTAAGGGGACAACTTTCCACTCTTTCCAAACCTCATCAAACCCCTCCTAGGTGATATTTTCAAGAACACATGATCCCCCACCTCAAAAGACAAGGGTCCCCTCCTTCAGTTGGCGTAACTTTTCTGATGACTCTGGGCCGTAATCAACCTCTTACGGATAAGCGCAACCTTCTCCATCGTTTCCCGGACCAACTCCAGGCCCAACATAGGTGCATCACTCAGCTCGGCCCAACACACAGGGGACCAACATGGTCGGTCATACAAGGCCTCAAATGGTGCCATGCCAATGCTCGACTGAAAGCTATTGTTATAGGCAAACTCTACCAAGGGCAAGTGTCTCTCCCACGAACCCTTAAAATCGAGGACACAACTCCGAAGCATATCCTCCAAAATCTGAATGGTACGCTCTGACTGCCTATCAGTTTGAGGATGATATGCTGTGCTAAAAGTCAGTCTAGTGCCCAAGGCACTCTACAAACTCTGCCATACCGGGCCGTAACACGCGAATCTCTATCCGATACAATCGTTACTGGGACCTCGTGCAACCTCACTATGTCCCAAATATACAAGTCGGCAAGGAAATCTACTGAGTCACTGACACGCATAGGTATAAAGTGCGCCGACTTGGTCAACTGGTCAACTACCACCCAAATGGCATCACTGCCCCGTTGAGTTCGAAGAAGACCCACAACGAAATCCATTGTAACATGCTCCTATTTTCACTCAGCTATAGGCAAGGGTTGCAACAAACCTGCTGGTCTCTGATGTTCGGTCTTCACTTGTTGACAAGTAAGGAACCTCGATACAAACACCGCCACATCCTTCTTTATACCCCTCCACCAAAACTGGCGACTGAGGTTGTGATACATCTTTGTGCCTCTCGGATGTACTGCACAGCGTGAATGGTGAAACTCTCGGAGTACTTCCTTTCGACAAGACTCTGGCATGAACAAACAGTCACGGTATCTCACACTCTGGTCGGGATACATATTCAAGCCTTTCTCTACCTTCCCATTGGAGATCTTCTCTCAGAGAGATTTTGTCTCAAGGTCACCCTTCTGTGCTTCTAACACTCGGTTCAAAAGTATAGGTTGTGCAACCACCGAAAACAAGGCTGCAGACTCAACAGACTCGCCCAGATGCAAGTCAAACTCACTAAGAGTACCCAACATCTCCCATTCTCGAATTGCGATACGAGCCACACTACTAATTGACTTCCTACTCAAGGCGTCGGCCACAACATTGGCCTTTCCCGGATGATAATGCAACTCAAAATTATAGTCCTCTATGAACTCCATCCACCTCCTCTGTCTCAAATTCAAGTCTTTCTGTGTAAACAGATACTTCAGACTCTTGTGATCGGAAAACACCTCGAACTTCTTACCATAAAGGTAATGCCTCCAAATCTTTAAGGAAAAGATCAATGCTGCTAACTCTAAGTCGTGAGTAGGATAATTCCTCTCATGTGTTTTCAATTGCCGTGAGCCATAGGCCACAACCTTTCCCTCTTGCATTAAAACACAACTCAAACCTTTCCGTGAGGCATCACAATATACCGAATAGCCCAAATCCCTCTCTGGAATAATCAAAACTGGAGCAGTGGTCAGCCTAACTTTAAGTTCTTGGAATGATTTCTCTCAGGTCTCACTCCACACGAAATTGATCCCTTTCCTGGTCAGCTTAGTCAATGGCGAGGCTAGTATAGAGAAATCTTTCACAAATTAGCAATAATACCCGACCAACCCAAGAAACTACGGATCTCGAAAGCATTTTTAGGTTGTTCCTAGTCTTGAACTGCCTCTATCTTGGATGAGTCTACAGTCACCCCTTCCCTAGATACCACATGTCCTAAGAACTTAACCTCTTTAAGCCAAAACTCACATTTTCCAAACTTAGCATACAACTTGTGGGCTCTAAGTAACTTAAGTACTACCCACAAGTGTTCTTCATGTTCCTCTTCAGAGGGTGAATAAATCAAGACGTCGTCCACAAAGATGACTACAAAATGGTCTAGAAACTCACGAAAAATCCGATTCATCAAATCCATAAACACGACCGGTGCATTGGTCTGCCCAAAAGGCATCACTAGGAACTCGTAATGGCCATACCGCATACGGAATGTCGTCTTTGGGATGTCCTCCTCCCTCACTCACAACTAGTGATAACCCAATCTCAAGTCTATTTTAGAGAAACAACAAGACCCCTTCAACTGATCAAACAGATCATCTATACGAGGCAATGGGTACTTGTTCTTAATAGTTACCCTGTTCAACTTCCGATAATCAATACAAAGTTGCAACACTCCATCTTTCTTTTTAGAAAAGAGAGCCGGTGCTCCCCAAGGCGAAGTACTAGAGCGGATAAAACCCTTATCTAACAATTCCTGGAGTTGAACCTTCAACTCATTTAACTCAGCAGGTGCAAACCGATACGGTGCCATAGAAATCGGTGCCGTACCAGTCACTAGATCAATAGAGAACTCGATCTCTCAGTGAGGTGGTAAATTAGTAAGGTCCTTGGGAAAGACATCGGGGTATTCACAAACCACCCTTGGCAACTCAACCCGGACTTCATCACACTCACTACTCAAGAAACTAGCAAGAAGACAACAAAGTTCACTTTGCCCACGCGGATCATACACCAGTGATAGGACTCTACCAACCTAGTCCTCCAAGAAATGAAAACAATCCCCGTTCAAGTACATACAATAACCTTCTAACGATAGCAATCTATAATAGCCCGGTATGAAGACAACCATTCTATACCCAATATGACATCAAAATAAGACATATCCATCAATACAAATGAAAAGGGAAGTTGGCGATCGGCAACCTCTATATCACAATCCCGACACCCATACTTCAGAACCACATCACCCCCAATAGGTAACACCACACAAATAGGAGATGCTAACTGGGCCAACTCTAACCCCAAAACTGATGCAAATGCAGATGAGATAAATGAATGGGATGCACCCGTATCAATCAACACATTAGCAACTAAATTGCAAAACAAGAAAGTTCCTCTCACAACAGAAGGCGCTGGCACTAGATCTGGCACGGTAACAGCATACACACGCCCTGTAGGCCTTTGATCTACTTGCTCACCCCTTAGAGCATAGGACTGACGCACTGACTGAGCTGAAGAGGCTTCTTGATTGGCCCTCGAGGCTTGTACTGACTGGTGGCTCTGTGTTTGTCTCGAACCAGACAAATCAGGTATGCCACCCAATTGTGGGCAAAATCTCTTCAGGTGACCCGCCTGCCTACACTGATAACAAGTAAGCTGCTGGCCTCTCCCTTGACTCTGGCTCTGAGAACGAGCTGAATACGATACAGGTCGCTGCCCTCTTCCTCTCTACGGGCAAGTTGGAGACTTGTGGCCCAACTGACCATACTTGAAACAAGTGAAATACCCCTGACCACCTCTCCCATAACCCGAACTAGGTACTGGAAATGTAGACCTCGACTATGCTCCCTAGGGCTGCTGGGGATTAGAACCTCTCTACCTCTTGTTGTCCCCTTGGGCATCCTGACTCTTTTTAGAACGCCTTATCCTCTCCTCATCTATCTACATCATGATCTCAAGATGAGTCGTCGTCTCCACAAGGCATCCGTAATCTCTAATCATCGAACCGGCCACCTTAAACATTAGCCCGGTCCTCAACCTCTTCTCAAACTCCAAGCAACGGTGTTCCTCAGTTGCCACAAGCTCGGGTGCAAACTTGGACAAGCTAGTAAAGGTGGTTTCAAACTCTGCCACATGTGTGTTCAACTACACCAACTTAGAAAACTGGTCTCTCAACTTCTCTCTAACTGTGGGAGGCATAAACTTCTCTTGGAAGGCGTCGACGAAAACCTCCCAAGTCCTTCCAATGCGCTCATACTTCCACCATTGACCAGCGTCTCCCTTCAGCTAGAAGGACGCCAAGGTCACTCTCAAACCTCCGTCTTCGATGCCGATCATCTCAAACGTTTTCACCATCTGCTCCAGCCACTCACCGCTTTCAGTGGCTCTTTGGGATCTCCCAAGAACTCATCTGGATTCGACTAGAAGAACTCCCGCTTAAAGAAGGATGGCCCTGCCTTGTCTACTTGGGCCTGGACTTGATTCTCAGCCCTAAGAATGTCCACAGATTCCCTCAAAGCTCCGGCCATTTCATGGGCTAAGGCGCCCATGGCCTGCTGACCAATTGGTTCGGCCATGTTGGCCTGACTAACACCTTTCTCCTGTGCCGGAATATCATCTGGTATCGGCATCTCCTATTGTAACGCCCCAAAAATTTAGGTAGGTGTAGACACCCCATTTTTGACCGTCCTCAAGACTTGGACATCATCGTTTGAACACTCAATGATCATCCATGCTCGTGTTCGTTTTGAGTTCCCGAAAGTCTCGGCCGCACGCCTTGCCTTAGGATCTCTCAACTTGTCTGTTTTGTGCTTGGTTGTGGACCAAGGACTTGTGGTTTTGTTTCTGAGGGAATAGGGTGGCCTGTTGGCCATCTCTACAACCCATCGGCCAAGCTTTGTGCTTATCGGCCTTGTATTCTTGCCATCGGCCATTGGTGGTGGCCGATCGGCACTCTTTTTGGTCGATCGGCACTCCTTTTGGTCGATCGGCCATATTTTCTGGCCGAGACCTTTCCACCTGCTTTTGCAGATATTTTTGTGCCAGCTGTGACAGCTGGTGAGCACAGATTTCATCCTCCATACACGTGTATAGAGGGATTGATTCAAGTCCTTAGCTTGCTCAACAAGCTTAGGAATTGAATTTCTATAAGAAGAGAGACCCCTCTCCCTTTCCAGAGGTTCTGAAATCTGAGATAGAAAATATATATCTCTATATATTTCCTCTCTCTCTCTCTCTATATTTGTGCTTGTTTGTGCTCAAAAGCGCATTTTCTTCACACCTTTGCACTAAAGCACCTAGTGAAACACCATCCTTTTGTTGCTGAGGCTCTTAGAGGCTGGTTTTGGTGTTTTTGGTTTGGTTTGAGCTCAAAAAATTTGCTGGAGTTGTAGCTTCAAAGTGGTTCTACAAGGGTGAGCCTTTAACCCCTTAAACCTTGGTTTTTGCTTAAGCTTTTGGACCTATTTGCATGCTTATTTAGGCTTGACTTTCTACTAAAAAAAGTTCTAATTTTGCATGCTTATAATGCTTGTTTAAGGTCACTTTTGTGTTGGGGGTGGTCTACCCCCTCTTAGGCCTTGTTCTTGTGCCATCTTTTTAAGCTTTTGGGATCACCTTGTTTTGGCCTTCTCACCACTGAAACTCAGAGGAATTTTAGTGATGGAAATGGTGTTTTAAGGTCCCAAATAGGAGAGGGTCATCCCCTCACCTTATGTCTTGCATGATTGTATAGATGGCTCATCAAAGTAGCATGTTTGTCTAGCATGTATTGCTTCCATTTCAGCAAGCTTTTGGTGTTGTTTTAGCATGCCTCAACTCTGTTTTAGGTTGGTTTGATAGCATCTTGCATGCTTCGCATACTTGTAGTGCAATCTTGCATGATAGCCTAACATGCATCATGTGTTTGAACCATCATTCTAGCATATTTTGGCTCAACTCCAAGAAGCTTTTAGCCTTGTTTTAACATGCTTAAGCTCTGATTTGTGTTGTTTTGGTCATGCATGCCATGCTTTGTATAGCCATAGTGCAATCTAGCTTGCTAGCTTTGAGTTTCCAAGTCACTAGCATGCATTGCTTGGACCATTTTCATGATTTGGCATCATTTCATATGTGATTTCCATCCATGTGGTGTGGTCATACACTCAAATCTTTCACTCTTTTGATGCTTTGAGGAGATGGTTCTTTATGCCTTAAGAACAGGCCATTGCGTATGCCATTTTGCCTAAGCTTGTAAGCTGCCATATCAGTGTGTATTTGGTCTCATTATGCCATGATATAACTCTGATTTTTGTCGTTGAAGTCATCTCATGCTTGCTCTTGATAGGTGTAGTGTAATCCTCCATTTTGGCCTTGCATGCTTGTTGTTTTGACCCTTCATGCTAGCATGTTTTAGCTTTGGTCTGTGCATGTTTTAGTATCATTTTGGTATGTTCTAGGATTGTTTTGGGTAGCCTTGGCCATATGCTTCATGTATGCATAGTTATAGTGCAAGTGCCTATGCTAGCTTCAAGCTTTGAGCCCTCTTGCATGCCATACTTGTATTGTTTGGTTGATTTGGCATCATTCCATGCATGATTTCAGAGTTTTTAGCGTTATTACACTTCCACATTTGTCACTCTTTGAGCACCTTCAAGAGTTGTGTTCTTATGCTTAAGTGATAGGCCAATGCATGTGCATGCATTTTCTTATTTTTCATGCCATTATTTCATCCTTTTGGCCACTGTTTTGGACCCTCTTAGGTCTGTCCATATGCGGTTTAAGTCCACTAAGTGTTGCATTACATGGTCCTTGCCATTGCATTGTTGTTTGCATATTGTTGCATGACATTATAATTTGCATGTTATAGCATGTTGTTGCATGCTTGTTCCATTGTATTGTTGTTGCATGCTTGAGTTGCATTGCATGGTGCTTGCATGCTCATGTTGCATTACATTGTTTGCATGCCATTAGTTTTGTTAAGTTGTGCATGCATTGCATTGTGTTTGGTTTGGGTGTTAAGCCAAATGTGAGGAACGAGGGACGTTTCATACTTGAAGTAATGAAACGTGCCTCAATTCTCGGTCGTCGATCCTCTTGATCATGCATGATAGAGGTTAAGGCATTTGCGTGTTTTTGTGCATTCATGTGATATTGATTTGTGCGACTCGGCCTCTTTGGCCATCATGCATCAAAATACGTGATTGATGGCTTGAGAGCCTAGTACTACACACCTTTGAGCCTTAGACATGATAAGGGGTGTAGTTGCACACATATTTCCTTGCAAATACATTGCCATGCCTCTGTTTGTGCTCTGTTGCAGCAAAAAGGAGAGTTTGCAGGAAGACATGGCCGATCGGATATCAAGTGTGCCGATCGGCTATCAATAATTGGCCGATAGCCTTGAAATTGGTCGATGACCATTATCCTTTGGCTGATGGCCACCCCTCTTAGCCGATGACCTCTCAGTATGTCCATAAGGTGGATCAGAAGTGTTTTGGAGATTGGCATAATTTTCAGAAGTCTAAAACAGTGCAAACAGAGGCAACATGAGGCATGGTAACGGATTTCCGAGCGAGGCGATCGAGCATGCATCTTCGAACTCTTAGAACTGAGCTGAGGCTTTGTAATTTGTAATTAGCTTTACTTGATTAGTTAGCTTTTGAATTTGTAATTAAACTAGTTAATTTGTTAATTAGTTAATGTGTTGTAATAATTAGCTTAGTGTTAGCTCGTTATTCAATTTGATTATGTGATAATTAGTCTAATTAGATAATTAGATTAGTTGCTTAGCTTAGCGTAGCTAGCTTAGTGTACTCATTTGGACCCTCCGTCGAGAGGGCGAATTTTGTAATAAGTGTGCGTGTGTGTGATGCATGTCTTCCAACCCCCATTTCTTTCTCCCTTTTACTTATCAGCTTTTGATGGTTAGTTTTAGGGCATATTTCAATTAGCATACTTATGCTTGCATGCGTGCATCATTCATCTGTCTTGCATGCACTGGGCTCGGCGCATCATACAAATTGCATTGTATTTCAATTCCTATTTGAATACATGTATCAATTGTTGCATTCACATGACATCTTAGAATAGCCGAGCCTATCTTAGTTGCATTTTTGCATGTGTTGCATTAGGCATTATTGACATAGCTAGGATCATGCATTGATTACTAACTAGCTTCTTTTTTGGCTCAGAGTACACTATGAGTGTTTTCTCTTTAGCATCCTTGCATGTATGTGAGTGACTGCCATGATAGCATGCTTGACATGAGGCTAACTGCTTAAGTGATTAACTGCTTGAATGCCTATGGGTGGAGGTTTGATTGCCTGAATTGGAACAACTCGATGATTATGAGTTTTTAAGCCCGCTTGAAGTGGCAAAATCATGTTTTCTAAGCCCACTCGAGGGTGGCAAATCCGCGTCTTAGCCTACTTGCGAGTAGTACCTTCAAACCACTTTCAAAAACAAACATGAGTTGTTTTGTTCCAATCCACGTGATTGAGTCTATACTTGTATGCTGTGCGCATCACATAGTAAGTTAGCTAGTAAACCAGAATAAGAACGCATGTGCTTTCAAAAACAAAATATCATGTTAGTAAAGGCCGATCTTTAGATCGGGCGAGCGGGGGTGCTCATTGCATGACCTTCCCCTCTAGTACCCAAGTTCCCGAGCCGAGGCAACTTTGGTGATGCCGGACACGTGGCCTTAGGCACGAGTCAGGGTTTCCTAAATTTCCCAAAATAAAACATTTAGGTGGCGACTCTGTATCTGGTAAAGCAGTCCATGTTTGGCACTTCTTTATAAAATTAGTTTTCCAAAACGATTTGCCGGATTTGAACTCTTTGGTGATTTATCAGTCTTGCATTGCACTTTGTGAGATTAGATTTAAAACCGTGACATTGAGTTCGAACTGTAGTAGCTTAAGAACAAAATGATTTCGCGCCTTCACGCGCGGAGCCATGACGTTCGGACGTGTCGACAGTAGGGTATATCTATTTACACAACAAACCCACCTGATAGATAAATACATATTTATAGCTAACTATTCCATACATCCATTTCCATTTAATCCCAAATGCCAAATACATGTTGTTCACATCTCAATGCCCCAGTTCCAATCCCAAGTATGCATTTTACAACAAGTATGAAATAAAAGCCAAACAGATAATAAGTGCCCTACAGACTTAAAATTTATCCAAGAACATTCTTGGTTACACAAAATGGAGTTTCAACTCAATGCAAACACAGCCCTGGGCTTACATTAAAAAAAATAACCATAAACCAAAAATGAAGCCTCAGCTCCGAGTCCTTCCAAGTCAGTGCCTTGGCGGATGCATAACACCTGTACCTGAAATGGTTTCCCTTATAGGGTGAGTCATAGCCTAGTAGAGATATACTACACAACATATGGACAATGACAAGACTAAAGAGGAGTATGCTCATGCCATGCTCATGATAAAACAGTTTATCTCTTTTTTTATAAAGCATGCAATGCTGAGATGTAACAACAGAAATAAAACCATTTCCATTTTAAACCATGTCTGTTACATGAATACAGGCTCTGTGAATCTCTGAGTGAGTGTCTGCAAGTAGGCCCAAATGCACTACCACTGTCATTTTTACCAGTAAACTCGAAGGCTCAACACCTAACCGCGCGGT
Source organism: Camellia japonica (assembly GCA_030407325.1). Taxonomy (NCBI): domain Eukaryota; kingdom Viridiplantae; phylum Streptophyta; class Magnoliopsida; order Ericales; family Theaceae; genus Camellia; species Camellia japonica. The sequence continues at coordinate 135,087,275 of JAPPVO010000031.1, read as the reverse complement.
TCTACACTCCTTACCTAGATTCACCAAGTATTCATCTTTTCGCAAACAGATATATTTCCAATGAAATGAATGTAATGCAATGTCCAATGCAACAAATAAGGAATGTGGTTCAATTTACCTAAGTCTCATGCATTTCTACAACAATCATGGCTATCCTCCACCGATAGCCCAAAACAGATATTTCTAAACAGATATTTAAACAATTAAATTCAAAAAAAATTAATAAATACAATCTATTCCACATCTCATCAAATATGAACAACTACACTAGTTTTTATATCACAATCATGTCTGGTAACCTCTCAAGGTCCATTTCTAATCGTGTTGGTTTTATTCCAACAGATACATTAAGCAAAATAATACCGTTAATGCCCAAGAAAACATCATTTTCTTTCCAAACTCATTCTCCAAGCATTATTTAACTATGACATCCTATTTTGATCAAAATCCCCAAAAGTTAAACATAATTCCTTTGTTTTCTTTAAAAATGCTCTTTTGGTTACAAGCCGGTAAAAATTTCAAAACCGATCGAGTCGAAGTCCGTTTTTGTTCAAATTTAAAACATAGTTCTTCCATAACCTTACAAACATATTCCAATTTTACACTTTTGCAATTTGGGCATCAACTCTTTATTTTACTCAAAATTTCTCTTTTAAGCAAATAAATCACAAATTTTCCAAAAATTCTAATTAAATTATGTACAACTCTAAGCTCCATATAATCAAGTAAAAGTGCATAAAGAAGTGTAGAAAAAATCCCTACCTCAAGCCAAGAAGCTTTCAAATTTTTTGGCAACAGAAATTAAATCTGTTCGGAGCTAAACGATGCCTTTTCTGCCCTCTACGTTTTGATTCAAAGCACTAGGGGTCAAAAATGACTTACACTAGATCAAACCCATGAAAAACAAACTTGGAACCCCTTTTTTCTTCTTTCGTCATGGCAAGAATTCCAAGAACTCCCAAAAGTAAGTAAAAAAATCTATTTGGTCACTTTTACATATATTTCTTTCTTTCTTTCTTTCTTTTTTCGTTAACTAAACAAATATCTAACCATATATATACACCTATATATATATATATATCAATTAAAATACATTTCAACATCTTTAATGACAAAAGTAAATATAATATTTTCTCACCACAAAATATATTTCGTTTAATGATACACACCATAAATATTTACAACTATTTTATGGTAATCAAATAATAATAATAAAACCACAACAATATTACATGGTTACTAATGGGTCACGATTCAATCAATTGGGTCCAAAATGAATGGAGTTTAATAATTTAAAATAAATCCCCAACTGAGATTAAAGTATAAATTCAATTTGATTCAACTCGTTACACCTGTCCTCTAGGCCTACCACGCCTACCACCACGTCCACGTCCTGACATCCTAATAAAGGTAACGAAAGAGATTAGCACATTTACAAATATGCCGAAGCTAACTCACTCACGTCCTATTGCAATGGACAACAGTAAATCACCCCATATAAGCACGTATTCACATAAACGCAGACGAATTTCCTTCTTAGATAGTGACCGTCCCGCGGTGTTACTAGAGTTCCAATTAGAAACAACAGTAATCAAGTGTTCTTTTAATAGGACTTCTAGAAACCCGTAGACCCAATCAATATCTTAGGAACTAAATCCCATACCCATATAATCATATAAGCATGTTATCACATAAGCATACAATACATGCTATTGTCTCAACCAAACGAGACAAATCCATTGTGGTATTAACCACTCCCCACGTACCCAAAGTATTCAAACTCGGTACGCTCTGATACCAAGTTGTAACGCCCCCAAATTATTACAATAAATCCAATCCTTAAAATAGAATGTTGACATAAATAATATGCTTTCATTTATCAAAGTTCGTATTACAAAAGATAACACATGCAATATACATTCATTAATGTTCATCTTGAATCTATAACATGTACTACCAGTTAATAATCAACAGAAGTAAATGTCCTATGGGCTTACACCTTTCCAAGATAGTGCTTTGTTACAACAAAAGAATGTCATAAACTCTGTACATAGAAAGCCCTTGGCTTGAATAAACATTAAGTACAAACAACAAAATAGAGCATACAGCCCCTAGGTCCTCCCAAGCTACGTCCTTGGAGGAAGCATGCCACCAGTACCTAAAAATGGTTTCCCAAAGTAAGGTGAGCCAAAGCCCAGTAGAAACAATCTAACACAATATATGAGAATTAACGAGATATAAGTACGATGCACATTTTCATTGTCCTACAACAAAATCTTTATAACTTTCTCCAAAACCATGGTATGCCAAACTTACATTTCATTCCATTCATTTTAGTCCGATATATATCCATTACATTTAATCTACTCAATAGAGGATACACCTTACAGGTATCTGACAAATTGAAATTGTGACGACCGGGTCCTTGTTTCCTTTATTTTCTTTCTTCCTTCATTCTCCTTTTATCTTCGTTTGACTTGAAACGTACGGAAATGGTTCTCTAGATTAGAGTTCTTGTTCTCATTTGGTTCGGTGTCGATTTTCGCTTGTCCCGAAGAGCGTGAGATCAGGTCCGGAGTGCCCGAGGGTTGAACCAAAAACTTTTCTGGGATGGTTCGTTAGCCGCACGTGCGGAGGCCTTGAGCCCACGTGCGGGAGAGGGGACACGTGCGAGAGGCTAGGCCGCACGTGCAGAACTCAGGGGAGATAGGAGGCCGCACACTGCCTAAAATGCACGTGCGGGAGGAGGTGCGGGAGAGGGCCACCGCACGTGCGGGGATGAAGGCCGCACGTGCGGCAACCGGGGCAGTCTGAAAACTTTGTTTTTCTCTCTTTTTGTCCGAATGTATCTCTCATTTTAGACATTTCTCTCTCACTCTAAACCCTATTTTTCTCCTCCTTCTCTCTAGGAAACTTCCCCAAAACACTAAAACTCTTTGATTTTGCAAATCTTTGGGTCAAGATCATCATCATCCTCCTTTAATCTTGAAGACCAAGCTAGGGCTCTTCTTGGTGTAGTAGAAATTGAAGAGTTTTGCAATCAAAGCTAGGGTTTCACTTTCTTTCTTCATCAAGCTCAAGGTAGGGACATTCTTGAGTTATATATACAAGTTTTGCTATTTTGATGATGATTTTAAGAGTTTTCTTCTAGTGCTTTGTTGATTTCAACTTTGTGATTAAAAAATGTAGAGAGTTTTAAAATGGGTTTGTATCTTAACCCTTTTATAAATCCTAGAGGGTTTTCATTCTATTAAACTTAAGAAAAATGATTTTGAAAGGGTTCCATTAAGGAAAATGAGAATGTGCTGGGTTTGATGAGAAACCCTAGAAACTTGGGGATTTTGGAACATATGGGCAAAACTTATGGATTTTCTCTCTTTCTAGTGTTCAATGATTGAGGGAGTGTAGATTTATCATATGTTTTGTTAAACAGCAAACCTTCTTGATGTATGAACAATGAGGAATTATTTTTGAATTTATTATTAAATACATGAGCATGTATAGTTGAGGAATGGGAAATTGGTATGTGCTATGGATTGTGGGAATTGTAAGGTCTTGGAGATCTAATGTGAAAAACATAACATGTAGTCTTGAAGAGACTAACTTGTTAGAAATTGTGCATGATGAGGAATGGTAATTGCTATGAGTTGAAGACATATAAGTTATTTTGTGAAATAACATTGAAGAAAGGAAATGAGAAATGTATTTATTCGATATTGTTGTCAAGTTACTTGAATTGGAGAAATGCTATGAGGTATGGAAGAACATTGCATTGCATTCGCATGGAATTACATATTATGCATTGTGTAATTAGATTAGGAAGATTTACTTCAAGAAAGAAATAAATATATGTTTGATAATGTAGTTAATGGAAATGTGTATGGGGTAAATACGTGGTAAGTCTGGATAGGGGGTGTAGTTGAACTCGATAAGTTGGCCTAAGTGTCCATGGTGAAAGACCAGAAAACCGCGTGGATAGGTGTCGAGCCTTCCGGTTAATACCGGCAAAAATAACAATTTGGTAGTACTTGTATAGTCTACTTGCAGACACCAGGCTAGGGATTACCAGTGTCGTATTTACCGCCCCTGTTGATTAAAAGAATTGGAAGTTTAGAAATTGATGAGATTGCATAAGATTATTGGAAACACGGGGATTTTTGAAGTTGTGCATTAAAAATGAAGTTCTTTTATTAATGGCATGGCATGGCATCACGTTTGCATATGTTGTTGGGAAATTTTGCATAACTGTATATACTTTGTGAGAATGCTCTACTGGGTTTCATGCTCACCCCTATGGGATTTTGGTGCAGGTAAAGATGTGGTGATCCTGCCGAATTGATGGCGTGGATACGTTGGTGAAGAGTAAATGGCTCTTTTATTTTTGTTGCAAATTTTGTAAGCCAAGGGCTAATTTGTATGGGTCCGAGAGACCATTTTGTGTAACCGGGCTATTGCCTTGGAACTTGTGAGCCCTTGAGGGCCTCATTTGTTTTGATTAAATGATTTTACATGCTATAGATTCATGTACTAGTTTGTCAATGAATGTATAATCGCATGTGAGATTACTTTTGTATAACTTTTGGAACTATGTAAAGGAACACGATGAATGTGTCTTTTCGGCATTTCTTGAGCCATGGTTATTATTTTATTTGGAGGTGAGTTGATGTATTTTCTATGTTGGATTGTTTCGGGGCGTTACAACTTAGTATTAGAGCTATCGGGTTTTGAATACTTGGGGCTCGTGGGAAGTGGTTGTGATACCACAATGGGTTTATCTCGCATGATTAGGAAATGTTTTGCTTATTTGTGATTGAGTGATAACATGCTTATGTGATTATATGGGTATGTGATTAGACTTTTGGGATGTTATTTGCGCCGGTTAGATTCCTTGAAGTCTTATTAGAAGGGTACTTGATCAATACTCGTTCTACTAAGAATTCTTGGTTTCTCATGGGACGAATCTCATCACTAAAGGATAATTCATATGTGTTTATGTGACTAAGTGCTTATGTGGAGTGAATTAAATTATTTGTGTGATAAAATATATGAAATTGCTCTAGTTTAACGTGTGAGGCAAGTTGCGAGCACATTTGTACAAAATAATTATCCAAGACATTTAAGGAAAAACTCCTCATTTTCCAAATATCAACCCAAAGGCCAAAATCAACTATTTTGATACATGATAACCTCATATCCAAACCCCATAATCATTTATATAACACCCACATAGAAAACTCTCTTTTCAAACTTGAACCCAAACCCTAGGTTTGCTCAAAACATCCCCAAATCCCACAATTTTCACACAACAACCTATAACCAAGTTAAAACCCATATTAAGATGTAGAGTGTCCCTACCTCAAGTTTAGAAGACCAATGGAGCAAGCACGAAACTTCAACGACGCCGAAACCAAATTTCAATCGGATCAAAGTGAAGCTCCCAAGATGCTCTACCCTTTTTCCAAAGGCACTAGGGCGGAGAGATCAACGGATCTAAGAGAAAAAATGTAGAGAGAGATAGAGTATTTTAGAGAGAGAGAGTCTCACTTTAGTGTTTTTGGAAGAAAAGATATGAAAAACTGATGTAAAAAGTCATTTTTGCAATCTGATATACGCACAGTCCGCTCAAGCGGAAGAGTTGACGCTCGAGCGTTAGACACAAAAATTTGTTCCGCTCGAGTGCAAAAAGTCCCGCTCAAGCGCAGAATGCACACCTCCAGAACTTTTGCAGACAACAGACAAACCGCTCAAGCGCAAGAAAGACCACTCGAGCGCCCACCTGCTCAAGCATAGGAAACGCCGCTCGAGCGTGAGCTGTTCCAAACACACTCAAAATGCCCAAATAACCAAATTTAAGAAGGAATAAAGAGAAAAAGACAATGAGCAACACTTAGAAACCATAAACCCGAGTCTGGACTACCACAAACGTCGGGTCAAAACCGGGATTGCTATAATTGAAATAGCCAATTGATGTTTTAACTTTTTTTTTTTTTTATAAAAATCAAAAATTAAAAAAATTAGATTAAAGGTTTTGAAATACTTAGTGCCTCTAAGATGAAGAGTTACTTTGGTATAAAATATAGCATAGATAGATAGATTATGAGATTTAGGAAAGAGATAAATATTAGGGAAAAGATTTTAGGAACTCATAATTCAATTAAATTTTTTTTTTAAATCTATAGTTAATTTGTTAGCCAATAGTATTATTTTTAAAATTACAAAAATTAGATTTTTTTTTTTTTTTGAATCTATAGTTACTTTGTTTACTAAGAGCATCTCCAATGGTAGTTGCTATTTTGCTATTGCTATTGCTATAATTTGGCAATGAATAGTGTTATTTTGCCAAATTATAGCAATGGTGCTCCAATGGTCATTTGCTATCTTTGGCAAATCTCAACCAACTTTCCCTCCAAGGTTGTAGGTGTTGTTTGGATATAGGTTTTTTGTGATTTTATTTTTGTTTATTTTTTGTCTTTTGTGACATTTTTTTACCTGTTTGTTAAAAAAATTATATATTTATATTTTTCCCAACTAGACAAATATAAAAAAATATAAAAAAATGAAAATATGGACAAATTGAAAAAAATTATATATTTATATTATAATGTCTTTTTATTATAATAAAATTATCTTCATTTAATATCAGTTAAAGTATTTTATTTTTTTATTGCCTTCATTTGAAAAAATATATTTATTTTTTTGCATTATACTTTATTGAAAATATTAAATTATAATACAAATTAAGGGACATTATACATTGAAAAAATAATATTACATTGTGAAGTACAAAATACTCAAAAATAAAAATAAAAACAACATGAAATTTCATTACAAAATAAAAATTACATTGCAAATAAAGACTAAAAATTACATCAAAAAATAAATGATATTGCAAAAAATAAAGACTAACATTTATCCTATAATTATTCATCAGGAGGTAGGGGGAAATAAAAATTTGGGCTGCTCACATTTGAGGACCACATGGCGAAAATCTCATTTTTTCGCATTGTGTAATACGCTTTCATCTGAGGGTCCAAATGAGAAATATCCGTAGTCATTATCATATGTTCTTCCTTTTTCATCTCATGTTCTTGTTTTCTGATCTCAAACTCATGTTTTTTCATCTCAAGTTCTTTCATCTCCTGCAGTGCTTGAATCCTTTTTTCTTCTCTTTCATCTTTTTTCTTTTCCTTCTCAGCAAGGTATTGGTTAAATGTGTCCAATTGTGTGCCCATTTTTTGAACTTCAGCTTGAGCGACTTGATTTTTCCGAAATAATTCTTTTGCAGATTTCCTACCCATCGGCCTTTTACCCCTTGCAGAGACACTGCCCTCATCGACAGTTGGATTGTTACCAACACTTGGACTGGTGTCATCTTCAAGAGAAATGCAGTTATCCATCGGGGAATCGGGGGCTGAATCAGGGGAAAATGGTGTATGTATCCTTGACTTCACCGTATTCGTAGGATTTACATCTTGCCACCTGATATTGTTTTGCAAAATTGGCCAGCAATGTTCAAAAATGAAATGTTTGTTTTCATCTTGATGGTATAACAATTTTGCTCGAAGCATCTATATCAAACAAATATTAAATTAATTAATTAGTTAATTTTTATGTAAGTCAAAATAAAAAAAAAAAAACTAACATAATAAATAAAAATGAAATCTTACTATATCAACTTGTGACGCCCCACTTGGATGTAGATTTTCAACTTGTGCTAGACACCCACGAAATTTGTTGCAACATTTCATTATTACACCCCATCGAGATGAGATAGACACTTGTGTTCTTGAGTGATCATTTTGCAGCGAGCAAAAATTTTCAAAAATTCTTCCCCAAAAATGAGTATGCGATTGCGAATTTCCAACAATTGGGTCTTCAGTAATGTGACACCAAGCTCTACAAATTGCCACATCTTCTTCAGTAGTAAATGATTTTCCTCTCTTTGTTTTTGATGAACCTTCCATAGTGATTGTGTGAAAAAACTAAAAATAATATAATTTCAGAAATTTAGTATGAAATCAAATTGAGATGAAGAGAGAAGAAAAGAAAAATGAAATGTGCAATGGTTGGTGTGAAAAAAAAAATCAAACAAAGAGTTTCTATTTATAAAAATTCAAATAGACCCAACGGCTCTATCAAATGTCCAAACAGAGCCCAACGACTCTTTTGAAATAAAAATTAATTTTATTTTTTTAATCCATCCACCCACTCAGCAAATTGAGTTTATTTTTTTTTTAAGCCAAACAGAGCCCAACGGCTCTATCAATGCCATCCCCCATCGTCCACGTGTTGATCTTCAACGGTTGAGATAATTTGTTCATCAACATTTTCTTCCTCTCCCTCTCACTATCTCTCTCATTCTTCCTCCATGTCCCTCTCACTCTCAGATTCGTCTCTCACTCTCAATCTCTTCTCTCTCTCTTCGATCGGTGAATCTTCTCACTCTCTTCTCACACTCTGTCTCTCTCTCCCTGTCTTCGATCTACCATCCCCATCGTCCATGTAAATCACTGTCTTCGATCTTCTCACTCTGGCTATGGCGTGATTGCTTTAACAGTTTCAACGATCTCTGCTTAGATTTTCAAATTTTTTTAGATTTTTGAGATCTCTTCTCACTCTGGCTGTGTTGAAATCTCTTCTCACTCCGATTGGTTTTTGAGATTTTTTGGGTGGGATTGATTATGGGTTTATGGGTTATGGAGTTTGGATTGATTATGGGTTTACGGGATTCACTCCGATTGATTTTTTGACACAGCTATGAGGAAGGTTATGGGTTCTATTTATTGTTGGGTTTGTTAGCAAATGTGTAGATGGGTTTGAGTATTTCAATCTGACAGAGCTTCGATTGAAGCTTTCTATGGAGTCTCTGCTTCCCATGGTAATAATTCTCTGCTGCCAAATCTTTCTTCTTCTTCTTCTTCTGTTTTCTTTCTTTTTTTTTTTTAATTGAATTTTCTACATTATGGCCACTTTACGGATTTGCTGGTAATTGTAGAATCTGAAGCTATGCGTAATTTTATATTGATTGAGTGGTCACTGTTTTCTTTATTTGGTAAAGCAACTTTTTACTTTTTTGAAACTGATTTCTAATTAAATTTTCTAATTCTGATTGAATTTGTAATTGAATTTTCAATTGAATTTTTTTTAATTGAATTTTCAATTGAATTTTCTAAGCAAGTTTTTTTTTTAATTGAATTTTCTAATTATGATTCTGAATCTGTAATTTTCATGTTTAAATGCGTTTTCATGTTTTCTAATTCTGAATCTGTAATTTTTTTTCTGTGAATCTGTGAATCTGTTTGATGAATTTGATGAATAATTTTTGAAACAGTTGATGAATCTGTTTGATGAATTTGATGAATAATTTCTGTGAATTTGATGAATCTGTAAATCTGTTTGGTGAAACAGTTGTTGGGGGGAGGGAGGGAGGGAAGGAAGGGGGGAGGGAGGGAAACCGTTGGTTTTGGCTGAGTTGGCATGAATGGCAGCTGCCAAAGCTTGTGTCAAATTTGACACAAGCTTTGGCATTTCTCAAATTTGGCAGCTGCTATGTTTTGCCATTGGAGCATCAAAATTCAATAGCAGCTGCTATATATAGCAATGGCAGCTCCAATAGCAAACCATTGGAGATGCTCTAATAGTACTATTTTTAAAATTACAAAAATTAGCAATTGTGGTTTTACGTTCTTTTTAATCTATAATGTTTTTTTTTAAAAAAAAAAATATATATATATATATATATAAAATTACTTTGTTATAAGATCAGATTTTTATTTTTTTTTAGGGATACTTACGTGTACGTCCTAATAAGTGGCTTTATTGTCTAATAAGTCCTATGGGAAAAATTTCTCATAAAAAAAGTCACTAATTGTAAGTTTTAGCGACAATTTATAAAAATCATGACAAAAAAAGTTACTAATTGTCAATTTTTAGCGACATATGTAAAAAATGGTCACAAAAAAATTATTTTTAGCGACAATTTTACTAAGACTTATTTTCAATAGAACTTGATGGGAATTGAGTCCAACTATTAGGATTTATTGGTAGTTTACCCTTTTTGTTTTTATATATTTATTTTAATGTATAATATATTTTTAATGTATATTAACTGAGAGAAATATTGGGGGAGAGATTTTAGGAGCATGTAATTAAAAATTTTAGGTGGTTTTTTGTTTTTTTTTTTGGTTTTTTTCTTAAATCTATAATTACTTTGTTAGCCAATAGAATTATTTTTAAATATTTTTAAAATCATAAAAATTAGTAATTATGGAAAGAGACTTTGGAGCTCTCACAAGTCTTCTCACTAGAAATCACATTTTCCCTATATAATCTATAATCCATAGATAGATAGATAGATAGATAGATAGATAGATATGGGAGTATAAGATTAATTTTACATAAGTTAAACAATTCATTTTTTCCTTCTTCTCCAGATGTGAGATTATAAAATAAATCATATCATAAATTAATTAATTAGAGTTTTTATTTGAAAATTTAAACTGTCTTGAACCAAACTATGCACAAAACTACAATATTAAATGCAAATATAAGATTTACTTTATATAAGCGAAACAATTCTAAATCATAAACTGATTATAGTTTTATTTTTATATGGTTATATAGAAGTTAGCCAATGGAAAAATATTTTAATTGTTTAAAATTAAGAAAATCAGTATAAGAAATCATGGTTAAACCGACAAATTTGTCAAACCGAAAATAGTTAAGCCTAATCGGTTAGGTTAAATGGCCAACTAACTTATACAAAAATTAATTAATTAAAACTTTAAAATGTTATTTTAATTTTAAAATTTAAATTGTCTTGAATTGAAACATACACAACACTATAATATTAAAGGGATCATAAAATTCACTTTATATGATTAAAACAACTCATTTTTTTCGTTTTTCTCCTGATGTGGGATTACCAAATAAATCATAGAGTAATTATAATTTTATTTTTATATAGTTAAATGACAATGGAGATTTTCTTAATTATTTAAAATTAAGAAAATCAAGAAAATTAGTATGAGATATTGAAACTCTCACAAAGCCCCTCATTAAAAACCCCATTTTCCTTATATAATATATGCAATGAAACAAACTTTGCCTTTTCTCCTTCTCCTGATATGGGATTATAAAATAAATCATAAACTAATGAGAGTTTTATTTTTATATGGTTAGCCAATGAATTTTTTTTAATTGTTTAAAATTAATAAAATCAGTATGAGAAATCGCAATTAAACAGGCGAATCAGTCAAATCCAAAATGGTTCAGCCTAATCGATTAGGTTAAATGACCAACCAATTTATATAAAAATTAATTAATTAATTCTTTTAATATTATTTTAATTTTAAAATTTAAATTGTCTTAAATTGAAGTATACACAATACTACACTATTAAGATTCACTTTATATAAGTGAAACAACTCACTTTTTTGTTCTTTTTCCGATGTGAGATTATAAAATAAAAGTTAACAATTATTTAGACGAAAAGTCTATTTTTAATGAAGCAATCTCAGTCTTTCAATCTTTAATCAAATCATTCTTTAGTTTATTTTGAATCAAACAAATCTAATCAATATATTTTGATAAAACCACTAAAATCGTGGTTGCACCAACGAATCAATCAAATCAAAAATGATTTAACCTAATTGACTAGGTCAAAAGACCTACCAAGTTACACAAGAATTAATTAATTAAAAATTTTAAAATTTAAACTATATTGAATTGAAAAATGCACAACACTACAATATTAAATAAGATGAGAGTATAAGATTTAATTTATATGAGTAAAATGACTCACTTTTTTCCTTCTCCCAATGTAGAATTATCAAATAAAAGCTAGCCAATGGAGATTTTTTTAATTGTTTAAAATTAAGAAAATCAAGAAAATTAATATGAGATATTGAAACTCTTTCGATGCTCCTCACTAAAAACCCCATTTTCCTTATATAATATATAGTGAAACAAACTTTATTTTTTTCTTCTTCGCTCGATGTGGGATTATAAAATAAATCATAAACTAATTAGGGTTTTATTTTTATTTGGTTAAATGAAAGTTAGCCAATGGAAATTTTTTTAATTGTTTAAAATTAATAAAATAAGTATGAGAAATCGCGATTAAACCGGCGAATCGGTCAAACCCAAAATGGTTCAACCTAATCGGTTAGGTTATATGACCAACCAACTTATACAAAAATTAATTGATTAAAACTTTTAAATGTTATTTTAATTTTAAAATTTAAACTATCTTGAATTGAAATATACACAATACTATACTATTAAGATTCACTTTATATAAGTAAAACAACTCACTTTTTTCTTCTTTTTCCAATGGGGGATTATAAAATAAAAGTTAACAATTATTTGGACGGAAAGTTTGTTTCTAATTAAGCAATCTCAGTCTTTCAATATTTAATCAGATTAATCTTTAATTTATTTCGAATCTAACAAATTTAATAAATATATTTTGATAAAACCGCAAAAATCACGATTAAACCAACAAATCAATCAAATCAAAAATGATTTGGCCTAATCGTCTAGGCAATGTTTTTGATAGCCGGACAGGTGAGCGAATCGGAAAAAGGACTAGATGGACGGGTGACCGGTTAAACTGTCGGATCAAAGTGGTCGAACCGCGATGTCATAATTAATATTATATAATTAAAAAATATAATTATAAATTATAAATAAATAAAATATAGATAAATACTCAAATAAAAATAAAATTTGTTGCATAATATTTATTAATAATATTTAATAAAGTCATAATTGATAAGAAAAAGTCACTTGTTTTAAAGAAATTAAATTTTTTATCATTCCCTCTAAACAAATTGATTGAATGCTAGATTTAATTTTGGAAGGAAATGAAATTTTTAACTCTCCCTCCAATCTATATGATGCAAATAATTTGATTGAATTCCACATAGAATTTTGTAAGTTCTTTTTGAAAAATCTTTTCTTATAAATACTAATATATTTTCATAATCTCCCTAAGCTTCCAATGAGACTCCTCGTGAGATGAGACTCTAGAAGTAAGAGTTTTTAGTTAAATTTTTGAAATATATATATATATATATATATATATATAAGAAAGAAAGAAAAGAAGGGAAAAAAAAATAGAAATTTTCCAACCGCCGAATCGTTCCAAAATTGGTATCGGGTCACCGGCTTTCCAATTGAACTAGCGGTTCTACTAGTCTAGATAATCTAGGCCGGTTTTCAGCCTAGTTCGGGTTTCAGGGTTCTTCTGGACCGGAACTAGGCCCGGGTCCCGGTTCTACCGGTCCGACCGGCTAATCCGGTCCGGGTTTTAAAACATTGCGTCTAGGTTAAAATTAATTAATTTAAACTTTTTAAATTTAAACTATATTAAATTGAAACATGCACAGCATTACAATATTAAATGGGATGGGAGTATAAGATTCACTTTATATGAGTAAAACAACTCTTTTTTTTTTTCCATTTTCCCGATGTGGGATTATCAAATAAAAGTTAGCCAATAAAGATTTTCTTAATTGTTTAAAATTAAGAAAATCAAGAAAATTAATTTGAGATTTTGAAATTCTCACAAGACTTCTCATTAAAAATTCTATTTTCTTTATATAATATATAAATAGATAGATTATATAGATTCACAAACGAATCCAAAAGGGGCTCCTGCACGATTATCCGACAAGATCAAATTAGTCTTTTAATTTGTGAAAAAATGATAATTCCCAGTATTATAGGAAAAAAAAGGTTGAGATTTTAAAGAAAAAGGAAGCGACCCAATTAAATTAAAATGAATTGGAATTGGAACCCCTTTCCAACCCTGTTTTGCAGATTGACCTATTCCATCATCCCACCACACAATAATCACAACAGAAATAATAAAGAATAAAATAAACAATAATAAAAGAGATAAAAGATAGAAATGAGAGAAAAGCATCGGATTATCCAATTTCAGATGAACCTTTTTATTAATTAATTAATAGTTTTCAATGATATTATAAATATATTTCGATTAATAATTTTTACAATTTTATTATTGGGTAAGTAGAAATTGTATAATTTTAATAAATGAAAATTTTTAACAAGGGGCATTTTTAATTTTTAAAAACATACAAGATAATTTGTATTTTAAATAAATTTCAGAAGATGTAATTGTAATTTACCTAAAAAATTTAATCAATATATCCGTAACAAGTTCATAGAGAAAGAAGCAGATAATTTAAGCCTACTTATCATACATTCAACAATACATAATTTGGTTACATCAGTGATGATGCACTCAAACGGTTTGGAAAAGATTAAAAAAGTTCAAAAATAAAAAAGTATTTCAAAAATCGTATTTTTGGACATCAAACTGTTTAAGTTCCATTTTATACTTCATAATTTATTTAGTCCTCATTCGAAATTGTCTGACTATTTCCTACAAGAAAAATATATACAAACCTATTTTCTAAACTTATTAAGGCTAGATTCAAAGAAGTTAGGTAATACTTGTAATAATAAGTCACCAATTTACACACAAGAAGAAATTCGAACCCAAATGCAATGGACAAGGCAATTTTGGAAGGGCCCTGCTTTGAGGTTGGTGAAATGAATCAAGATCCTCTTCTTGAGTTCTCTCCTTTATTTTCTACTTGCACGGTTATTGGGTCCACTTTTGGATCCAATTTCGATAATTCGAACCGTTCACATTTTAAGATTTATTGAGTATATTATATATGTAAAAAATCAAGTTGATCAGATATCATAAAGCATTTGTTCGGAAAACTGTTTATTAAATTTTAAAAAAAAATAGTTTTTAGTTTGATGATCCGAACATATGTTTTCTGATATCTGATCAACTTGATTTTTTACAGGTATGATATACTCAATAAATTTTAAAATGTGAATGGTTCGGATCATCGATATTGGGCCCAAAAGTGAGCCCAATAATCGTGCAAGTAGGAAGTGAAGGAGAGAATTCAAGGAGAAGATCTTGATCTTGGCGGAATGGGAGTCCACATTGAAGTCACACACTGAAGAAAAATTATTGGTTGGTCTTGATGTGGCCATATTTTAGACCAATCACAAATTTTTATGTTCCCTCATATTCTCCAATCATTTAATATAAAATTATGGATCTCACCTCTTCCACCAATCACAATGCGAGCGACACATAGGCCTACCCTAGACCCAGGCCTGGCCCTGAGGTTTCCAGGGCCTAAAGTCGATAATTAACTGATAAATTTTTGGGGCCTTTCACATTTTTTTTTTCATTGAATGAAAAAAAAATTGAAGATAAAGGACAAAAGATTTGTATCAAAATCATAAAAAATACTTAGGTAGCATTTGGTAATATTTACGTTTTGGGATTATGTTTACAAAAATTTTATAAATTGGTTTTTGTTTATTTTTAGAAAAACATAAACTACAAACGCGTTTGGTTTGAACAAAATGTTTGAAAATTTTTAAAAACATAAACTAAAAAATATATTTGTTCAGGCCTAAAATATTTAGATTTATTTTTTATTTTTTATGACAATGGGATCATATGCATTATAATTTAAAAAAAATTAATTGGAAAAAAAATTAATTAAAAAAATTAATTGAAAAAAATAATTTGTTAGTCAAATTTTAAATTTCTGTTTAAAAACTAATTGTAAACTCATTTTTTGAGTTTACGTTTTTTTCCTCAAATTTATAAGCCGAGACAACCATTTATAAACTAAAAAAATTATCAAACAAATTTTTCTGACAATTTTTAAAATTTTTGTAAATATAAACTGAAAACTGAAAATAAAATAGTTACCAAACAGACCCTTAGCTTTATATTACAACAACTAATAAGTATCGGTTGATTCTAGTTCTTCTTACATTTTTAGAAACAAATAAATCAATCATATTTGCATAATCTAGTTTTTTGCAAAATTATTTTCAATGAATAACAATGCTAATTATTTTAAATGGGACTTTCACTTTTTTTTAATGAGTCAATTTATTTTAAATTAGTTTAGCCTTTCTTTAATTTTTTTGGGGCTTAAAACATACTTAATATATTATACTAAACAATAATAGGAGGGGCCCTTTTTTGGGTCTATAGTCAATGAATACAATGCTAATTTTTTTGAATAAGCCTTTTAATTTTTGAATGGATCAATTTATTTTAAGTTAGTTTGGGCCTTCTTCAATTTTTTTAGATTTAAAACATACCTAATATATTATACTAAATTATAATAGAATGACTCTTTTTTAGGTCTATTTCGAGAGGCCCTAGGCCATGGCCTTGTGGGCCTATGCCTAGGGCCGGCCCTGGACCAACCAATAACTTCACCTTCACCGAGTGTTGAATTCTATTGCCTAAGTCAAGTCGTCGGTGCGCTGCATGGACCGCAAATTAGTTTCAATCAGAGACCACTCTGCGTTTCTTTCTCATCTCTCAAAAACTCATCTTTGATCATCTTCTAGTTTTACTGGTATATTCTTCCATATTATTTAGGCTCCCAAATATCAAAGATATGTCAGGTTTAGGTGCTGAGGATGCAATTTCAAGTGTTGTCATTGAATCCGAGTACTCATGCCGTCGCTTTTCACTAGCTGAGATACAATCAACGACAATCAACTTTAATGAAAATTTAGTAATTGGGGTTGGCGGATTTGGTAAGGTATACAAGGGGTTCATCGACAACGGTGCTACAGCTGTTGCCATAAAGCGGTTGAATGCAGAGTCCAAGCAGGGTGCAGAAGAGTTCTGGACTGAGATCAACATGCTTTCTAAGCTCCATCATACTCATCTCGTTGCTCTGATTGGCCAATGTAGTTGCCAGGAAATGATCCTTGTTTACGAATATATGGCCCGTGGGACCCTTGCCGATCATCTCTATAAAAGAAGTAGAAGAAACCAAACTGCAATTAGTACTTTTCATCTCACATGGGAGCGAAGGCTCAACATTTGCATCGGTGCAGCACAAGGGTTAGACTACCTTCATACTGGTACCGATCAAAGTTTCATACACCGAGATGTGAAGACCACAAACATTCTGTTGGATGAGAATTGGGTAGCCAAGATTTCAGATTTTGGGCTGTCCAAAGGCACTACAAGCAATTCAGTAACCCACGTTAGTACGAGAGTCAAAGGTACATTTGGCTATTTAGATCCAGATTATTTCTATACCCACAGACTAACCAAGAAATCTGATGTGTATGCCTTTGGTGTGGTGTTGTTGGAAGTGCTCAGTGGGAGGCCGCCTGTGGATGAAAGGCTCGAGGAGGAGCAAATTAGTTTAATCCTTTGGGCTCAAGATTGCATTAAAAAGGGAAAGCTTGATCTAATCATTGATCCCTCTTTGAGTGAACAAATAACACCACAGAGTTTGAAGTATTTTGTAGAAGTTGCCTACAATTGTTTACATAATCGTCCAAAGGAAAGGCCTACAATGGCTGAAGTGGTGGGAAGCCTTGATCTCGCATTGGTGTCACAACGTAAAGGAAGATCAGAGGGAATAATTGGAAAGGCGTTAAAGGGTTTTGTAATTATGCCTAAAGGTATGAATCGTTGGTGGAGGGAGAGAAAGGAAAACAGTTCTAAGAGTGGACTGTCAAAGGATTTGTTTTTGGAACCACTTTCAGATGAAGTTAACCAACCACACCGTCATTTCTCACTAGCTGATATTCAAGCAGCCACAAATGATTTCAATAAGCTTCTTTGGATTGAAACCAATGGGCTTTACAAGGTGTACAAAGGATTTTTGGATGGGGAAACTAGTATTGTTATGATCAAAAGGTTCAATGCCTTGGCATCGCAAAATTGGGAAGAGGATTGGGCTGACATTGAGGTACACTGCCTGCTCGAGAATCACCCCCACATAGTCTCTTTGATTGGATTTTGCAATGTGAAACCAGAGTTAATTGGTGTGTATGATTACATGGAGAATGGATCCTTGGAAGATCATTTGTTCAACACAAACAACAATACACTTCTGTGGAAAGAACGACTCAAGATCTGCATTGGTGCAGCTCTAGGACTACAACATCTCCATGAGAATGCGAAGCAAAGAGTCATCCACGGTGACATAAAGCCAGCTAGTATTCTGTTGGACGAGAATTGGGTTGCAAAACTTACTCATTTTAGGTTTTCCAAATTAATACCCAATAACACTACATTTGTAACACTAACGGATTCAAATGTTTGCGGTACTATGGGATATAGGGCACCAGAGCTCTGGATGCACGGAAAATTAACAACAAAATCTGACGTATATTCATTTGGTATGGTGTTGTTGTCAGTATTGTGTGCTAAGAAGCCATATTATGAGCTAGATGGAGATTGCAAGTCATTAGTAGATCAGTTCATGAATAGTATCAAAACCATTGATCGAATCATTGATCCAAATCTGATTGGGAAAATAGCACCAGAATGCTTGAAGGAATTTGTCAATATTGCAATAAGTTGTCTACTTGATCAGGACAACTGGCGACCCTCGATAGACAATGTGGTAAGGAGCCTCCAATCTGCATTACTACTGCAGGAGGCTTGGGAGAATCATTTTGAGATTGGTGCTGAGTTACCTGTCATTGACCTTTATTGTTGTAGCATTTTCTCTACTGATGGTTACTGGACAATTGGTGATTTGCGCCTTTTTCCATCAAATGTTGATGATGATCTTGCTGATGATCTTGCTTCAAATCTTGACCGAGGATCGAATGGGTACCTGTCAGACACAGATTTTGATGAATTAATTCGTTAATTAAGAAGCTTTTGGATTTGACTCTTTCAAACTACATGTACGTCTTTACTTTTTTTTTTTATTTATTTGTTATGTTTGTTATATGTTGGTGTATGTTAGACAATGTTTCATAGTTGGATGTTTGTATTGATGAGATTTTCTCTTGTGATCGTTGAATTTTTTATGTTCTCGTGAATGTGTTGGGATTTCCTTCATGGTTAATTGTCTAATTTGATAGGGTGATAATCCAAGAGGATAAAATATAATTTTCCCTATTCCTAATATATCTTCTACAAAAAAAAAAAAAAAAAAAAAAAAAAAAAAAAAAAAATTCACATAAATATCTATTTGGGTTAGCTGTTTTTATTTTTTAGAACTATACTTGGTTTAGCTTGGTGCATGCATTTCTTGTGATTATTCGGTAGTCTGGGAGTTCGGTCACGTGATACTCCATGGTAGTATCATTAGTGGAGAAAGTGGACTATTAATTATTTGTATTGAGTGATTAAGGAACATAAGGGGGCGTAATGAATGGTGATTGGTGAGGGAATATGATTACATAATGTTCTGAGACTATTATATAATTTTCCATTATTACTTGCACTGTGCATACACCCAGACCAGGGCCGACTTGAGGTAAGGCCAGAAAGGCATTCGCCGCCGAATTCTATCTAAAAGATAAGGCTCCTGAATGATTTAGTTCTTGTGTTAGGTACAATTAATTGAAATGATCTGGAATGAAATAATCATCCCATTATAATGTTCATTTTCATGTTCAGTTCACTAAAAAAATGATCAAAAGATATATTATAAACAAAATCATTTTCACCATTGTGAGAGGCTAAGGAATGACAATTCCATTTTATTCAATTTCATTTCAGTGAGCCAAATATTGCTTTATTGTATTAGTAATTTAAAAATGAAATTTCACTATTTTTTTTTAAATAATTGAAGTGGTGAATTATTTAATAATAATGGATGGTTATTTGCTAAATGTGTGGAAAGATTGTGACTATACCAGTTACAATTGCCTCTTGATAAATAATTTCTTTAAAGTTGAAGCTGATCAAATTTTACATTCAATGAACTATGTCGTAAAAAAAAAAGTTGGAATAAATTAAGGAGAATTTACCATAAGTCTCATTCCAAAAAAGTATGCACCGGAAAGTCTCTTCAATTTTCTTATAGACTATTAAGTCCTATTAAATTTGAAAGGTATACCGTGAGGTCATTTCACTATATGTTATAGAAACAACAAATGTAGGGGTAGTTCATTTGTGTACTATTGTCTTGTTAAACTTTTGTCAAATGTATCATTTTTTTTGTTTTTTGTTTTGAAAACATGAAAAACACTTATAGTAGTAAACAACATACAGATTAACAAAAGAAAAACAACAAGATCCTAAAGGGTCGAACAAACAACCATACAACAAAACTGTAACGCCCCAAAATAATTACAACAATTCCTCTATAAATGGCTAATACCAGATGGCATAAATGAAATAATCGACTTTCATTAGTCAATTTACAAAAAGACACATGCGATATACATTCATAAGCCCCACCTTGAATCTATAGCATGTGATATCAAGTTAATGATCAACAAAATAAATGCCATATAAGCTTACATCTGTCCAAGACGGTGCTTGGTTACAACAAAAAAAAGAGTCTTAAGCTTTATATATATAAAGCCTTAGGCTTGTGCAAAATATTAAATACAAAACAACAAAACAGAGCCTTCAGCTCCCAGGTCCTCCCAAGCTAAGTCTTTGGAGGAGGCATGTCACCAGCACCTGAAAATGGTTTTCCAAGTAGGGTGAGCTAAAGCCTAGTAGCAATAATTTAACATAATATATGAATGTTAACAAATGTATAAGTATAAATGTGCATATACAATGCTTGTAGTAAAATCATTCTTATTTGACACAATCATAGTGAGCCAAGTTTTATGTCTCAATCCATTTGTCTCAATTCCATTAATCGTACTCATTCCATTTCAATTCATTTTACCTCAGTTCCTGAGTCATATTCATCATAATCCAGACAACTCAACTGAGACTACAATTCAGTGGTTCTATAACATATACAACCATCACACAAACACTTTACTTTGCCATTTTACGGAAATTTTGTCTGAGGGAATCGGGGCCCATGTATACGTGCGGTTTTCGGGACTTTCACCCTAGACACACAAGCCAACTTAATTTAATGGAGTGCATCCCTTTTCTCCTCACAAACATCATACATATACAATGTATTAAAAATACAGTCATATTCAATGACAACAAACAAGAGATTAGTTTCAATTCCCCTAATCCCTATACAATTTCTACAACAATCATAGCTATCCTCCACCGATAGCCCAAAACAGATATTTCTAAACAGATATACAATCTTCACAACAGATACATTATTCAAATTTCCATAGGTGAGAGATTAGACGTATCCAACTACACCATTTATATAAACATCTATCCAATTTCACTTTCTTACACAAATTCCATTATTTATACAAAATAATTATTCAAGGTATTTTAGGGAAAAATTTCCCTTTTTTCCAATTTTGTTCCAAACTCCAATATCACCCATTTTAATACAACACAAGCTCATATACATTTCCATAACCCTTTCCAAGACATCCATTTTAGAACCCCCTTTTTTGAATTTTAAACCCTAAGCCCTAGGTTTGTTCAAAATCACCTCAAGTCCCAATATTTCTTACATATCAACAAATAACTAAATTAAAACTCATAAAAGAGTGTAGAAACTTCAAACCTCAAAGTTAGCAGACAAGCAAAGTAAGGTGGAAACTTTAATGACACTGAAACCAAGTTCCAATAGGATCAAAACGAAGTTCTAGGAATGCTCTAACTTTTTCTCAAAGGCACTAAGGTAGAGAACCCAATGGATCTAGGTGAAAATGTAGAGAGAATGTGGGTTTTAGAGAGAGAGACTCAAGATCTAGGTTTTCGGAAAGTTTTAGAGAGAAAGAGGAATGAAAAATTGAAGTAAAAAGTCATCTTCACAAACTGATATACACGTAGTTCGCTCGAGTGCAAGAAGTGATGCTTGAACGTCAGACACAATGTTCCGCTCGAGTTGCGCTCGACCGCAGAATACACACATTTAGAAGTTTTGTAGACAGAAGCCCATCGCTTGAGTGCAAGAATGTTCGCTCGAGAGATAGACCACCCGAGGGTATGAAACGCTGCTCGAGCGTAGAATGCTCTCGTCTAGTATTTTTGTAGACCTGCAAAATACTGAAATTGTACAAATCGTGCTTGAGCACAAGAAGTGCTGCTCGAGCAAAGGAGCAAAATGCTGGGCAACAAAAGTTTGAAAACTGAACAACCAACTTGTTTCAAACACAACTACTATAATCCAACAACCAATTTTAAAAAAGAATAAGGGGACAAAGACATGAGCAACCATACGAAGCTATGAAACTCGAGTCCAGAATACGCAATGGGTCGGGCCTAAACCAGAAACGTTATAAAAACATGAACAAAAAGTAATAAATCTGTCAAAAACACCAATTATAATCCAAGGAAAACCACTGATCTTGTCATAATAACACTACAACAAAAATAGTCTTTAGAGACGAAAATAAATTTTGTCACAAAATACGTATCTTTTAATGACGAAAATAATATTTCGTCTCCAAATGTACCATTTTTAGAGACAAAAATAAAATTTCGTCACCAATCTAAATATATAATAAAAAAATTAGGTGACGAAATTATTTTTCGTCATTATTTATATTTTTTTTGTCACCGAAAATTTTCCCGCTATTTTTGTGGATAGTGCTAAAATTCGATTGTGATGTTTATGAAAATGAACAGATTTTTGTATTGATTTGTAATAGATATTTTATTGAATAGGTTATTGAAATGCGCAGGGAATTGTTACTGAAAAGAAAAAATTTCGGAAGAGAATAGTACCTGTAACGCCCTCAGAAATACACCCATAATACATAATATTAACATGCGGAATTATAAGGAAATAAAGTATCTCATTCCATTCATCAGAGTACCATGAAATAAAAACATCATAATAAATGCCCTATGGGCTTACATCTTGCCAAGCCAACACTTGGATACAATTCCATGAGTTCTAACTCAAAACAAATAAAGCCCGAGGCTTGAAAGTTTACAAGTTATTCAAATAAAACAACTAAAACAAATAAAGCAAGTCTTCGAGTCCAAATCCTCACAAGCTAAGTCCTTGGAGGTAGTGAACCACCTGAACCTGAAAATGAAGTTCCCATATAGGGTGAGCCACAGCCCAGTAGAAACATACTAAACCAAGCATAAGAATTAACTAAAGCATTAGCATTCGATACATGGTTAACACAAGATAATCAATATTCAATTTCATGACACGAATGTCTACATTGTCTATGACTTATTGTCTATGACACTTTTCACTTTCCAATCTTTATTCAACTTTCAAATTATATCATTATGGCTCAGAACCTGGCCAGCTATCACAGTGATCCAGATGTCACAAAATAAATGAGACTAATGCTCAAATCACAACACTTCCATACTTCCAATTGATACACATTATAATGATGCATCATGTCAACAACAAATAGCAATATTGCTATTATCAATAAGCACACATATGAGTGATGCTACTGGAGTCCATCCCCTATCTCCTCCCAACAAATTCGGTTTAGAGGTCCATCCCCTATCTTCCCCTAAACCGTGGAGTTCATCCCCTATCTCCTCCAAATAAAATGCATATGCAATGAAATACACAATTGCCATATACAACACATAATCAATACAAGTAATGTTCTGTATTAATTCAACAGTCATCATGAGTGACATAATTCCAGTTATACCTAAGCCACATGCAAGGTCTACAACAATCAATGGCTATCCTCCACCGATAGCCCAAAACAGTTATTTCTAAACAAGAAATAAATATAACAGTGAATGTAAATTCGACATTCTCATAGGTAAGTATTTAAACTACCCAACTATATCATTAATCTCATAATTTCCCCAACTACATGAATTAAACCTAATTCCACATTTTTCCCTTAAATTAATTATACAAATTAATCTAAGCCAAAACCCTAAGGTTTCTCCCAAAATTACCAAACTACCCCCACATACCAAAATACCAACACTTAGGATTAAAACATATAAATGGAGTAGGAAATCCCTACCTCGAAGCAAGAACCCAAAAAGAAAGAAGACGGAGATGATAGCCCAAACTCCAAAGTGCTCCAAATCAAAAATTTCTCAGATTAAATGGAAGCCCTCACTCCCCTCTATCTTATTTGTAAAGCAACTAGGGCAAAAACCCACCCTAACTAGATCAAACCTAGGAGAGAAGGTGTTTAGAGAAAGAGAGAACTCGGAAATTAGGGTTTTTGGATCAAAAGGGGCTGAAAAACTGTTTTAAAATACGCTGCTGCGTATTTATACCTGATAGGCTCGCTCGAGCGAAGACCTGGTCGCTCGAGCGACCAGACACATAAAAGCCTCGCTCGAGCGAATAAATGCTCGCTCGAGCGAATAACAAACCAGCTCGCTCGAGCGAAGAAAGCTCGCTCGAGCCCACAAACACTGCTCTCAGGTCTAAGGACTGGACGCGAAGCTCGCTCGAGCGAAGGTACCCTGGCTCGAGCGAAGGACCAAAATCAAAGACCTCGCTCGAGCGAAGAAGAGCTCGCTCGAGCGACCAACCCAAAAACTGAACATGAACTCTTGGTTTCAAACCCAACCAACCTGTAAACAACCTGCCCAACAATTCCTATAACTCAAAACTGAAGAATTAAAGGACAACAACAACAATGATACAACAATGGGATCTACGGAACATAAGTCCGGATACAAAAATCAAATGGGAAGAGACCGGGGTCGCTATAGTACCCCAATTTTCAAATTTTTTAATTTTTATTAGTGACGAAATAAAAAATGTTGCTATTAGTTTTCAAAAAACATGACGAATAATTTTGTCACTAATGACATAGTATGAAACAAATAATTTCATCACATTTGCTGAATATTTCGTCGCTAAATTGAAATATTTGGTGACAAAATGTTTTTTGTCATTAAATAATTTTCTTTTTTGCTCATTTTAGTGACGAATTTTTTTGTCAACTTAATCCATATCATTGGTGAGGAAAACTTTTGTCACTAAGATATATTTGGTGACGACATATTTCGTCGCCAAAAACAATTAAAATAAAATATTATTTAGTTTTGGTGACGAAATTGATGTTTTAGAGGACGAAAAATTCAACATTTGGAGACGAAACATTTCGTCGCCAAAAATGAAAAATAGGCGACGAAACTGTTTTTTGTCACCAGGTACTTTCAGTGACGACATATAGGCCACGAATGTGATGACAAATTTTTTTCGTCGCAAATCACTTTAGTGACGAAAATTTGATGTTTGGAGACAAAATCAGTCTGTCACCAAAGGCCTTTTTTGTTGTAGTGTAATGTGGTTTGAAAAGTTAAATCTGCATCAAACCAAGCAAGATTTGCATCAAAATCCATCGTCCCCATCATTGTTGCCCAACTCCATCACCGCCACCATCGTACTTTGGACACTGCTAGAAGTTAGATTTGAAGAGGAAGAACACCCACAGTAGTATGGGAGAAGGTTTGAGAGAAGAGATAACCTCATTTTTAAATGTGATATAATTTTAATGTATGCACTATTATCTTTTTAAACTTTTGTCAAATTTGACAATGGGTTTTTTCTGAAACGTGACAAGGAGACATTTGTTACCAAATATGTCATTATAAAATATGACAATGGGACATTATTCTAATATGTTTACTAATGTCTTATTAAACTTTTACCAAATGCATCTTTCTTCTTAAAATGTGACAATGGGGCATTTGTGCATTATTGTCTTATTAAATTTTTACTAAATATATCATTCTTAAAATGTGATAATGGGTCATCATTTTAACGTTTATACTATTATCTTATTATATTTCTAAATGTACGTATGTTTCATTTGAGATATTTTAATGTGAGATATATGATTTACAAGTTCATAAGATTATTTATAATAATAAATAATCCATAAATCATGGACATATGATTTATTAAGGGTCATTTGTTAAAGTTTTTGTTTCTTGTTTTTAGTTTTTGTTTTCATTTTTTTTTAAATTAAAAACAAAAACTTGTTTGGTATATTATTTTCATTTTCAAAAAAATAAAATTGATTACAAAGTTTTCAAAATTTTTGAAAACACAAAAAGTTGTTTTTACTTGTTTTTAAAACAAGTATTCGCTTTCTCCTCTTACTCACCAACTTTGGCCACAGCCCACCGCCATTTACCACTGACCACAACCTCCCCTCACCGCCAGTGGGTGGTGAGCTCCGGCCAACTTCCAATGAGTCTTCGGCTGGTGGCCAGTCATCGTCGTGATCTTCAGCCACCTTTTGACATCCTTTTGGCCACCTCTTGCCCTCAAAACTAACTTCGGTAGACATCTTTGGCTACCCGCCTTTACTGATCACCACATCTACCCACCCTCCATTTCTGACCATCTGGCAACTCATAAAATATATTTCTCAATTTTTTAAATTTATTTTTCAAAACATTTTTGTACATCCAACAAATTTTGTTTTTTTTTTCTTTCTACTTTTTATAAAAATAAATGAAACCTTGTTTCTTATTTTTTGTGAACTAAAACGTTAACAAACGAGGCCCCATAAATTAATAATGTTATCCATCGAAAATGTCCAAAATCTATTTCAATAATTATAATTTATGTCTATATCAGTAACTATAATTATGTCAAGTATAAAATCATATGAAATTACGCAGAAAATAAAATATTATAAGGGACATTTACACAAGTCCCATTTTGTGAACTTATATTCCATTAAGTCTCATTAATTTTTAATAGACGAAATTACCCTTCAAATAATGATTGTTCATCATTTGCAATTGTTTATTAAAATAAAATAAAAAAGTATAGTGATGTGACATTTATTTTAATTTTCAAAATTTCAAACCATCATAATTTTTACAATATACATTTATTTTTTTATAAAATTTATATTTCTAGAATCAACACAAAGAAATCTATAAAACAAGATTAATATTAAATAAAAATTATATAAAAATAAAAATACAATTTTTTGTTACAAATTTACAATTTAAACCATTTTTAATAGTGAATTTTGTTAACTTACTTAATTGATAATATTTTTTTTGTTCTAATTTTTTTCATTTTTTTAGGTTTAAAACTGAGAATATTCTCAATTTAAAACTTGAAAAATTGACTCAATTTTAAAACTCAAAAAAAATTGAGAAATTTTTCAAAAACTAATAATATTTTCAATTAATAATGGAAAAAAATTTCTCAGTTTTACTGGATAATTTCGCAAACTGAGAAATTATTAGTTTTGCATAGCTAAAAAATTAATATTTTATTTTTATAAAACAATTTATTCAATATTGGTCTTGTTTGATAGATCTCATTGTGTAGATTCCAAAAATATAAATTTTATTAAAAATAAATGTGTATAATAAAAGTTATGAAATTTTTAAGTTTTGGAACAAAAAAACAAAAGTAAAATGCCACATAAGCAATATCACTTGAATAATATAAAATATCTAATGTTTTTGAGGCATGGTTAGCTGATTACCAAAAGATTTGTGATTGGTAGATAATTTAGGGTCCACAATTTTGTATTGGGACATGAGGCATAATGTTTGGTGATTGATGGATAACATTGTAATGTGGTGTACTTGTTACATCTAATAATTTTTATTAACACTTAATGAATTGAGATCTCAATTCTTTCTGCCTTTTAATAAAGATAAAACAGTCATATATACATAAATATTTTGAAAATAGAACTTTATGGGTTAAAAAAATGAATGAAAACTTTATGAAATATGAACCTTACCAACAGGACTTTTAAATAATTAACCTATATTATAATTATTGTGAAAGATAATTCATAATTGAATTATTCACAAATATACAATATTTTCAAATTGAACTTATCACCTAATATGTTAAATAATTTTTGTGCATAGCATTAGTAAAAACTAATAATTTTAATATTTATATATGCAAGCAAATTTTGTGTCGATACAAGTTCAAAAACATAATAAATTAAGCAACATTTTTTTTTTCTTAAATATGCCTATTTTTTAAATTCACCTTGGGACCCCACAAAGTCTGGGCAACCCTAACCCAGACTTTACCTAGTCATATATATATATAATAGAGGAAATTTCATTTTGCTCCCCAAATTATATCTCGATGACCAATCTAACCTTTGTACTTCTTATAATTTCAATTTTATATCTAAACTATTTAATTTTGGATCAATTTCACCCTTGCTATTAGCTACTGTCAATAATTAGAGGACACTTGCTACCGTCTTCATTTGAGATTTCAGTTTACCCCCAAACTATTTCCAAAATATCAATTAGACCTCGAAACAATATGAACTCTAATTGATATTTTTGAGATAGTTTAGGGGGCAAAATAAAATTTCAAACGAAATTTCGATGCCATGTTGGCAACTTCCATTTGATTATAAACGACAACGACAAGGGTGAAATTGATCCAAAATCAAATTGTTTAGGTGTAAAATTGAAATTATAAGAAGTATAGGGGTTAAATTGAACATCAAGGTTTAGTTTGGGAGGTAAAATGAATTTTCTTCTATATGAGATGGTTGGTTCCTTGTCAAAAACGATACATTTATTTTTCAAAGAAAAAAACATTGAAGAAGGTTTTTTTTCTGGAGGGAAAAGCACAAGGCTTAATATATTGCACATCCGACAATAAGTCATCCACTAAAGTACATCGGAGTACAAAATAGATGCCAAAAGGAATAACAAGAACCTCCACGCATGGCGGATATGAGTCTCCAAATAGGGAGAAAAACAAACCTCCATGCAAGAAGGAGAAAACCTCCATGAAAGGAAGAAACCTTTACATAGAGAGATATTATCGCAACAGAAAAGAAAAGAAAAAAGAAAAACAAAACAAAACAAAACAAAACAAAACAAGAATGAAATGATCACTACCAAACAAACAATACCAATCACTTTCATGATCCATTCATCGTCGCAACTGGTAGCTTTGGTACCTTAATCCTTGTCTCTACATTACAAAATAATATGGATCTGAGATGGTCACATAGTGTATAACAATGTGTTTAACAATATCGGATCTCGATCATGAATCAAATCTGAGTCTAGATCTGAAAGCTTTCTAGGTGGCAAGCCGATAATAGAGAAAAGATGAATAGTAGTGGCTAGTATGGTGATAGTTATCACAAGAGAAGAAATGGAGGGAAGAGAAAGGTTAAAAGCACCACCATTTTCTCCATAAAGAGTAGGGAGATAGAGACTTGTTGAGTGAGTACTTATGGTTCTATTTGGATACTCATAGCCATCATCTTGCTTATATTTTAAAACTCAGTAGAATGTTAGAGGATTAATAAATTAGCATATAATCACGCAAACACGAAAGTTAGCAACGTAGGAATATATGCCTAGCTATATCGACAACGCAAGTGTTCATTGTATATGGGAAAGGCTATTACATGCACCCAAAAAAAATATAACTGCTACTGCAAAATATATAATTTTTATCACAAAATGTATAATTTTTTCTTATTATAAAATATATAACTCTTTACCCCTCACAAAAGTATAACTTTTACTACAAAAAGCATAACAATGATTATGCATAACTTTAGGAGTGTACACCACAATTTTATCATTCATAATTTTCAATACAAAAATTGTAACTTTTACTATAAAAATAATAATTTTTCTTACAATATACAAATGCACATTGTAGCATTTTCTTTCTTACATAGACTTCACTATTTGCCTATAAAAGGGGGAAAAAAATCAATTTTATTTTATTTATTGAATGATTCATTATTTTGTATTTCTGTAATCACAATAAAACCCTCAACACCAAATTTAATGAACTTGTTTCAAAATATTAATGTTCTACACAATGCCATACTTACAACAAACTCCATGACATTTTCCTACTAGGCAAAAACTGAAAATAATAATACCGCCATGACTAATGTGTTCAAATAAAATATAAATAAAACATTCAAAGTACTCATGCAATCAGGTTTTAATTCCATACTTTCTTTTGTAATCTTTTTGAAACAATTCTGAAACCTATGACTGGCCTTGATCTCGGATGGTCAATCTTGTGCTTGCATGCTGGTGTGATAAGGTTATGTTTCAATGTAAGGAAAAATTTGGGTCAATGCTGGTGTGATAAGGTTAGATTTGGGTAAAAATTATGGAAGGAAAAAAAAAATGAGATCGAAATGTAAGAAAATACATTTTCTCATCCTTTTTTTTTTAAAATTGTTAAGAAAATAAACTGAGTCTTAGCATAACTTAGCATAACACAACTGAATAAACGGAGTTGTTATGTTGAAACTGAAGATAACAAATCTTTATCTAAATTTTAATTGAGTTAGTTTATTGTTATGTTGTGTTATGTTATCAAAAAATAACATAACATCGAAGATTTAAATGAAACATTTTCTCAATGAAGATGTAAACTGACTCAATTATCTTCAGTTTACTCAGTTTATTGTTATGTTGTGTTATGTTTAACAATTGCTAAAATTTATGTTTATTCAGAAAATGAAACTGAGTCTTAGCATAAAACATAACTCAGTCTTCTTAATTGTTATGTTGAAAATACAAATCTTTATCTAAATTTATGATCTAAAACACAACTGAAGATAATCTTAGCATAACAATTAAGAAGCCCATGTTCAACATGAGTGAGTTATGTTTTATTATTATCAATGTCCGCCATGCTTGCTAGCGTCCATAAAATGTTATGAGTTCCTAATCGAAACCAAATTCTCTTATGGTTTCAACATGGTATCAGAGTGAGGTTGATTGCAAATGGGTTTGAGTTGAGTTTTTTTTTTTTTTTTTATCGGCATTTAGGATTTGATATATATATATATATATATATATAATTGAGTCTTTTTTTCTTTCCCCAATTTCGGTGAGTTAAGAGTATATGATCAAGTGGTCCAAAAGAAAAAGAAGAAAACAAAAATTGGGTTTTATATAGTGAACGTTAAAAGTTGTTGTCTGATACTCTCTACATGCATGTGTCTACAAATTGATAACGATTTGACTTGTTGAGCAAGTGTTTTTCGGGGTTCATATGGATTTGACTCGTTCAGAAGATTGTGATACAAAAAGATTAGTTTCCAGTGACTGGAACACAAGACAAGAGTGCTGTGAAAAGTGTGAAGCCCAAAGGGCTAGACCATCTGAAACTGAGGATAGATGATTGTCGGAGTGTGTTTTTGGATGCAATCTGTGTGTGTCCTTTTCCGATCACACTGCCAACTTAATATTCAGCTGGAGAGTACTGGTAGAATAGATGCACCTGGCTGACCTGCAACAGAAAGAGAAGATTCCGGCGGTGGTTCGTCTACCCGGGGGCACTCCGACGATCAAGTCAGTATATCTCTCAAAGATAATCAATGGCTAAACTCACTATTCTGAGTATAAATTGCGTACCTTAGACCCATGGGGGTGCCTCTCTTTTATAGTTAACTCAATCGTTGTCCCAACAGAAGCCTAGCTTTAATGGACTTTAGCTCAGTGCTTATCCAGGGCTCTTCAATAGATAGAGATAAACTCCCTAAGAGCTTCATCTTTATCTAGGCTGAGTCCCCTCATCATTCCAGGACTCTTGTGCCTTATCCGCTTATCTCGGATTCCGATATCTTCGGAGATAACCTCGGCCTTGCCGAGATAACCTCGGCGTCATGACCAGGACACGTGGCACGTTGGCTGACACGTCGGCGTCACCTTGGCCACGTGTTGGTACTCAGAAAATATATCCCCACAACTGCCCCCTAGGTTCTATTACCTCGGCATTCTGAGGTGATGGGACCTATATCGGTACTTCCTGCCCGTACATTGGCTTAGAGATTTCCTAGCCGACATGTCTCTTTAAAGATCAAAAATTTCAAGAGCTCCCTCATGCGCATGAGTTGTCAAGCATAATACATCAACCGTCTTAACCACGCGTTTTCCCCTTATTGGATCGTACTCCGTACGCGCTTGTAAGTCATCTCGCGCCTGCGTGCGCCGTCTGACACACATGTCATTTTAGGCGCATTAATTGCTTTCTTTTTGCCGCCGTTTCTAGTTTTAACAAAAGCCTCTGACTCCTTCCGTCTCTTCACTTTACATCGTTTCTGAAGCTCTCTCTTTCTCTAGTTTTCTCAAATCCTCCATTGTTCAAACTTCCATAGCTCTGCAACTTGCTCCATTTACCCATTCCGGCGTGATTTTCACCGATCTTCCGCCTTTGCAACCGTCGTCAGACTTCGACAATCCTCATTTCGACTTCCCTCCTTCTGGTAAGCCACTGTTCCTCCTGGTTTTATTTCTTGTTGCTCTCCAAGAAGTTTTGCTTCATTATTAATTGCCATTGCTGTTTTACTCAAGTATTTGATTTATGAGTCATGTATCTAAGTGTGTTTATTTCACGACTTTGCTCTTTGCCCATGTCTTGAATACACGCATTGCTCACAACTTTTCTGCACTTTTGCCACTGTTCTTGACCTTTATACCCTTTGTACTTACAATGTTCTTGATAGTCCATCTTTGTCCTTGATTTTGAAGCGCATTCTTGCTTTTCTGTTTTCCAGATTCGTGCCTTCAATCTTCGTTTCCATAGATCTAGGTTTGGGATTTGTTTGTAGAACTCAAAACAATTGTTAGGGAAAATTGAAACGATTCCCCACAGATTCTGTGTATTTTTAAGTTTTAGCCAAGGTCTATAAAACCCTTTAGAAACACACCCTTCTGAAATCCAACCCCTTCAGTTAAGCCGATATCATGGGTATGTGGAAGTATAGGGTTGACACCCTGACAAAGTTAGAGCACTTTAGGAGAGAGTTCGACATCCCGGCCGACATTCATCTGAGGTTGGCTGGGGAGGATGACTCTATCATGCCCACAACTGATTCTATGCCCTTTCCCGTTGTAGCCTTTATCAAGTGCGGACTTCGGCTCCCACTCAATACCCTTTTCCGTGAGATATTTCATTATTATAAGTTGAACCCGATGCAGCTTGCCATCAACTCCTACCGAGTCATTAATGGCATAATTGCCTTAGCCAAACAAGAAAGCGCTAGAGTTACCTTAGCCGATATCCAATATTGCTACACCATGTGTGGCCTAAAAAAAGATACGGGCTATGTTTACTACCTCAAGCCGAGGTCCACAGAGTACAAAATTGTCGCCGACCTCCCTGACTCCAACAACGGAGCTGGGGATGACTATTTCATTACCTCGGGGAACTGGGAGTTCGCTCCAGACGAGGACCTCCATCTCTACCCTCTTCCTCGATCAGTTTTTGTAGAGAGCAATGGTAAGAGCCCTGTGTTCATACTACCTTGTTTTTTAAAGTCTTCAATACTTTATTTGTTCTAATGTCTGTTTTCTCTTGCAGCTCTTCCTCAGCCACCAAAGGGCTTTCGTCAGTCTTTCTTTCCCAGCAAAGACTTGAGGAAACTTTTAGATCTGCTAGTCCACAAACGGAGAGCCCCTCTAGTACTCAATTTCATCCCAACCTACAAATCGGTGCTGCCTAACGTCCCAAAGAAGAAGAAGAAAAGCCAATCACCTCCTTCTGCCACAACTCCTCAAGCTACCTCCTCATCTCGGGCAAATCAAGGATCAACCTCTGATCCAGCTGAGCAACCATCTACCTTGGCTCCATATCTGATCCCAATATCCCAACGCCGACGTTGGTGACGAACTATTTTTTCTGCCGAGATGGGCCGCCAAAAAGCAGTTGCCAAAGACCTCTTAGCCAGCATCCCTACCGACGTTGACGCTTGGCCAACACAAACCTAGCCTCAGCCAAAGCAGAAGCAAAAAAGAATCAAGAAGGCCCAGCCAAAGGCAAAGGTGACTCAGGTTGACACTGAGGACACCTTGCCAATCTCTAAATTGGCTGAGAGCGATAAATCCCATTTTGCCGCCGAGAAGAGGCCTGCCGAGGACCAACCATCCAAGTCTACCCGATCAAAGAGGCCGAGGTCATCCGCTACAACCACCTCGGGGTCTCTAAAGCACAATGCCCCCTGGGCCCCCCAAATCACACTGGAAGATAAGCCAGTTAGGGCTAGCGATAGTGCCGACGATATCAACGTCGGCGTTGCCCTTAGTACTGCTCTGCTTCTTCCTAGCGATCTCGACCAGAACGCCGAGCTGAGCGAATATGAAAACTATGCTTTGATGCTCAAACGCTCTATTCAAGTAAGTCTCTTTATTCGGTAATTTTTCTTTCATTCTCTTCTTTTCATGCTTATAATATCTTCTAATAACTTCTGTTCATTTTTCAGGCCATCCAGCATGCTCATTCTTTCTCAATGCAAGCCTTTGACAATCGGAATGAGCTGGCTGACAAGAAGAGGGAGGCTGCCAGTCTGTAGAAGATTAATAAAAACTTGCAATCGAAGATGAAGACCTTGGAGGATCAAGCCGAGGCTGCTATCAAAGCCAAGGATGTAGCCGAAGAAAAGGCGGAATCCGTTGAGGCCATCAAGAAGGTTCTTGAGGCCGAAAAGAGGGAGGCCGAGGAAAAGATGACCCAAGCCCAGAAAGAGCTTCAAGATGCCTTAGCTACAAAAGAGGCCGAAGCCAAGGCTGCCGACGAGAAGGGATATAATGAGGGGGTGGCCGATGTCACGGCGGATTACGAAAAACAAGTAAAGCAAGCATGCAACAAGGGTTTCACCCTTGGTTGGATGTCTTTACTTAAAAAGCTCGAAATCCCCGATGACTCCCCCTTTAGGAACACCGACGTCCTTCCTCAGCTATTTCCCCCAACTCTAAGCCAATCCGACGACGATTCTGAGTCTGAGGAGGAGGTTCTGGTAAGGAAGTCAAAGGAGGCTACTGGGGCCAAGTCCCCTACTCCAAATGAGCAAGTCCTGAACTTGACTCAGGATGAGGAGGGTGAGGAGGTTCCCAAGGATGTTACACCCGAGAAGGCATCTTCGGACGTGCCTCTCGCCGACAAGAGCCTCGATCAATCCCTTCAAGAAATTGATGCTGAGCTTGCGGCCGAGAAGGCTGCCGAGATGTCTTCCCAGCAGTCGTTTGAACTTCAAACCCAACCATCTGCTGTTGCTGAGGAGTCTTAATTTTGATGTCTTTTTTCCTTTGTACTATGCACTTTTGTTTTTCTTTTGAAACAGTGTAAGCTCTTCATATTGCCGAAGTGCCTTCTTATAAATACAGCTTCTTTGTTTTGAATGTTTTTATGTTTGCCTTCTCTTTACTATTCTTGTATGATTCCATACTTAGTATATTTTGCATATCTTTAACATACACTTCAATCTTTGTGCAACCTTCTCGGGGTGGCACACCTCGGTTATACAAACTGATGATTTACCTCGGCAAGTACCCAAGTACCTTTCTTAGCATAACCTTGGTTTCAGCTTGTAAATTTTTTCATAAAATTTCAACAAGTGTTTAACCTTAGTCTAACTTCAACTTGTAAGCTTTTCTCAAGTTTCAACAAATGTTAAACATGATCTCGGTTTAACTTCAACTTGTAAACTTTTCTCAAGTTTCAACAAGTGTTAAACATGATCTCGATTTAACTTCAACTTGTAAACTTTTCTCAAGTTTCAACAAGTGTTAAACATAATCTCGGTTTAACTTCAACTTGTAAACTTTTCTCAAGTTTCAACAAGTGTTAAACATAATCTCGGTTTAACTTCAACTTATAAACTTTTCTCAAGTTTCCACAAGTGTTAAACATGATCTCGGTTTAACTTCAACTTGTAAACTTTTTTCAAGTTTCAACAAGTATTAAACATAATCTTGGTTTAACTTCAACTTGTAAACTTTTCTCAAGTTTCAACAAGTGTTAAACATAATCTCGATTTAACTTCAACTTGTAAGTGTTAAATATGATCTCGGTTTAACTTCAACTTGTAAACTTTTCTCAAGTTTCAACAAGTGTTAAACATGATCTCGGTTTAACTTCAACTTGTAAACTTTTCTCAAGTTTCAACAAGTGTTAAACACAATCTCGGTTTAACTTCAACTTGTAAACTTTTCTCAAGTTTCAACAAGTGTTAAAACCATTTTTCTATTCTCTGCCCCCAATGTGAACCTAAGTTCCACTTGGGTTTTCATTATACATGTGTTCCAGAAACAAAGTTATGTATTTTTATTAGTCACAAGTGTATAACAAATAAATCAAGCTAAAACTTTATTTATTTACTTCGGCAAATGACAAAAGAACAAAAAATTCTAATGATAGAAAAATTTCAAATTGCAAGTATTCCAAGGTCTTGGCAACTCTTTGCCTTCATTATCTTCAAGTCGATAAACCCCATTGCCCAATACCGAAGTGATTCTGTAGGGTCCCTCCCAATTTGGGCCAAGCTTGCCCTCCCTGGGATCCTTCTTGTTGCCGACGACTTTTCTCAAGACCAGGTCGCCGACTTGGAACTCCCTTGGGTTAACCCTCTTGTTATAAGTCCTGGCAAGTTGCTGCTAGTATGTCGCCAGCTGAATTGCAGCTCTCGCCCTTCTCTCTTCTAGTAGATCCAGATCTCGGGCTAATAATATGTCATTGGTCCCATTCTCCACTCCTTGGGTTCTGATCCCTGGGATGCCGACTTCCAAAGGAATGACTGCTTGTGTGCCATAAGCCATGGCAAATGGGGATTCCCCCATTGATCTTCTCGGCGTAGTCCGATATGCCCAAAGTACATTGGGCAATTCATCCATCCACTTTTCTTTTGCTGCTTGGAGCCTCTTCTTTATCCCATCCAGGATCACTTTGTTGGATGCTTCTGCTTGTCCATTGCTTTGGGGAAAGCTTGGGGTTGAAAAGAAGTTCTTGATTTGAACTTTGCACAGAAGCTCTTGATTAGCTTACTATCAAATTGCGTTCCATTGTCTGCAACTATTGCTCTTGGAATCCCAAACCGGGTGATGATGTTCTTCCATATGAAGCTCTTCACATCCACATCTCGAATCTTGGCAAGGGGTTCAGCTTCTATCCACTTGGTGAAGTAATCTGTTGCCACCAGCAGGTACTTCCTTTGTCCAGTTGCTTGGGAGAGTTGTCCAACAAGATCCATGCCCCATTGGGCAAACGGCCAAGGACTGGATACTGGGTTCAGGTCTGCTGCTGGTTGGTGTATCAGAGGTGCAAACCTTTGGCACTTTCCACACTTCTTCACATAGGTTTCTGCATCTTTCTGCATATAGGGCCACCAATACCCCTGGGTAATGGCCCTATGGGCAAGTGATCTGCCCCCAACTTGGCTTCCACATATTCCTTCATGGATTTCATATAAAAAATCTTCAACTTGTAAAGGATGTACACACCTCAAAAGGGGTCCAGTGAAGGATCTTCTGTAGAGATGTCCTTCTGCTGTTAGACTGAATTTTGCCGACTTCAATCTGATCTTGTGTGCCTCCTTGTGGTCATCTGGCAGCTTTCCTTCTTTCAGGAATGCAACAATTGCATCCATCCAGCTTGGTCCCATGTCCACACACATTGCTTCACGCTCTGTGGTCAGTGGTTCGATGCTTGGGCCCGACAAATAGTCAACCATTATTGTCCTTGCTTTTCCAGGTTGTACCGCACTAGCTAGGTTGGCCAATGCATCGGTGTGACTGTTATCATCTAGGCTAACCTGAAGTAGTCGGCAGTTCTAAAACAAGGCTGCCAACTTGATGACATCCTTTGCGTAGGCCGACATCCTTTCATCTCGGGCTGCAAACTCTCTCGTTGTCTGGTTAACTCTAAGTTGTGAGTCACAAAAGACTATTACCTCATCTGCTTGTACTGTTGCTGCCAGTTTCAGTCCTGCAATGAGTGCTTCATACTCTGCTTCATTGTTTGAGGCCTTGAACCCCAAACGAATCGATTGTTCTAGTACCTGCCCATCTGGGGATATCAGTACTACTCTTGCCCCTTCTCCTTGTCGGTTTGAACTCCCATCAACAAACAGTCGAAAGGAGTCGCCGATGTAAATGCTGCAGGGTCTGAGTTTTTCTTCTTTCCTTTGTTCTTTCGCCTTTGGCTGGGCTCCTCCTTGCTTGTTTGGACATCGTTCACCTTGGCTCAACGGAACCCGATGTTTGATGGATTCTGGTGTGAACTCCGCCATGAAGTCAGCCAAAACTTAGCCTTTGATTGCTGTTCTGGGTCTGTACTCTAGGTCATATTGGCCCAAGGCGACTGCCCATCTGGCTATTCTTCCTGTCAGGTCTCCTTGTTGCAGCAAGGACTTCAAGGGGTGTTCAGTTAGCACTACAATTTTATGGGCCTGGAAGTAATGGTTTAGCTTCTTTGAAGCCATTACTAAAGCCAGTGTCAATTTCTCTAAGGGTAGATACCTCGTTTCTGCGTCGGCCAGGGTTTTGCTTACATAGTAAATAGCCCTTTGCTCCCCTTTTTCTTCTCGGACTACCACCGTACTTACTGCGTGTTCTGAAACTGCTAAGTACAAAAACAACTCCTCTCCAGGTTTTGGATTTGAGAGAACTGGAGCCGTGGTTAAATACTTCTTCAAGTCGGCCAAGGCGGCTTCGCACTCCTCGGTCCATAAGAAGTCTGTGGCTTTCTTCACTAAATTAAAGAAAGGTTTGCATTTGTCTGAGATTCTACTTATGAACCTATTCAGGGCTGCGGCCCTTCCAGTCAACATTTGTACCTGTTTTGCCGACGTCGGGCTCTTCAATTCCAGGATAGCCTTAATCTGATCTGGGCTGGCCTCAATGCCCCTTCTAGTCACCAAGTATCCCAAAAACTTTCCAGATCCCACTCCAAATGCACACTTCAATGCATTGAGTCGGAGCCGATATATTTTAAGGATGTCAAAGACTACTTTCAGGTTGGCCAGATGACCTTCAGGTTCCTTGGTCTTCACGACCATGTCATCGATGTAAACTTCCACTGTTCCGCCAATCAGGTGTTTGAACATCTTGGTTACCAGTCTTTGGTAAGTTGCTCCTGCGTTTTTCAACCCAAAAGGCATCACTCTGTAGCAGTATAGCCCTTTGGGAATGATAAACGCAGTCTTCTCTTCATCTGGGGGGTATATGGCTATCTAATGGTACCCCCTGTAAGCATCCAGGAAACTCATGCTTCCATGCCCTGAAGTGGCGTCTACCAGTTGGTCAATCTTGGGTAGAGGAAAGCTGTCTTTGGTACATGCCTTGTTCAGGTTGGTAAAGTCCACGCAGACTCTCCATTTACCATTCTTTTTCTTCACCACCACTGTATTTGATAGTCATGTCGGGTAATTTACCTCTCGAATGGCCCTGGCCTCCAGAAGTATGTCTACTTCTTCTTCCACTGCTTCGATGTGCATCAACGTCGGTCTTCTTGCTCGTTGAATTACAGGTTTAGCCGACCTGTCAACGTTTAGTTTATGGCAAGTGACCTCGGGGTCAATGCCAGACATTTCGTAAGGCGTCCAAGCGAACACCTCAATATTTGCTCTCAAAAAAGCTTCCAACTCTTTTTTCTCTTCTTCGGCTAAGCCTGAGCCGAGAAGAAAGAAGCGTTCTTCATCCCCCTTCTGGACGAGGATTTTCTTCAGTGCTTCTTCACTCTTCTCGGCTGGCTCCTTGTCGACATCCTCTAGGACCTCCACGTCCTCGCATTTGATCTCTGCCTTCTCTGGTTCTCATATGCTGTAGGTGGATTTCATTGCTGCCATGGAGCAATTCTTTGCCTACAACTGATCTCCTCTATCCCATATTCTGTTGGGAACCGCAATAGTTGATGTAATGTTGAGGGAACAGCCCCCATCGCATGCAACCACGGCCTTCCCAAGATGATATTGTCAGGGGAGGGTGTGTCGATTACGGTGAACTCTGTCTTTATCGTCTTGGTGCCAGCTGTAACAAGCCCGCGGGGGACCTCGCTACAGTTCGGACTCGATTTTTGTCACGGTTCTTAATCTGAACCAAAGAGTCCAAATCCTGCAAATCGTTTTGAGAAAACAGATTTTTGAAAGAAGTACCAAACATGAACTGCTTTGCCAGATACAGAGTCGCCACCTAAATATTTTATTTTGGGAAATTTAGGAAACCCTGACTCGTTGCCTAAGGCCACGTGTCCGTCATCACCAAAGTTGCCTCGGCTCGGGAACTTAGGTACGATTGGGGAAGGTCACTTCGTGAGCACCCCCGCTCGCCCGATCAAAGATCGGCCTCTACTAACCATGATATCGAGTTTTGAAAACCTTATGCATTCTTATTCCGGTTATTAGCCTAGATTTACTATGTGATGCACACATCATACAAGTATAGACCGGGTCGCCTGAATTGGAACAAAACATTTCATGTTTGTTTTTGAAAGATGGTTTGCTACTCGCAAGTAGGCTTAAAATTCAAATTTTGCCACCCTCAGGTGGGCTTAGAAAACATGGTTTTGCCACTATCTAGTGGGCTTAAAACTCACAGTCAATGCATTGTTCCAA
This sequence comes from Camellia japonica, assembly GCA_030407325.1. Taxonomy (NCBI): domain Eukaryota; kingdom Viridiplantae; phylum Streptophyta; class Magnoliopsida; order Ericales; family Theaceae; genus Camellia; species Camellia japonica. The sequence goes on along the minus strand of JAPPVO010000031.1, from coordinate 135,047,066 downwards.
TCCAAATAACCCAACCTTCACCCACAGGCATTCAGGCAGTTATATCACATAAGCAAATAGCCTCATGGTAAGCATGCTATCATGGCAGTCACTCACACACATGCAAGGATGCTAAAGCATAAAAACTCACCGAGTACTCCAAGCCAAAACAGAAGCTAATTAGAAATCATGCATGATCCTAACTATACAGAAATGCCTAATGCAACACATGCAAAAATGCAACTATAGCAGGCTCGGCTATTCTAAACATGGCATATGGAATGCTACAGCTAACAAGTACTCAACTTGAAATTGAAATACAAATGCAGTTAGTATGATGCGCCGAGCCCGGTGTATGCAAAACAGATGAATGAATGCAAACATGCTATCATACTGTATGCTAATTGAAACATGCTCTAATCTAACCATCATAAGCTGGTAAATAAAAGGGAGAAATACGTGAGGTTGGAAGACATACATCACACTCACCCACACTTATTACAACATTTCCCTCACTCGGAGGGTCCGAATAAATAATATACAGTCCCAAATGAATAGTACAGTCCGAATAAATACAAAATCCTAATTAATTTAAAAATTAATCTAGGAAAGCATTAAAACTAGCATGCAAGCTAGGGACTGCCTCGACTCCGTTCCGGATGATGAATGATGCATGTTTGGTGCGGAAATCCATCGTGATGCCCCAATTAGCCTCTGTTTTGCAATTGTTCTTGGAAAGCGCGCCAAGCTCCGGAAGGCTGCTGATTCTTGATTTGCTGCAACAGAGAGCAGGAAAGGGGCATAGCAATGTATTTTCACATATGTATGCTTGACTACTCTTCAGGGAGCGTAGTCCTCGATCCTCGTGCCACCAATCACGCATATCGATGCATGATGGCTGAGGAGTCGATTTGCATGACTCAATATGGAATGAATGCACATATAAACAAAACAAGACCAAGACTCCATCATGGATAATCCGGAATGTCGGTGACTGGGAATTGAGACACGTTCCGTCACTCGGAGTACGAAACGTCTCTCGTTTCCCGTGCTCGGGCTAACTCCTATCCCAAGCACAATGCAATATGCATGACATGCATGAATGCAACTAAGATACAACCTAACATGCACAGTGCTATGAAATGGCATACACGATGCACGAGATAACATGGCATACACAATGCGCTAACATGCAACCTAGCATACACAATGCTATGAAATGAAATGGCATACGCAATGCATAATGGACTTACACCAACACGAGTGGACCTCAGCCACACTCACATAGGAAGCCATTAGATGAAAATGAGACACTCGAGATGCGTGCACACGTGCACGCAAACCGAGAACCGACCCTAAGGCACCGAATGCCACTCTAATCAAGAGATGGCAAGGCATGGAATATGGCATACAAGCATGCAAATTTTAGTACCAAAATATGATACAAAACAGCCCCGAGACATGGAAACATGGCACCCGATGCATGAAATGAGACCCGAAACTCAAAACTAGGCACATGGAATGACTTATAGCTATACAAAGCATGCATTATTTGAACATGAGGCATAAAGACAGAATCAAGGAAGTCCCAAAACATGCATTTTTCCAGTTTTAAGCAAGGCCAAAAGGTGAACACAAATAGGGCTAAGCTAACATGCAAAAATGGCCTCGAAAGAGAGATAAAGAAGCAAGTAACAGCTTCTGGCCCTAAATGGAAAAGATCCCTTCAAAAAAGTTGAAGAGGGGCTCAAAATAATGCACTTTACAGTTTACAACAAGCCATGAAAATATACACAAGTAAGGCTAAACTATCATGCAAGGAATGGGCCTAAAAGAGGGACAAAGAAGGAAGTGGCCACTGTTGGCCCCAAACAATGAAGAGCCCTTCAACAAAGTTGAAGAGGGACTCAAAACAAGGTATTTTACAGTTTATGACTAAGCCCAAAACAGTGCAAAAATAAGCTTAAAATATTATGCAAAAATAGGCCTAAAAGAAGGTTTAAACACAAAGAGCAAAAAAGGAGCCTCAAACAGCAAAAGACCCTTGATCAAACATGAATAAGGGGTCAAAATATGACTATTTACGGTTCGGGTCAGAGCCCAAAAATACAAGCACAAGGAGCTAAAAAAACATGCAAAAATAGGGCCAAACGAGGAACAAAGAGGCAAGTGACAGATGGAAGCCTCAAACAGTGAAGAGCCCTTCAACAAAGTTGAATAAGGGCTCAAAATAAGGTACCTCACAGTTTATATCAAAGTCTGAAACAGCTCACAAATAGGCCTAAAATACTATGCAAAAATAAGGCATAAAAGAGAGCTTTAACACAAAGTGTAAAAAAGAAGCCTCAAACAGCAAAAAACCCTTGACCAAACATGAAGAGTGGGTCAAAATATGGCTATTTTCAGCTAGGGTCGGAGCCCAAAAATGTAAGCAAGTAAGACTTATAAATAAATCAAGAAAAGGCTAGAAAAGGGAAGAAGAAGGCTCACCCTTGAAGATCAATGGACCAGCAGCTTTTGGTCTGAGAAAAGGTGCTCCTAAGCTCTGAAAAACAGCTCCAAGTTGTTGGAATGGAGTATGGAGGCCTTGTGCTATGGGTTGGTGTAGAAATGGTATAGGACTTTTAGGGTTTTGATAGTTGGAATATAGAGAGAGAGAGATTGAATGCAAGAGGCTTAAACCAAAAATTTCTAACCCCCAAAACACAGCTGGGGGTGCTGCTTTTATAGGCAAAGGTGTGGAAAAGTGGGGGAAAAATGTGGGGGAAAACCAATTCAAGTTTCCCCCCAAAAGGCCAAACCCCCGGATACAAAATCTGGGGGAAAGCAAAATACACAGCTGGAATGTACTCACAGGGGCAAAAATGGCCGGCCAGTTTTTTAGGGTTTAGGTGGCCGGCCGGCCTTTACCTGGCCGGCCGGCCAGGTCAAAAGGGTCAAATGTAGCCGGCCACCTCCTAGGATGAAGCCCCATAAGTTAACTTTCCAATGCCGCAAACCTTGCATTAAAATTCCTCCTGTGGAAAAAGTTATGCCAGTTTCCGTGAAGCCGCGCAGATTCAGTCCAACCGGACTTCAACCAACCATATCTCCTCCACCCGGACTTGGACATAGGAGATTCTTCAGTGTAAAATGAATCCCTGGAAGTTAGCTTTCCAATTTCACAAACCTTGCATTAAAATTCCTCTTGTGCAAAAAGTTATGCCTATTTCGGCGGAGCCACGCAGTGTTTTCTCTCCTTCCCAGATTCATGCTGAATCACTTTTGACCAAAGAAAGGTGGCCGGCCAGAACAATTGCTGGCCTCCCATGTGGCCACTTTGAAGCCCCAGAAGTTAGCTTTCCAATGGCGCCAACCTTGCATCAAAATTCCTCCTATGCAAAAAGTTATGCCCGTTTCGGTGTAGCCGCGCAGCTTTGGCCCTACCCGGATTCATGCCGAACTTCTCCCAAACTAGTTTTCTTCTCTCTTCTCCTCCTTTCTTCAACTCCAAACCCCTAAGTAAGGTGTTTTGAAAGATATTTTTCAAACATTTCATCTCTCTTTCGTTCATTTCCACTTTGTCCTCGCTCAGTTTACCGAAAAGCGCAACGTTTGACAAAATGTGAGCCTCGGAACATCGTAAAAACTTTATTTCAAAAACGTTTTGAAAGAGAGGGTTTTAAGACTAAAATCTTTTGATCAAGATTGTTTTGGTCTAGAACAGGGGTATGAAGTTGAGATTTGACTCTCTCCTTGCCGAAGAAACTGAACCTTTCCCCTGCACACCTTTCTCCACCATGTAAACCATCAGTCGCGTCCAAGTCTTAAAGACAGTCAAAAATGGGGTGTCTCTACAGTTGCCCCTCTTTGACAGAACTCGAAAGTCAAGAAGTGACGGGAGTGAATGTCAAAGCCCAGAGACGACCCATTTTTGACAAGACCGAAGACTTGGACAAACAAATAAAATATAGATAAATAAATGGTTGTGCCTGCAGGCTGCCTACGTATCCTTTTGTAAGGAATCAAACCAGCGTAGTTCAGGGGTAGGATGCAAAATGATATGCAGAAAGATTTTGATAATTGGACTTATACGCTACGCGAAGCCGGTTTGAAAGTTGGACTTATACGCTACGCGAAGCCGGTTTGAAGATTGGACTTATACGCTACGCGAAGCCGGTATGAAAATTGGACTTATACGCTATGCGAAGCCGGTTTGAAAATTGAGGACTCATGCCATGCACTGCAATGTAGTGGCTAAGATGCAATGTAATAGCTAAGAGGTAAAGGTACCTTACAGGGGCAATTGGCAATGACTTACCTCGGCAATGTCCTACCTCATGCTGATGTGGAAATCTTCCTCTTCTTCTCAGTTGAACCACAGGTACTACTTTTCTCCCTGGCTATGGTCGTAGCTTTCCCTATTCTCCAACAGGGTGACAGACTAGGTTGATTCGGTATCCAGAATTGAGGCACATACATATGCTATCTCAATCTATGGGGTTGCCATACAGATTTCAAGCCGAGGATATACCCCTGGGTGTTTAAACCAGACTTTAGTTTCGGAAATCCCGAACCTTTGCGTTCTAGGCATAAGCCATTCGAACTCTAGTTTCCACCGTCTCAGTTGGTCTCCTAGGAACTCACTACTAACACAGGCAGGTGGCTATACCAGACCATCGAAAGTCGTTCGGGCACGACAAACACCAAAGGAATTGCACCTTTAGAGGATTTAAGGTCTCCTAGACCGGAAAGTGCACAAGACGGTGTGAATAAGCGCGAATGATGATGCAGGATTTAAGGTCTCCTTAGACCGAAGGATTTAAGGTCTCCTGGACCAGGTGAGTGCACAAGACAGTGCGAGCTAAAGGTGAGGTGCGCAAGATAGCGCGATAAAATGCATGCACAATGCAAGTAATGGTCACGACACAAGATAGCGCGATGCAATACACTAACAAGTGCAGGTGAGGTGCGCAAGATAGCGCGAATGATACAATGCACAAGATAGTGCGATACGCTAAACAGTGCGATTGATTTGAAATGCACAAGATAGTGCGATGTGATATGCAAAGCACAGAATAGCGCGATGAATGCAATGCACAAGATAGTGCGATGGAGGTGCGCAAAATAGCGCGAATCATAAACTGCACAAAACAGTGCGATGCGCAAAACAGCGTGAATGTAAACTGCACAAAACAGTGCGATTGTGGTGCGCAAAATAGCTGTAGACACCCAATTTTTGACCGTCCTCAAGACTTGGATGTCACCGTTTGAACACCCGGTGATTATCCATGTTTGTGTTCGTTTGGAGTTCCCAGAGGTCTCGGCTATGTGCCTTGCCTCAGAATCTCCGAACTCGACCGTTTTGTGTCTGGTTTTGCACCAAACACTTGTGTTTTGCCTTGGAAGGGCAGGGGATGCCTTGTGAGGTCTCCCCACACATCACCGGCCGTGGCTTGAGGCCACCGGCTGCTGTTTGTGCCCATCGGCCATATATTTGGCCGACCGGCACTCTTTTTGGCCGACCGGCCATCAATTTTGTCAAAATGGCAATTTTAAGCAGCCGACTACTGTTCATCTGCTTTTGCAGATATTTTAGGACAGCTGTGTGGCATTTTGTTCCCCTCTATACACGTGTATGGAGGGATGCTCCTCTTGTAAGCTTATTGAACAAGCTTTACAAGATTGTTTGCCTATAAGAGGAGGGCTCCTCTCTTGGCATTAGGGTTAGAATTTTTTGGTTAGAAAGGTGTGGGAGAAGCTCTGGTTTTAGGGTTTAAGTTCCATACATAACCTATCTATATCTCTCCCTCTCTTGCCATTGTGTGTGTTTTAGGCTTAGTTTTGTGCATAAACACCTACCATCACACCATCCTCTTGGAACTGAGGTTCTTGAGGCTTGTTTTTGGAGCTTTGAAGCTGGTTTGGAGCTCAAGGGGCTGCTGGTCCACCATTTTTGAAGGTGGTCTACAAGGGTGAGACACTAGTCCCTTTTATCCCCATTTTTGCATAGCTTGTTAGCCTATCTTAGAACTGTTTTTGTGCTTAGTGTATAATGTAAAAAAGTTCTATTTTTGGGCCCTCTAAATTGTTTGTTTAGAGTGTTTTGTGGTTTGGAGGTGTTAGACCCCTCCTAAGCCTTGAGAGGCCTCATTTTGTGCCATTTTTGGTGAGCTCCGAGACTTTGGTGCTTAGGCCTCCTCACCACTGAAATCTTGAGGGATTTCAGTGGTGAGGATGGTGCCTTGAAGTCTCAAGAAGGAGAGGGCCACCCCCTCTCCTTGTTGTCCTTGAAAAGGACCAATTTTGGCCTCTTGAGGGAGCATCATGCTTAAGTGTTTGTTGATCATGCCATGGCTGTATTTCATGCTTATATTTCCATAATATAACATTGTATTAAGTTGGTTTTGGTACACCATGCATGCTTAGCATACCTACCTTGTAATGCCATGTTTATGCCTTAATATGCCTTAGGTTGTAAACCCTTGTTCAAGCATGCTTTAGGTTTGGCCTTGTGAAGGTTTTGTGCTTATTTTGCCATGTTCAAGGTCTGTCCATAGTTATTTGGGTCGATCTTGGCATGCTTTGTGTGGCCCCTTGGTATTTTGGCTTGTTGGCCTTAAGTATGTAAGTGTGTAGCATGCCATTTTGCATGGATTTAGTGGGTTGGGATCATTTTTCATGCTATTTCAGTCCCTCTAACATGCTTGTATGCTTGCCTTAAACACCTCTTTGATGCCTTATGAGCTTGTGTTGTATGCTCCTTGAAAGTGTATTTGCGCATGCCTTCATATTTGAGCCACTTAGATGCCATCTAAGTAAGTCTTTTGGCCTTGTCTTAACATGCTAAAAATCTGTTTTTAGTTGTTTAATGCATGCCATGTTGGTCTTGCTAAGTGTGGTCCAATACCCCTTTAGCTTGCCTTGATACTTGGACCATTTGCATGCTAATGTTAGTCTTGTTTGAGTTGGTTTGGCACCATATTATAGCATGATTTTCAGAGCTTATCTTGCATGCCTAGTGTCCATGTTATACTCCTTTCAAGTGTGCTTGAGAGTTACTTGCTTAATGCTTAGATTTGCGTCTTAACATGTGCATGTGTGTATGTGTGTTTAGCCCTCATATTTGAGCATTTTGGCCACTGCTTTGGGCCTAATTAGAGCTGCCTAATTCATGTTTAAGTCCATCCCTTCATTGGTTGCATATGCTCCTTGTGTGTTGTAGCATATCGGTAAGTTGTTGCATGTTGGAATTTGCATGATTGAATGAAGTCACATGCTTGTTTGCATGCTTGAACATCCATATTACATCTTGTATGCTTGTTGGTTAACATTGATGCTTCATGTCTTGTATGCTTGTTAGCTTGTATGCTTATTTGCATGGCCATGGTTGCATACTAGTCAATGTGCCTAGGATTGCATTGCATCAATGTGCATGCTTGGCCTCTTGAAGTGAGTGTGATAGAGGTTGGCCCTTTTTTTATGCGATTGTGTGCATTGCATTCATTTGAAATTGAAATGTGCACACTTGGTTTTTGGGCCATCATGCATCGAAATGCTTGATTGGTGGTTCGAAAACCAAAGACCATGTCCCTTTGAGTTCTACACATGATAAGGGGTATGGTTAGGGCA